>OZ014550.1:18792431-19392431 GCA_963966155.1 Clivina fossor
AATCCACTAGATATTCAGATGAAGCAAGGAAGAGAATCTCCAAAAAAACGTGTCCAAAAAGTTTATGTGAAGTAGATTCTTTTACCACAGCAACGACAAGTGGTTTAAAACGAAATATTAAAAGAAAGGCTAAAATTGTTGAACCAGATACCAGTAGCGATACCACTTCATCTGAAGACATTTCAAATGATGAGCTTGATCAGACTATTTCAAGTGACGACCATGAAGCTCGAGATCAAGCTATAAAAGAATTACCTGAATCACCAACAAGGCAACAAAATTACCCAACCCAGATAAATGACTATACGAGATTATGGGTCGATAGATCATACTTATATTTCATAGAACGTCATGAACGGGACCGCGAGCGAGAGCGCGGTCGACAATGCCGCTTGCGGCTGACAGAACAGGAATTACGAAGTAGACGTCGACGAGACCGCGCACGCGCTCGAAGACGGCGACACATTGGTGAGTTTACGTTTCTTAGTGGGTCAGGTTGGTCAAGAGGGAAACCTAAAGTAAAAAAAATTGTTTTCGAAAAAGGTAAAACAATAACGTAGGTATACTACGCATCATTACTTGACTAGCTGAAAGCAGAAATTGCGAAAAAAACGGCCGCATTTGAAGAAAAAGAAAGTGCTGTTCCATCAAGACAATGCACCTGCTCACACTTCGGCGGTTGCCATGCCCAAAATTCACGAATTGCACTTCGAATTGGTTGACCACCCACCGTATTCACCAGATCTGGCCCCCAGCGACATTTTCCTGTTTACTAAGCTTACAGTTTGGCTTGGAGGACAGAAATTTTTATCGAACGAGGAGGTCATCGCATACGTAAACGCCTATTTTGCAGAGTAAGACGCCAACTAATATTTGGAAGGGTTAAAGCATCGCTGGAAAAAGTGTATCGACTTAAAAGGAGACTATGTTGAAAAATAAAACTACATTTGACCGAAAAAATACTTGTTTCTATGTTAGGCTAAAACATTTTCAGAAACTACTCTCGTACATTTAAATTATGAAAAGGTCCCACTAGATCCCACTTTGTAACTTAGTTTCCCGCATTTCTGAACTATTTTTTAATAATGTCCAAGTTACAGCAGTAGCCGGTTTTAGCCGGATTTTGTTTTATTCAATTTTTTGTGAAAAAGTTATTTCATTGCAGTATATATTCTATACATTGTGACTCGGTAGTAAAAATAATTTAATACACATATAATTAACAATGTGATAACAATCAATATTAACAATAAATAATATAATTATTACATTCCAATTACTCCGATTACAATTGCAAATATAATTTCTAGAAATAAATTATCATTTGTTTTTATGAAAGTACACGGACAAAAATAATTGTTATAAACTTGTTGTTCTAAACTTTTGTGGAATGATTCATTATCTCTCAATAATAACTATAAGTTATTAGTAACATATAATATAAATATAAATAATACATAATAACTCTAATAATAATATCTCGTTTTGGCATAAATACAAGGTCACCTAAGTTCATGACTTGAATTCGAATTGTTTTTCAGGTACACCTGACCAATCAAAGTTTATTTTAACGAGAACAGACATCGTTAATATAATAAAGGGCTCCTTGTCACAAGACAACCAAGTCCTGATTTCATCTATCGAGAAACACCTTGGAAGAATGACCAGGAACAATGTTATTATTTCTCAGCATGGAAAAAGTGCTTTGAAGAAGCTTTTTCATAAAATTAGGGTCAAGCTGAAGAAATGCAACAGGATGTACAACACCATTTTCGAGGAGAATAAACCGTGGCTGGAAACGAATATCGAGCTCCTTGCAGACACTGCAACAACTCCACAAGGTAAGGGGTGGTTATAACATAAATCTTATATTTAATCAAAATAAATGATACACTAAAACAACAGTTAATTTTCTTTAGAACAGTTAAAAATCTTGGATTTAAATACGAATATGATAGATCAAATATTTGAATTAATGTAAATAAAACTAGAATTGCAATTCGTCATGTTTGATTGTTCTTTACAGTAACTCCTGCAGTTGCATCATCTTCTGCAAGTGTAACTGGGGCCACACCTGTAAGAGGCGCAAGAAGTTCAGAAGGTAAAAATTTGTAATAACGAAATATTTTAATTAGATATATATGACATTAATAACAAGAATGATCTTCTGATTGTTTTTTACAGTAACTGCTATGGACTTAACACCCTCAAGTGATGTCGAGTCATCAGCTAAAAGAGTTACGGAGTGTCCGCGTCCGTCCGCAAATTTCACAAACTGCAGCGAGCGCACGAAAAGAAGAAGGACGCAGGAAATGCGTAAGCAACACGAAATTGATGAACTGGCCTACGCGTTGCAGATGGCACTCCGGGAATCTGGGAACCTGGATGCTGCAAAAATCGTGAAAGAAATTGCTGATGGGAGTCCAGGAACAGCAACAAGGTACCGCACAACTGCCTACCTTATCCATCTTACAAAACCGTATTGGAAGCGAAAAAAGAATGCTATCCATCTGCCGGAGATATACAGTATACGGAATGCTCTGCTGAAGTGAATCTCCAGGCTCTTCTACATCACACAGCCGAAAGATTGTTACGGGTTCAGATAGATGTTATCGCCAGTCTTCTCGAAAACACCTACGATGCTAATTTGATTTGTATATGGGGGTGCGAGGGTACTTCTGGGCAGAGCACTTTCAAACAAAAATTTGATGATGATGCCGAGGGCACTAAAACTGACGCCAGTATATTTTTTGTGTCCCTTGTGCCGCTCCAGCTTTTGTCTATTAAGAAGTCGACGGGAAAACATATTGTAATTTGGGAAAATCCACGTAAAAACTGAAGCAATGATAAAATTTCCTATACCCAAAACGATAAAGCAAGTTCATTCATTTCTTGGGCTGACAGGATATTTCAGGAAATTTATAAAAGATTATTCCAAAATAGCTAAATCACTTAGCGATCTGCTGAAAAAGAATACAGAGTTTAGATTTAATAAAGAACAGATCGAAACCTTTGGGAAGTTAAAACAGATATTAGCGAGCGAACCAGTTCTTGGGATATATGTACCAGAAGCAGAAACAGAATTACATACAGATGCTTCACAAGATGGCTACGGAGCAATATTGTTGCAGCAGAATGAAAAGGAAGAACGGCATCCGATACATTATTATAGCAAGAAGACGTCGCAAGCTGAGAGAAAATATTGTAGCTATGAACTTGAAGTTTTAGCAATCATAAATGCGTTGAAAAGATTTAGACCATACCTTTTGGGAATACGGTTTAAAATAGTGACGGATTGCGCAGCATTTACAATGACAATGAAGAAAAAGGAACTAGCAACCAGAGTAGCACGCTGGGCGCTACTACTTGAAGAATTTCAATATAGCATCGAACATAGAGCAGGAATTCGTATGAAACACACTGACACACTATCGCGTAATAGCGTTATGGCTAAAAAAACAACAAAAACAAAAAAATTGGACAATCAAAAAAAAATTCTAGCGCCCAAACGGCATATGCTAGCAATTTGAAACTAAAATCAAATTATAGAACTTTTTATGCCCTATCGTAAAGTACTCTAAATATTTTTACGAATTATACTCGAGAAAGAAATATATCGCAAATTATCGAAACTGTATGTTAAACGCCCATACGAACTTGACGAACGAACACCCGGTATATATATATACAAAAATATGAAAATATTTACATCTTTAATCTCTGATTCCTGCTAGCTTTGGTAAATAAGTCACATGAAACATGTGAAAAAGTTATGAAGTTATTGTGAAACACAGCAAACTTATTGTGGAAAATATGCAGAATTGGGACATACAGCCGAAAATTGTAACAATACATTTAAATGCAGAAACTGTGTGATAACAAATCAGTTTTTAAAATTAAATCTAAACACAAATCATTGTGCATGAAGTAATGATTGTCCAGTGCATAAAAAAAAAGTCAATGAATATCAAAACAAAGTATTGATCATCAAGGTCCTTTGCCGAGAACGAAAAAGGGATACAAGTATGTACTAATTGTGAAGAAGTATCAAAAGTTCAACTAGCACTGAATAAAACGTATACTGAACTATGAGGTAGGTGATGTAATAGCTATTAAACGAACACAGTTTGTACATTCCAGTAAGCTGAAGCCGAAATTCTTGGGGCCATATCGTGTCATCAAGGTCAAGCAGCGAGATCGTTACATTGCGGAAAGAATAGGAAATACGGATGGACCAAAGAAAACATCCACCATGGCCGAGTTCATGAAACCGTGGGAAGGCGAGTTTGGTGAGAAGTTACCCATCGATTTATCAACTGTTTCATTGTCCGAATCCGAGGCGGATCCGTTTGAGCGTGGCCGAGATGTTGGAGCTGATACGCCACTGTAGGGTGGAGAGATACGCGGAGAGAGTAAGAAGGCATTTGCGCAAATAGGCGTATTAAATCGTCATATTCGTTTGCTGCATACTGATGAAAAAAAATAGAATAATAGAATAATCATGGTAATTTTACAATAAATTTCACTGTAATTTTCATTTTTTTTTTTGTAAATTTATTAAAATCTGTAAATATTACAGAGATTTTATATTTTTTGAATTTTACAATTTTTATGTATTTTTACATTTCAATACTTATTTTATGTAATTATACAAATATTTTTATATAAAAATGTAAAAAATTATAAATGTAATAATGACATTAGTAAATGTAATAATTACATTAATAAATGTAATATTTATATTAATAAATGTAATTTTTACAACAGTAAATGTAATTGTTACATGTATTAATATAAATATGTACGCATAAATGTAATATTTACATTCACAAATGTAATAATTACTTTAAAAAGTGGAAATATTACAAGTAGTTATGTAAATTTACTTAGCAAATGTAATATTAAAATGTGTTTAATTGTAATTTTACATATAAAAATAATTTTTGTAAAAATAAATTTTTTTGTAAATTTACAATGATTATCGTTGGCAACAAAGTGTCTAATGATTTTCATTGTAAAATTTATTTACAGTGTAGCTTAAAGGGAAATAAAGATCTATTTGATTTGATTTATTAATCTTATTATTGTGTATCTAAATTCATTTAAATAGGACAAAGTAAATTAATACAAAATTAATATAGAAAAATTATTTTTTATTAAAATCATTGTAAATACAAATTAAAATATTTATTAGCAAACTTTTTTACAATGCTATTATATTAACAGGTAGGTGTAGTAATTATTTATAATGACTAGTTATTATGTATAGTTACTAATTTATCATGTTAATCGCAATCTATACATTATTTCAGCCATTGATTGTTAAGATGGAAACGTTGTTCCGTAATCTTGACAACGGTACGATAAAATTTCGAATTTGGCGAAATAACATCATGAAATTCATCGGTTGTCAAACGATACACTTCGCAATTTTCTATTGTTTTTACATCAGCAGTACGAGTACTCGATTGTAGATTTAACAATGCAATTTCACCTATAGCAAAAAGAATATAATATTATATTATATTAACTTTGAATATTGCATCATAATTCATAACATTTTAAATATTTGGTGCCAAGTAATGCATTGGTTAAATGGCAGATAACATGACTATTTTTATAGTATACAATCTATATAAAATAATTTCTCCTAGCCACATACAAATTAAATAAATATTATAATTATTTTGTAAATTTTGTAAAGCATTCTTTCTCAATGAATGGTCTGAAATTATGCTCTATTTTGTTCACAGCCAGGCATAAATTTTTTACAAAACTACTCAAGAAATTGGGTCTGATAATATTTCAGCTGCAGAAGTTGGCAATATTTTAAATGATTTTATTTTGAAATATAAAGCCAGATTTGATGATGGGTTCGCACCTCTAGTTTTAAAAAGTAAATTAACAATTTTGGAGAAATCCAACCTTGGAATTACGGATAAATTTCTAAATGAAATTAGAAATTTTTATAAAATTTGCTTTCAATATATT
Organism: Clivina fossor; assembly: GCA_963966155.1. NCBI lineage: Eukaryota > Metazoa > Arthropoda > Insecta > Coleoptera > Carabidae > Clivina > Clivina fossor. The sequence continues at coordinate 18,798,423 of OZ014550.1, forward strand.
GAGGAATGGTCAACCAACTTCGCTGAATTAAATTGCTTCCAGTGGACTCTTTTGAAGTGCAAAATAGAATGGGAAGATGTTTCTTCTACAATTGAATTTATAATGAAACAATTAAAGGATTCTGTTATTGATGACAATTTTTTGTTTGAAGAAATACGAAGGGCAAATTTGTTTTTAAACGACGAAAGAATGACAAAATGGGTAGATGAAAAAATCAGTGTGGGCAGAAGGTGGATAGAAATCTTTTCTCATTTTAAACAAGAAAATATTCGCTACGATAATCTAAAATTAATAGTTGAATATGCCCTATGTTGCTCTGGCACTAATGCTGCTGTGGAGAGGGTATTCTCCATTTCTAATGATTACTGGAGCAATGAAAAATCGCAATTATCAGTAAAGACCCTAACCTCAGTGTGAACAGTAAAGTTAAACTTACGTGCTATAAGTTGTTCTGACATGTGTGTGCTATTGGAAGAAGATTCAGCATTATGCAAAAAGATTCATACGACAGAAAAATATGATTTTAAGAGATAAGAATTTTTTTGATATTTTTTTTTGTGATTAGAATCAGAATTAATTTTGTATATTATTTAAAACATATTTATCTGTAACACTGGGCTTTGTTGTTATGTAGTTCCTTAGTGCACATATAAATAGTTCCAATATATGATAATATCTGGCAAATAAAAACTAATACCAAATACAAAATTCATGATTTTTTTGTTTTGTCGCAATTCCAATTACCATATCCAATGGAATTCCATCCGTACTCCTTTTTCACTAAAAATAGTTGGTCACCTTAATATAATAAACAACGTATCAGCTTTCTTACTATCCTACTCATTTTATCTTATCTGTAACATAAAGATAATACACCTAGTTCAATATATTTTCCCTAGATGTCACTGTAATATAAATCCAGCTACTTTATTCTCAAAGCACCAGTGTTAGTGTGTAATGTCATAACGTGTACATATGTTATTCAAGTTTTGAGGTTATTTGGCCACGCAAATGCCAATGCAATTATTGACATAAAAAGCAGATATGTATTTACATATCTTTATCATATTTCCTATCAAATACATGCCATTTTGGTAAAATTTTGAAAGTTATTCAACTATATCATATCTGATACAACTCGTAAATTAACACATTTTGTATGAATTTGTTTTGGATATTGTTTTCAAAGATTTTCAATTATTTATAAATGGTATTGTAATTTATTTTGTGTTTTCTTTACCTTTGGAAGAAGAATGAGTCAACATCTATTTTTGACAGAAAAGTAGATGGAGGAGGAAGTCGAGAAAATTATGATAAATAGACTTGAAAGTGAAGATGATTTTGAAGATTTTGATGATGATAGTTTATGTGATCCTGATTATATTCCCCAATTAGAAGAAGGTGATGATTGTCAACCTCAAGAAAGTAATGATCCTGCAGAAGCAGAGGAAGTGAATGCTAATGAAACTGGTTATGAAATTCCAAAAGAATCTCTTGCAGAAGGTAATGAACAACATTCAGTACATTCCAAAAAAGCAACAAAATATAAGATGGTGTAGAAAAGAAAACATTTGCAGTTGAATGAAGAGCAAATGGCATTTTTAGGAAATGACAAGTTACCTGCATCCATTTTAGAGTTGAGTACGCCTTATAGTTTTTTCAACTATTTTTTTCACTCCAAATATAATTAATAATATAGTTGAACAGTCAAAGTTATTCAGTGTTCAAAAGCACCCCAGCAAACCAGCGCAGTTAATCGAACATGAAATAAAAAACTAAATCGGGATTTGCATATTAATATCTTTGGTTCATGCACCTAATAGTAGATCTTATTGGTCTCAAATAACTGGAAATGAGATCATTAGAAATTGCATGAGTCTAAATCAGTTTGAAAAAGTACAACAATTCCTCCACTTTAATGACAACGATAAAATGTTGCCAGTGAATGATCCTAACCGTGACCGGTTACATAAGTTACTGAAGTTACTGATGTGAATAAGCAATTCTCCTCTATTCCACATGGAAGATATCTCTCAATTGATGAGCGACTGTGTTCGTTTAAGTACCGTCATTTTCTGAAGCAGTACTTGCCACATAAACCACACAAATGGGACTTTAAATTTTTTGTTATTTGTGGAATATCGGGTTACGCTTATAATTGAGGCAATGAGAGCAAAAGTGGAGTAACCCACAAATTTTTCCAATACCAGATAATGGCAGGAGATCATCGTAACTTAAACATACTTTGAGTGCATTAATGGACTAACTCTAATTTAAAATGTATTCAATAGATGGCGTGTATTGTATAATTTTTGCATTGAGTGTATTACATCAAACCATAAACGCAAAAGTGGACTATGGAGGGTTAGTCCATTTTTGTATTATGATATGATAACACAGCTGTTGTGAGAGGTTATGTGATTATTTAAAGTGAGGTTTCAAGATAGTTCTTATTTCTGAACAATCATTAATGTAAAAATGAGTGACAAATTTTGCGACATAGAGAAGATGATGGAAGGTAAATTCTATTAGTATTTCATATTATAAATTTTTTATAGAGTGGTTGGTTTTTGGTATAGGTTATAAAATATATTTTGTTTTTAGATACGTTTGCCTCCAAATCAGAAGAAGGAACTTCTGGTTCAGAATATGAACCACCAAATAATGAAATTGAAAGTATCAGTGACACTGAAGACGAAGACAGAAGAGATAATCAAGAAGAAGCAATATTGCAACCAGTACAGGAAAATACAATGGTTCTGAATGAATTGGAACAAAACAGAAAAGGCAAAAAGAGAATTAGGCAAGAAAAAAAATGGAAAAGAAATGTACTAAAAACTAAACGAGCTCGGGGAGAACAGTACACTACCAAAACAGAAAAAAAAATACCTGCTAAAAAAGTAGATGTAATTCCCTGTGTTTGTTTGAATAAATGCTATTTAAAAATTAATGCAGAGCGACAAAAACAGATATGTGAAGAATATTATGGATTGAGCAATTATAATTTGCAGGCATCTGTTTTATTTTCCATGGTAAAAGTAGTGAATAAACAAAGAATTTACACAGTCAAGAAATTCAAGAAGAAAAAAAACAAGACTTTATCACTTGATTGGTAAAGACGGAAGTGAAATTAAGGTATGTAAAAGCTTTTTCCAAAAAACCCTTCAAGTATCTGCTGGAAGATTAGACCGTGTTCTTAAGCAAAAAGGAATTACTACTGTTCCTCCAACAGATAGAAGAGGTCTTGCACCATCAGCAAACAAAACACCGATTGAAAAAATCGATGAAGTTAAGAAATTTATAGACAAATTTCCGACTTATGAAAGTCACTATTCTTTACAAAAATCATTGAACCGCAAATACCTTGCACCAGACTTAAGCATAAACAAAATGTATTCACTTTATTGTAATAACAATAGCAGCCAAAATGTAGTCAGTATCCATATATTCAGAAAAATTTTCAGTGAAAATTATAATTTAACATTCCATGCTCCACTTTCAGATACTTGTCGTAAATGTGATAATTTTCAAGTAAAGATACTTGCTTCGGACTCTGACGTTGAGAAAAACAATTTAAGCGTACAAAAAAAGCTACATTTGACTAAAGCGGAGTTAGCCAGATCACAAATGCGTGCAGACCGACTCAGCGTCAAAACTAATGAAAATGTAACTGCAATTGCCTTTGATCTTATGAAAACATTGCCTACACCAGTATTAACAACTGGTGTTGAAATATTAAACTTTCTGTATTATGTCAATACATTGTGTCGCAATCCTGATTATGTGGTATATGAGATTAACCACAAATTTTTAGTCAGTGGTCATTCTTACTTACCATGTGATCAAGACTTTTAAAATTTTTGAAGTTGGATAAGAAAATATTTCATTTATTTTCCAGTAAAATACATAACCAAATTTTATTTTAGCTGTAAGTAATTATAGATTTTATATTTATGTAATTTTGTAATACAACGTGCGTTTTTATATCGACTGATAGTTATACTGATACTTGCACTGATAGTCCTGAAAATCGAATCCGTAAGACATGATAACGAATGTTGCGTGGATGCAATCTAAAGTTAATGAGTTTAAATTTTCTTTTTCGTTGTACAGAATGAAATAGATTATGAAGCTTTTTTACTACTTACACCGGATTTAGTTAAAAATCTTATTCCAAAAGTTGGTCACCAAACAAAATTTTTAAAAAAATTAAAAGAATATAAACTAATTATAAATAGTGACAGTTTAATTATCGAAGACACTATTATTGTAAGTTTTTGTAATTCATTTTTAAGTTTAAATATTTAATAATTCTAATTACAGAACAGTAACTTACCGTCGTCATCTAGCATAAGTACAATAAGCGTAGCTAGCTAAATATCATTGCCATTAGAAGAAATATCGCCACCCCCAGTGCCTTTCTCGAAAAGTTTTTATGGACGAGACAAATTTGAAAATTTATTAAATCCATTTCAAAATTTAGATCTAAAAAAATTATTGCAACAATCTTGTGTGGCAAAAACTGTATTGAAACAATATCAAGAAAAACAAATTTTAGATAGTTAAACAAGAAATCAGCTAGTAGATATTATTATATCACATTTTTTTAAAACTTATGGCAGGTAAATGATATATATATATATATATATATATATATATATATATATATATATATATATATATAATATATATTCATATGTTTTATGTTTATATTATATAGTTGCATGACAAATCAACAATTAGAAAACGTTGCGAATATTATTAATAATCTATTTCCTAATGAACACAAAGAAACATATTTTGTGAAACCAATAAAAAAAATACATTCAAAATCTGGTAAATCGAAAACTGCTCGGGGAAAATTAGTGGATACATATCGGGATTACAGAACCAAACTACGCAATGCTAGTTTTCTGAAAGAAACAACTAAATATTCAGATTCGGAATCACTTGAAAACGAAAACACTGATGATGATGACGATAACAAAATTTTGAGTAAACAATGACTTCAAATGCGTTCAGAACCTTGGAATGAAGTCGTACAACATTGGCGTAATTCATTTCAAATTAGACATAATTCATTGCTTGAAAATATACATGATTTTCTAAATGACTGGCCAATATTAAAATTGTCTACTGCCTGCAGTTTGGTATGTATTATTTGTTTAATATATAATAAACAAAAATTTGTTTTTATGTGCGCTTTGGAATTTAGTTTTTTCATTGAAATGCTCATTGATTAGTTTAAATAATTAATTTTTTCAAAATCTTCACTATTATGTTTATTTTTAAAAAAGTTGGAAATTTTAATAAAATATTATTTAAACTATTTAACAAGTGAGTCAGAAGGGAAAATAACTTTTTGAATATACGTTTACAGATTGACAATGATTTTGATAAATTATTTCCTAGCAAAGGGATTAATTTTACAGAATAAATGGGACGTGTTTTTTAATTCTGTGTACAATGTTAGAAAAGATTCATCTGGTTTGGAATTGATGCATTTGTTAGAAAATAAAGAACTTAATTCCAGTAAAATTATTACAAATATTTGTAGAGATTTATTTAGTAATAGTGAAGTTATAATTTACAGATTCGAGAGTGGCCATTTAAATATTTTTATTACCTTATTTAGTACCTCCGAAAAGGAGATCCCGAAAAGGAAAACAACATCGAAACCTACAATTTTAGAAGTTCAGAAAAGCATAATTTTACATTCGAAGGTAAAATTTACATATATTTTGAGTTAAAAAAACTTAAGTCATGCTTGGCCTTCCTCGCAAACTTATCTGGTAGATTTGGCCCCCAGATCCCAGAGTATAGGAGTGTCCTTTCCTGGAGTTAGTTTCTTTTTACGGTTTACGCGATTTTTTTACGGTTAGTTCAAAACGAAGTTTTGAAATTTTGTCACTGATTTACGATTGAATTTTTCTAAGTCCGGTTGTTTTAACTTAGAATATTTTCTAAGATTTACTTGTACTAACATTTTGTACTTGGAATTTTGTTAAATATAATTCTGACTTACGGTAAATTTTGCCAAGTCCGTTGTTTCGACTTAGAATATTTTCTAAAATTTACATAATTTTGTATTTGAAATTTTGTTAAATTTTATTCTGATTTACGGTAAATTTGGCTAAGTCCGTTGTTTCGACTTACAATATTTTATAAGATTTATTTACTTTCGTACTTGAAAATTTTGGTTAAATGTTATTTTGATTTACGGTTAATTATTCTAGGTTCGTTTGTTTTGACTTAGAATAGTTTGTTTTGTTTTATAAAATATAATACTTAGAAAAGTTTTGGGTTTATTAAGTTACTTGAGTTATTTAAAATTCTATTTCATATTTATTTATCAATCAATTGAATAAACCGTTGTCACAATAAACAAGAATTATTAATATAATTGTTTGTTTACTTCATTTGTGTTGTCGTACCCTCAACATCCGAAACCCGTATTACAAACCCCTGGGACACGTCTGAGCTATCAGGCAAACCCCTCCCGCGTCTGATTTTTCAGGAAGCGTGTCTGGCGCCAGAATAAGCAATCACGTACGAAGGAGGCGTTACAATTTTTAATTTGCCTCATCCCTCATCAATTCGCAACTGGACATCTTCTATAAATGCAGAACCTGGATTTTCCAAGGAAGTATTTATGGCATTACAAAATTTTCCTCAAGAAGATAAAATATGCACTCTTATTGCGAATGCTATGGCTATTCGCAAACAAATAATATAAGATCCTGTTACCATGAAATTTGTTGGATATTGTGATTTTGGAAATGAACTAGAATTAGAAAATCCACAAACTCCCGCTACAGAAGCACTTGTTTTTATGCTGTGTAGTTTAAATATAAATGGAAGTGGCCAATTGGATATGTATTTCAAAACAATAGCTAATTAATACCGCTCTTAACCTTTCAGCTTATGCTGGGTTAAAAGTTTGGGGAGTTACTTGCGATGGTACAATTACTAATTTTGTCACGATAGAAATTTTAGGCTGTAAACTTTTTGTTCATTCGTACGATGAAATTAAATGCAATTTCAAACATCCCACTGGAAATTATGATGTCTATTTTATAGCTGATGCATGTCATATGCTAAAACTAGCAAGAAATGCTCTGGGTAATTATAAATATTTTGAACTGGAATCAAATAAAATTAAATGGGAATTTATTGAAAAACTATTTATGATACCAAAAATATAACTTTAAAATTTGCTAATAAACTTAGTTCAGAACATACTGTTATAGTATATATAGTTATAGTACCTATAGTTATAGTTATATAATTATTATAGTAAAATAAAATTACAGATTCATATTTTTTAATTCCCGTTCAAAAATTAAAATTTTTAATCAATATTTCACTCTCAACAAATGCACTAAAAAGAGTGTTATGAATAATTGAATTAATTGAACAAATCTGATGATATTGACCAATATTGACGTTGGATATGTCAAATAATATTTACACTTGTGTAAATTCTAATTACAGGTAAAAAATATTGTCTGAAACTTATGAGCATAAAGTGTCACGTTCTAGTAAAAATAATGCATTTCTTACATAAATTACGGTACTTATATTTTTATTTATATTTGGTAAGATATGCAACTGCACAATGCTTGTGTATATTGCTGTACAGTATACTTTGTTATAAGTTCAGTTACCTCTCGAAATAAAAAATATATTGTTTTGCTTATTTTTTATAAAATATTATTTCTAGTAATAATTTCTAGTACATTATTTTATTTTAATATTAGTTATATTAAGTTGTTATCTAAATATTGATTTTTGAGTATATTGTAAACATATTGATTGGGAGAAAAATAAAATGAAAGTAAAATTAGCAGCACAAACTTTCAGCTCATCGGTTGCGAATGCCCCGGAATTTTTAATGAAAAATCAAATTGCTGGTTTTGATGGTTGTGAAGCTACAGTCAAGTTCATTAGATGTATTGACAGAATCTTTGATTTTTTAAATACTAGAAATCCTTATGGGAAAGGTTTTAAAAAACCTTTATATTTAAAAGATCTATGTTTCTTAGAGGAACATTTAGTCCATTTAATTGAATATTTATTTGCATTAAAATTTGATTCTCAACCACTGTATAAATCTAGAAGAAAAACTTTTATTCTTGGATTAGGTGTTGCAGTAAAATCAATTATTTCCATTTCTCGTGAATTATTAACAGAAAACGTACATATAAAATATATATTAACTTATAAATTTTCGCAGGACCACATTGAGTTATTGTTTGCTAGAATTAGACGTAGATTTGGCTGCAATAATAACCCGAATCAATTACAATTTAAAACTGCTATGAAACCGTTACTATTAAAAAATTCTATACAATCTTCACCTTCTGCTAACTGCATAGCCCTTGAAGATGAGCCAACCAGCTCAATATTTGATTTCAAGTGGAATAGAAGGATATCGCCTTTACAATCAATGCTAGATGAAAATGAATATAAATATTTGAATACCAATATTATTAATGCATCAACGGATTTAGAAGATAACATTCTTTATTATATATGTGGATATGTTGTGAAAAAGATTCTTAATGAAATACACTGCGAAAGTTGTGCAGCAGCGCTTCTGAGTGATATATCCGAACATGATAATTGCCAAATAACTAGTTTTTGTAAATTTGTTAACAATAGGCGGCCTACTTAATGTTTCAAAATCTGTTTTTTTCTAAGAATGGATAATCATTTATTTGAAAAACGGCATAGTTTATAGAAAATAATATTTAAAAAATAACACCCAATTTCGCAGCAGCATGTCTTCAAGATTCCGACTTATTACTGCATTAAGATATTTAGCTACAGGAGAAACATTTGCTAGCTTATCTTACAGTACACGAATAGCAGATTACACAATTTCAAAATTTGAACCAGAGGTATTAGAAGCGATTTATAATAAATTACATGAAAAATATTTAAAAGTAAGTCGTATGCAAATATTTATAATAAATATTCGATTGAATTTATGGATATTCATCACCCGAAGAATGGAAAAGTATATCAGCAACTTTTTTGAGAGACTGGAATGTTCCTAATACAATTGGAGCGATGGACGGAAAGCATATTGTATTTAGAGCACCACGAAGTGCGGGATCACACTATTGAAATTACAATGGAACTCACAGTATTATTCTACAGGATGTCCACCATGCGGAAAAAGTTGGAAATATACGGGAATTTGGTTGGTACATGAAAAAAGCGGGAAATATACTATGAAAAAATTTTGATGCGGGAATTTTAAATTTTTTTAACAGTAATTGACATTTAACCTGACAGTTTTTTAATTTTAGGCATACAATCTTACAGTAGCTCAATTTTTTTTTTTTATTAAAATAGGCAAACATTCATATAATATGTATAGCGCGCGGATTAAAATAGTACCATTACTACCTAGTTCACATATATATATATATATATATATATATATATATATATATATATCTCAGTGTTGCGCATGCGCTTATTAAAGTTGAAGCGTGCGTAGTAGTGGTGGAAGCGATTGTGGCGCGGAACTAGCGGTTGACCTGTAGATTATAATGTAGGAGTGAGACCCCAAGGTCACATACATGAGCATACACATCTAATTGCGAAGAAACTATTGGATATTGAACAGCTTTATGTTTTTAAAAGTTTATTTATATTTTTGTGTTGGTGACATTCGCTCGCATTGTTGTGGCATTCAACTACAAGTGTATGTTTGGACTTGTTTGTTTTCACATCTAAATGTAGCCAAGTAAGTATTTGTTAATTGTTTATGTAAGTGAGTGTATTATTCATGTTTAGGTTATGTAAACTCACTCACTAAAATTTAACCTGAATTGAATTGTTTACATTCTAATTGAATGATTGATTATAATATAAATATATATGTATTTACATATTCATAATATATTTATTGAATTTTTTTAGGAAAAATGTCCGCAAAACTGGGTAAAACAAAATATTTATGTTCGTGGCAGACAGAATATCCATGGATAACATCGCACTCCTCAGATGATTATTCTGCAAAATGCACAATATGTAATACTTATATAAACATTTCGAGCATGGGAAAGACGGCCCTCAAAAGTCACGTCAAAGGAAAAAAAAAACACATCAATCACTGAAGCTTGGAAACGAATCAGTAGGGATTAATCATTTTTTTAAAAATGCAAAAGCAGGTAATTTACTTCATTACATATCTATTTTTGTTTATTTACTCAGTTTTACTAAAAACTAATTGTATATATGGACTACTATCATATTTTTAGATAAAGCATCTACAACTCTTTCTCTGACGGAACCCGTGGTCTCTACACAATCTGCTGGACTATTATCTGCAAAAGCACCAATGTTGGGTGAATCTTCAGGATGCAAGAATCTCTAGAAAAAGAAAATACTTGACGCATTTATTGCTAAATATGAAAAAATTGTTCCCCAGCTGCAATACGGTGCAGAATATGGAACTGGAAAAAACTAAAACGTCTTACATGATAACTTTTGGCATCGGTCCTTACTTTGCTTTAGAACTTTCAAAAGTTATCAAAAGTGCGGAGTATTTTGTAATTCGGTGCAACAAGAGTCTCAACAAGTTTGAAAAATCCCAACAAATGGACATTATGATAAGATTCTGGGACCCTGAAAGTAATGAAGTGAAATCGCGATACTACAATTCGGTTTTTCTGCAACACACCAAGGCTGAAGATTTATTTCGAGGTTTGACTGAGGCCTGAAAAGACTTTGATTTGAAAAGAATTTTACAAATTTCAATGGATGGACCATCTGTCAATTTCAAGCTTCTGAAACTGTTGAAGAAGGATTTGAGTCCTGGAAATGAGGACCCTCATCTCCTGGACCTCGGATCCTGCGGAATCCATACTGTCAACGTCGCACAGTGAAATAAATCGTAAATCTAGCTGGAAAAAACTAAAAAAAAAAATATTTCATTTGAGTGTAATTAGGCGAATAATATTGTTGTTTTAATACTAAATTGTAAGATTTTGTGTTATTATCATGTTATTAACAAACTCTGTAAATGTAAAATGAATCAGAAGTAGACTATAACGAAAATAGTTATAATATTATTCAATCTTTTTGCTTCAATATTAGAAATCGGATTATATATTGATGGTTATATCCATAATCAATGTAATTCTTATGCTATAAGAAAACTTTCTTTTTAGTAGTTTGATTTTTATATTGACCTTTGACCCACATTATCAGGATTTGCCAAAAAATGTAAAAAATGGTTATATTTTAATGCATATCTTGAAAGCATTAAGTTGCATTGACTTCAAAATTACGGCAACAACTCGCCATTTTTCCTAGGATAAACACATATAAAAATGAGGTGCCATAACTAACCACAACGTTTAAAACGTTTAATAATAGATACGTTTAATCAGGGACGCGCCGCGCCGACCATAAGAGCGAGGTCGGGCGGCGCCCGACGGCGCAACGCTGCATAACATTTGACCGCCTATGATTGTAACATATATATATATATATATATATATATATATATATATATATATATATATATTTACTTTTTTGTATATAAAAAAAACTAGTAAAGTGCTGTGACTGTTCTATCGCGTCCCTGCGTTTAATAATAGATACGTTTGAAAATAATTGAATAAAACTAAATTATTTTTGTAAACAGTAAAACATAATAAAATAAAATGTAATTGTAAACATTTATTCATTAATCACATAAAATATATAATATTCAACGATGTAATTGTAAACTCTTAATCATTATTTATATTCAACAATGTTCAATGCTCATCAACAATGCTGTTGTGCTTTGACCAATCATAGCAAACTGTTCTGTAGTGGGGTAGTAGAATATAAGTTATCTGTTTGTAATTTAATATAATATGTACAGTTTGACGGTACCCCGACATAAGCGCTCGCGACATAAACGCCCCGACATAAGCGCCCCCGCCCCGACATAAGCGCTACAGACAATTGCGCTACCGACAATTGCGCCTCCCGACAAAAGCGCCCCAGATAATAAAAATTTAGTATTTTTGTGTTATGGTTAAAAATATAATTATAAATATTATTTTGAATTACTATTTATTTTTTATCAGCAGAGTGGATGATATGTAAATAATATTGTATGTATTATTATTATTATTAAAATTATGTGTTTTATATATACCTATGTTAAAGTGACCAGATGTTTTACATTGGGATGTGGGACAGATAAAAAGACAGGTTCTATTAATAATAATAATAATAATCATAATAATAATATAATAATTTTGTAATATAATTATATCATATCACAGTTGTACATACTTGCCTCCACGGAGGCCGTTGTACAATGTTGTGTACCTCTAGAGGTGAAGTAAAGAATAATAATCATAATAATAATAATAATAATAATAATAATAATATATATATATATATATATATATATATATAAAACCATATATAAGCACACATTTTTTATTTTTATTATCTGAGGCGCTTTTGTCGGGAGGCGCTTTTGTCGTGTAGCGCAAATGTCGGTAGCGCTTATGTCGGGGCGCTTATGTCGGGGCGCTTATGTCGGGGCGCTTTTGACGGGACACGCAGTTTGACAATGCCAATGTTTGGCGAAACTGAAGTCACTATTCTTAATAAAGAGTGAAATTAAAAATTGTCTTATTAATTTACTTCAATATCTTTTTTCAATCCTTTTTCTCTGTGCATTACCAAAGCTTCAATTGAAGAAAATCATTGCCTAAAATTTGTCACCTGAAAAAACTGGAGTAATTGCATCTCGTGATGGATTCTACGATTAGTAATCGAGTGTTATATGTAGTGTTAAAAAGTAATAATCCCACTTTTTGGAAGAATGAATATTCAGCAAATGTGGATTATCTATTCAATTATTTGAAAACTCGTCTCAAATCGTCTTGTAAAGAAAATGATGACTTCGAACATTCAATAAAAAATCGAATACGTGGGTACTGCTCAAATTTAAGTGGAAAAGTCATTCCATGCAAGCATAGGCTGGATTACTTTGAAGAAAATTATGAGAAGTGGCTCGACTTAGAATTTAATACTCGTTTGCCTAATGCTGATATCCAAACTCAAAGTGATTGTGGCAGACCTGTAAAGAGGTAAAGGAAAAATAGTCCGGATAAAATAACACTTACTTTTATTAACAACAAAACTATCGTACAAAAAGGCGAAAAACGGAGGAGCTGCGATTTAAAGTTCCAAACGAAGAATTGTTCTATGCAACAAAAGTTTCTCTTCAAAAAGAAGGTAAACGTGCATCAGCAAATTTAGTGGCCCAAGCAACAACTTCTTCAGAACAATCAGTGAAAATCCAGCGTATCGTAAGACGTTCCCTGGAAGGAAAAGATGATGTAATTCCATTCACTCCGGATGAAGCATTAGCTCACATGATCAAGTGTCATCTAACAAAAACATCATATATACAAAATAGATTAGAAGTAAAAAAACGGAATGCTGATGTTTTTCCATCCTATGAGAGAATTAGGATGTCTAAGCAGCGATGTTATCCAAGTTCTAATGATATTCATATAACACCCCTAGGTAAGAATTAAGTTACAAACTAATTTGTTTTTAATCGTCCACCGAAAATGCGAATAATTAAAATGTTATTTATATTTTCTTATCTAAAATGTAAGACAACAGTGAGATTTTTATCCTATTATTCCTTATCTATAAAGGGTTAATAATTTTATAAGTTGAATTTCCGGGTGTGAAGAAGGGTTTTTTGAGGCACTCTTTTAATGCATTCTTGTGATATGTATGAGTTTAAGCAGTCGATTTTGTCTTCTTTCGCCATCACATATACGTTTGGAATATTTAACTTTTCGGAAAATTTTGTAAATCAAAAACATAATATAGCACATATTATGTTTTTGATATACAAATTTTTTTGTCCTTTTCTTCTTTAGGTATTGAGATAAAATTGCAAAGTTTATTAAATCTTACTTGCCAGAGAATACTTGAAACAGTTGAAGTCCCAGAAATTCAATTTTACACGGATTTTGAATTTTTATTCAAATGGGGATGGGAATAAACGAGCAAATGCACAAGCTTCATTCCGATACGTTACCTGACGAAGAAGATACTAGACAATATGCAGCTGAAAGTGTTTTTTCGTTTTCAACGGTTCCTATACAATTATTTAGAAATCTAAATGAGTCGGACGAAAAAGTTGTGCTTTGGGAAAATCCTCACCCGTCACCAACGCGATATTGTCGTCCAATTAAGCTGTTATTTATTAAAGAAACAACACAATCCAGTAATAAGGAAGTTGAAGCTATACAAAATGAAATTGAAGCTTTGGAACCTTTTGAGTACAATAATAATGGTAATATTTTCATATTTTCAAAAATTTCATTCATCACTTAAGCATAATATATAACTATGTAAATAATTTTTTTCTATAGATAAAATTATGAATATTCATTTTAAATTGGTTTTAACAATGGTGGACACAAAAATTATAAATGCTTTAACTGATACATCGAGTCAGTCGTGCTATTTGTGTGGATGTAAGCCTACAGAAATGAATGATTCGGAACGAATCAAAACACGCCCAATAATCACAAAAAACAGTGATACTACGGAGACCACCGGCATAAAGCGCACGGATTCGCTTTAGAAGAAGGACACCTCCACACGATCCCCTCAGACGCTGAGGTCGAAGCAGCATTACTCGCATCCAAGATGCCCAAACCGGTATCTCCATGGGTTTCGGCAGAAGTTACCATGGAGATGTATCACGCCTCCAACCTCGCAGCTGGATACGGCCCCAGTTACGACCCAGTCGTTCTTCCACACCAACCACCGATCGTTCAGCCATGTGAATCCCGCTCAACATACATGTGGCCCGACGCCAAGATGGCGATTAACATGGAGTGAGAACGCACCCTAACGGACGAAGAAGACTCTCTGTTCACCAGCACCCACATAGCAGCCATGAACGTAGAACCTCTGGACTTACGCCTAAACGACGAGGCCCAGACTTTGGACGATCAGCAGAGACAACAGCTGGCACAACTGCTGAATGAATTGCAAGATCGCTTTAAATCACATGGGCCACCAACGCCCCATGCTGTTCACCGTATCGTAACGGGGTCGCATACTCCAATTGCAACAGCCCTGTATCGACAGACACCCAACCGCCAGAAGTTACTACACAACGAGATAGACGCCCTCTTGAAAACAGAGATAATTGGAGAATGCGAGAGTGCCTGGGCCGCACGCGTTATACTCGTGCCAAAGCCAGGGGCAGGAACTTGCATGTGTATTGATTATCGGCAACTCAACGCTGTCACGATACCAGACACATACCCCATGCCCAGGATAGACGATATCCTGCACTCCACCGGCCCAACCGGCCCGACCACATATATAATTACCATGGTTCTTCAGGCCGGGTACCATCAAATACGCATCCATCCCGACGACGTCGACCTGAAGATCCAAAACGACAAAAACAAAAATACAGATTAAAAACTATTATGTCTATTATCTTCCGGAAGATAATAGACATAATAGTTTTTAGTCTGTATTTTTGTCGTTTTATATACGTGACACCACATAGTCTAAAAAAAAATTAACACGCTTGTTAATTAAAAAAGAATTATGGTTTTATGTTTTCTATGGTTAATCGAAAAAAGTTGAGGGTTGTAATTTTAACAAAATTAATTTATGTATACATTGCGAATTGTTCCTGTCAAATCATGGCTCGAAATATTGAATAAAGCAATAAACATACAAATAACAACTAGTATAAGCGGAATGTGAGAATTTAATTACCCTATCCTTGGAAAAAAAAAACGACTGCTTACCTGAAATAAGAAAATAGATTAGAAATTATATATATTATATATATATTTATTATATATTATATATATTATATATTATATATATATATTATATATTATATATATTATAAATTTTCTTAATTGTTTAATGCAGTTTAGTTTAATGTTGTAATTGTGTTATATTTTTATATTCTGACAAGTTTTTAATTATTTATTCTATTTATTAATATTTTATTTTATTTTATCAACTATTTATTATTTTAATATATTGACTATTGCATTTATACACATACAAAGTAAATTGTTTTTAATTATTAATTTTTACAATGCCAGAAGTAGTTATAATTATTTTAAACTAATTAACAACATTATTGTTTTCATCATACTTTATTTCCCTGATGAAGCCTACAATTGTTAGGCGAAAATTTGGAATTTTAATAATAAATTGATGTTTCCATTACTTTTCGACAACTTTTTTTTGGGTCAAAAATTTCCCAAGCATGAAACTTTGAAGCATTTTAAAACGAATTAATTGCGGATTTTTCCCGTAAAAATGAATTTTTTTCATCTACGTAGAAAAAAGTTAAAATAAATTTTTGTAGATTTGAAATTTAGGTAATTTTTCTTAAAATAGAGCTTTTTAAAAAAATTGAAATTACGTGCATATTCACTAATAAATAACGCTTCCCATGTAACAAAAAAATCAATAAACGCCCGAGAAAGACCCACTGAATTTTTTAGTTCGAGCCGAAAGCGTAATTATCGACATTACAGATTTTTCGAAATACGAGTAACGTAACTTAGGCCTTATTTGAGTAATCCCAGCACAATTCTCTTACTTTTTTAAAGTCGTTCCACAGACAATAAATGTAATCAATAATTAAGTGTAGAAAACTAATGATTGCACTTTCGAGGTAAAAAAACGTACGACTCATCAGTTTTCTTAATCCATTGTTTTCAGATGTCGGCTTATTGTCAGAATTATTTTCCCATAAGCAGAGAAATGCGCTGTAATCGCATTATTGCAAAATATCTCATAGAACATTGTGTATCGCATGAGTTCCTAAACTGGGACTTATAATTTTATAGCTGCTGCGCGAATGCAGCAGATGGCAGCATTCGCGCGCAAGAGGTAGGGTACCTATATAATATAAGGGTATGGCCATGTAGTGGTCAAATCAATAAGGTTCATTTTCGCTTGTGTCCGCCATTAGTCCGCCAAATTTTTGTTGTGATATATGTGCTGATCCTTGTTATTTGAAGTTATTTTAAGGTTTTTTAATGTTATAAACAGTTTTGTTATATTAAGATTTTATATTAACATAATTAATAGTGTATAGACCGGAATTAAATATTTAAAATATCGACAAAGACTTATTTTTTGTTAATTAGTGTAGTGATAAGTGACATATACACCTTAGAAATAATTTTCAATTATATTGAAGTTAAGTGTAAAAAAGTTTAATTTAATTTTATATATAAGTAATCATTTACAACAACAAAATAAGATTAGGTAATTGGAAAAATTTAAATTATATAAATTTT
Source organism: Clivina fossor (assembly GCA_963966155.1). NCBI lineage: Eukaryota > Metazoa > Arthropoda > Insecta > Coleoptera > Carabidae > Clivina > Clivina fossor. The sequence continues at coordinate 18,815,780 of OZ014550.1, forward strand.
GATATCTTAACCTCTTTTAACTTACAATAACGATTTTATCATCATATTATGTATTTGATATAAATTGTATTATTATAATTATTGTAAAAAAATTTCATTATTAAAAATTTAAAATATTTATTTTTTATTTTTATAGAGAATGCCCGGTTGTTCAGCAGTGGGTTGCAGCAATAGAGGAGAAAAGAAAATTTGTAATAAATCAAAATTTTCCAGCAAATCTATGGCTATTTAGATATTTTTATTTATGTAGAAATAAATATTTTTTTAAAATTTATTTTCTTCCTTTATATATTATACCCATTGTTATTATTTAATTAACAGCGTTGATCGTGCGTTTGTGTTTGTTGTGATATTTTATATTTTTAAAAATAGAATAAATATTTTTAGAAATTATTATAATAAACTTTATATTATAATCTAAATACAAATTAAAAGATAATAATGTTAGTTAAAAAATTGAAATCGTTATACGATTAAAAATTCCTGGAAATGAAAAATTTTAAAATAAATCAAAATTATCTAGTATTATTAATTATAAAATTGGTATTTTTGTATTTGCAAATATTTACATTGAAGAATATATTTACATTTATTTGTTCTGTGTATTACTTAAATACTTTTTTATTGTATAAATATGAAAAATAATTAATTAAAGTATATTTATGTATCTATTAAAATATAATAAACCACTTTATTTGCGATAATAATGAAAATTTCATGTTTTTCCTGTATATCTTCTATACATATTTGGCGGACTAATGGCGGCGACCTTGACCATGTCCATACCCTTATATTATATAGGTACCCTAGCAAGAGGCAGTCGGAGCGGTCAGCGCGCACTTCAAAGTTGTTTATTCACCCGGTACCGCTTTAGTTTCGGTAGTCAGTTGCGTCGCAGTCGTTTCTTGGAAATGGACGAATGAACCGTGGACTAAAGTTTCTGGTTTAAACAGTGCTATTGAGTTTTCAATTATCCCGCTGCTCCGTTTGGCTGCGTGGTCATCTGTACATTGAGGTTAGGAACACCATATTGATGATGTTTTGATTCGTCAAGTTCAAGTTTACAACTAATGACAAGTTTCTTTTTCATATGTTTAATATTTTTCTTTTGTTTCAGGCTAAAGCAGAGTTTATACAAAATGGAGCGATGTTGCATTGGAAAAGTAGTCTCGACTGAATGTTATCAAAAATCATTCACCGCCAGCCAAGCTATACACGGTTTTGATGAGTTCAAAGCTGAGGAAATCGTTCTGTTGATTCAAAAGCTGCCTGGATTGAATTTTCAACGCGGTGAATATGTGTGTGACTACCACAAGTTGGAATATTTAGACTATTATTCAATATTCGCAAAAACATGTTGCGATCCTTTTGACAAACATGTGATCAAGATCAGAGGGGGTCTTAGGATCATAAATAGTAGTCTCAGTGTGCAGTCTCAGTAGTGCAGTAAATTTAGTCCCTGGCCAGAAGTTATGTAAAACATGTGAAAGTTTGGTTAAAAGTAAAATTTAAAAATCTGAAGAAATGGAAATTGGTGGAGAAAAGGCAACCGTGCAAGAGCAGTTTATTCACAGCGTTGGAAATTCAGATTCACAACCCGATTCCCAACCATTAAATGATTCTTCCGGCTCAAGTTATCATACACAAAGTCAAGGTGTAAATTCATTCAATCATTTGTTATCTAATTTTGACATTCCTCCATTGAAGCGTCAGAAGCTTACGGATAAAAAAAAAGTAGAGAACATACTACAAGGAATATCTTTGAAGACAGTTCTGCACTTCGAGACATTATTACTTCTCTGCAAGATAGGTTTCGACAAACGAAGAAGGTTCAAGACAAAATTGAGTTGTTGCTGCTTTTGCCTAAAAGTTGGAAGTATCCGATGATTAAGAAGTATTTTGATTGCACGCGATACATGTACCGTAAAGTCAAACGCATCCAGGGTATCGGTGGTGAGTCTGATTGAATTAAACTATTATTTAGAATAATTTTAATTTAATTTTAATTAGTTTAATAAATATTTCAAAAAAGTGAATTATCGCCCTTGCGTGATTAAATATTTGACATTAAATCATGTGTTTATTATTTTTTACTATTAAGTTTAGAATAGTTTGTATTATTTATGATTGTCTTATCAGGTACGTCTGCAGATCGTCACCAAAAAACATACTCCAAATTTTCGGATAAAATGAAAGAGCTGATCAGGAAACTTATTATCTGGATGAAAAGAATAGCTACATCTGTCCAGGGACGCGACAATGCGTCATTAGCCGTGATGAAATCTCCGGAGACAAAGTCTACATTCAAAAAAGATTGCTGCTGTACACTTTGCACGATTTGTATAAAAATTGTGTTCGTGACTACACAGGTAACGAGCAATTGCCAAAATTTTCGTACTTTGTGTCCTTGAAGAAAAATGAGTGTGTATATGCTGGGGATCCTGGAACTCATACGATTTGCGTCTGCGTCGAACATGAAAACGTAAAGTTGAAGATAGCTGCCATAACAAGTGAGATAGGTTACCGGGATCTTCTAATGGGCGGTGTTTGTGATGTCGATGAAGCTGATTGTATGTTACAAGAATGTGAAAAATGTCCAAAGGAAGCAGGCATAAGACAAGTTTGGAATGATTATAACATCGAATTAGATTCAGACGCAACAATAACGTACCAAAGGTGGGATTCAGATGGGATCCGAGCGTCATTAAATACGCACTCTGAAAACGCAAAAGATTTTTTGGATGGCTTAATTAAAGACGTTTGCAATTTGACTTCGCATCACTTTATCGCAGAATCTCAAAAAAACTATTTAGTTAAATGTAAAAACGAATTAACGGGAGACACTGCTATTGTTCTTCAGGATTTTGCTGAGAATTATTCTTTCATAATTCAGCGATCTGTTCAAGCTTTGTTCTACAACAATTCTCAAGCCACGATACACCCTTTTGATCAATTTTCAAAATTTTCACAAATATATTATCTTAAAAACTTAAATGCATTAAAGAGTTGACTAACTATTTTAACGCTTACAAAATCCCTGAAAAAATCATTCACGATATCAGTACTGAATTTAATAATAACTAAGTTAAAGAATTATTAAATATGTATAAAATTAAAATACATATGACCTGTGTAGACAATCCGAAAAGTAATGGGTGTGTCGAAATATTTCACTCTACTTTAATAGAGCATCTCAGAATAATTAACCAAAGAACAGAATTTAAAAATACTAATGCACAAAAAAAAATTGCCATAATAGAATACAATAATTCAATTAATTCAATCACTAAACTAACGCCAATAGAAATCCTATTCGGAAAAGAAAAAAACTAAAAATATTTTTGATACAGAACTAACTTTGGAAGATAATTTAGTTGACCATAGAAACAAACTTAAAGTAATTCAAAATCAAATTACTCAAAAAATACAATTCGATAAAAATAAAAGATTTCTTTTGCAAAATAAAATATGCCATAAACTTAGTAAACTACGTAGTAAAATATTAATTAAAGAAGGTAAACGTAGAATTCAAAAAATTAAAAAAACCACTATTTATAATTAATAAAATTGAAACATATAATTCAAATTTAGGCGTTGTAAAATTAAACATCAATAATAAAAGACACAAAATCGATAAGATTAAAAGACCCAGATTATTTGTTACAGATGCACAAACGGTCAGGAAGAGTTAGAAAAAATAAATCAAAATCCCGGAATAAATATATTAGAATTAAGTAATGCTTACATATATATAAACTCGCATTATAATTATTATAAATATAATCTTAGTAGTATAAACGTAGAATATAGTAAAATTACAACGCATAAAAATGAACTGCTTATTAATATAAAAAAATATAAATATGAACGAAAGTTACAAGCTTATATAAATATTTTAGAATTTAACTGTAATCGTTTAGATAACAAAATTAACATTATCTCTAGTAAAAGTAAACGAAATAAAAGATTAATAGATGGATTAGGAAGTATAATTAAATCGATAACCGGAAATTTAGGTTCTTGTAATGCTCAAAAATACGAAGAATTGTTCAATAAAATTAAACAAAATCAACAAATATTGCATACACAAAGTTTAGAAACGATTAGAGTTAACAAAGAAATGGTTAATAAGTTTAATTTACAATTAGAAAATATTAAACATAATGAACTCGTTTTGAAATCAAAAATCAAACAATCTGAAATTTTACTAAAAGAAACAATAAATTCACAAAATGTTTTACAAGTAAAAGATGTAGTAAATCAACTAATATTATTAACAATAAATTTATTAGAAATAATTGCAGAAATCAAAACTAGCCTTACTTTTTGCAGTCTAAACAGAATACATTCATCTATAATTACTCTAGACCAGGGGTGGGCAAACTTAATACTGGTGTGATCGACATTAATTTTTCTTATTTATGCGCGATCGACTTCGAAAAATGGGTTAAATTAAAAACAAATAAAATTTTAATTAAGCTCTTTATTGATAATAATATATTAAATACATTGTATTTATTGCAATGTAATTTAATGATAAATATTTTGGATTAATTTTTTGATGTAGATGCGTGACATTCCATTTCATCAATAAGTCTTGTAAAGTTAGGTTTGTAATCACTGATGCACAATCGAATAGATGCCATTAAGTGGTCATCAGTCAGAGAACTCCTAAATTGCGATTTGATGTTTTTCATTTGAGAAAACGCTGCTTCACATAGATAAGTGGAACCAAAAAATGCAAATATCCTCATTGCCACCGACCTCAATAATGGATATTTTTCTTCTGGTAATAAATTCCAAAAATAATTTTCATTTGAACGTGCTTTCAGAATTATATCTGATTGTATTGTTAAAATTTCTAACTCTAGATCCGATGAATTCAATTGAAAAATATGAGCTAGATTTGATGAAATATCCTCGTTATCGAATTCTCCAAAAGGAAATGAAATAAATTCAAAAATCGGTTGAAGATTATTGAGATTTGCAAATCGTCTCTCAAATTCTTGATTAAAATTTTCCAGTTCAGAACAAAACATTTCTATATTACATTCACCAGTAAGTTTAATATGTTTTTCTAAATATGGAAAATATTTAAAATTTTGCTTTTTTAATTGTGAAGCAAAAAGTTTTAATTTTGCTTTAAAAGCATTTACCGAACTGAACAACTCAATAATATTTTTCCCTTTTCCTTGTAATTGTAAATTAAGCGAGTTGTAATGGCCCATAAAATCCGTAAGAAATGCTAATTTTTTTACCCATACTGGATCTTCCAATTGTTCATGTTTTTCTCCCAATGTGTCCAAAAATGCAATAATTTCAGGCAAAAGATTTAGAAATCTTTCCAAAAAGCTTCCTCGGCTGAGCCACCTAACATGACAAAAAAGAAGTAAATCTTCATATTCCGAGTCATTGTCTTCAAGTTGACCACGGAATAGACGCCTCCTTAAACTTCGCGCTCTTATCGAATTAGCAATTTTCACTGCCACATCCATAATATCATTAACATCCAATATTTTTGCACATAAGGCATTATTATGAATTATGCAATGAAATGATATGAAATCAGGAAACTGTTCATTTTGTTTGCAAAGGGCTAAAAATCCATGATTTCTACCAATCATTGAAGGTGCTCCGTCAGTAGACATAGCAACCAATTTATGCAAAGGCAAATCTGTTTTTTCAGCAAATGACATAAAAGTGGCCATTATATCTACACCTCGCGTTGTTCCCTTTATCGGAAGTATTGTTAAAAATTCTTCTTTTACGGAAAAATCGCAAAAAATCATTCTTATAAAAACAATTAATTGTGCAGTATCAACGATATCTGTTGACTCGTCAAACTGCAACGAAAAGAAATGGCAACTTTGTATGTCATCTTCTAGTTGTCGAGTTACATTTTTATTCATATCTTCAATACGACGAGTTACAGTTCTGCGAGAAAGTTGCAAATCTTTAATTGCATTGAGAATTTCACTTTTGTTTTTAAAGTTGGAAAATAATTTTTCGCTGCCTTCAAGAAAAGCTTCCTTAAAAATTTCCCCATCCCGATAAGGCTTTTTATGTTTTGCCAAAACGTATGATATGACATAAGAAGCTTCAGTTGCCATTTTGGATTGATGAATTGGCTTTTGAAACAAAAGTTGTTGTGCGGTTAATTGATTTTTTAATTCTTTTATTTTTTGTTTTCTTAATTCGGTATTAACAGGGTAATCATTTTCATAATGTTTATGCAAACTCGAAAAATGTCTTTCGAGATTTCCTTTCTTGGGCAAGGCGACTGTAACACGACATATCAAACATAGGCATTTATCCTTATACATAGTAAAAAAAATAAAGCTCTTCCCATTCATTATGGAAATGATATGTTTTTTGTTTTTTCTTATTCATTTTTATTTCATCTGAAATTAAAATTATTAAATATAGAAAAATATTAAACCAAAATTTTATTTTATTTAAAATTGAGATTAACCTTTGTTGCGCTGTGTGGGACAATTCACTACCTCGGTAGCAGGGAGACTAATGCAAATTGCAAATCAGTTGAATCTCAGTTGCCGCGAAAGTAACGTGCTTGACGACAACGGCGAAAATAAAATGCAATTTTTTATATTTTTATTGCTTTTAATTTAGCCAAATACGAAACATATGTATATAAAAATATATAAATAAAATATATTTTTAAATTATGTATAAAACCTTTGATAATTGCTAAATTATTTCTATCAAATATTACTGGAGTAAGAAATTGTCCCGCACCGGGCGTGACGAGCACAGTAAGAAAAAGGTTAAATATGTTCAATAAATTTACTTACGCAAAAATAGAACCTTAATAATACACAATTTCTTTGTCGCTGTTTCCTTCAGCTCAGTACACTACGTAACAAAACAAAGTACGATAAGCAACTGTAAGCCGTATGCACTCTGAGTAGCGACAGCTAGTTGCGTCTCACCGCAAGCGCAGTATTTTGACAAAGAGTATAGCGGGGGGGGGGGTATGCGAACGCATACAGTAAAATGAGTAGAAGGGAATAGAAGCATTACTTGGGAGTTAGTCATGACATCGTCTGCCAAATTTTTAGTACACATTTTAAATTAAAAGTTTTGAAATTAACCTAGTAATTTATTTAAAATGTCTGCGATCGACTGGTGAACTGTTCGCGATCGACCGTTTGCCCACCCCTGCTCTAGACTCTAGACGATTTAAAGCAAACCGTTAATCAAGTCACTAACACAAAGTTTTGGATTATAGCAGCACAAATTACCAGCCATTGTAAATTAGAAAATAAAATAATAGAATATTTACTAGAAATACCAATATATGAAAATAACAATAACAAACTCATTCAAATTACTCCTATACCTATGTACGATAACAGTAAAATGTATATGTTAGATATAAGTAAAAAATTAGTTATAAAAAAATAATAATAATCTAATACTAATGGACAATTGCATTAAAATAAATAATAATTATTTTTGTAAGACTTGTTATATAGAAGAAAATCCAAATAATATTGTTAACCTACAAACCAATACTAAATGTAAATATCACCAAATTTACGAGAGTTTTGTTATAATTAAAATAAAAGATTCAAATATTGTTAAAATAGCAACTAATGTTAATCAAAACTTAAATTTTAAATGCAAAAATTATGAAAAACATAAACAAATTCTCAAACAAAAATTGCATAATAAATGATTATAAACTGGAAAATTATGTAACAACTAGTGAAAAAATAATATTTGAAAATTATAAATTTTTAATTAATAGTACAGTTAAGTAACAAAACTATTGAATTAAAACATATAGATAAACAAAATATTGTTATGAAATAAATTCCAAATATTCAAAATATTGCAATGAACCAAAATTATCACCCAATAATTAATTCATTTATTGTAATAACCATTGTTGTAATAATAATAATAATAATAATTGTCAAAAGAATTAAATGTAAAAAATAAAATTCCACGAAGAAACAAACAGAAGAAACCATTGAACTTCAAGAGAGAAAAGATAAAGCTCCTATTTAACAAGAGAGGAGTTTTATATATATATATATATATATATATATATATATATATATATATATATATATATATATATACAGAGTGCCCAAGTTAACTCCGTATGCATGGGAATCTGGAACTGTTAGAGATACGATCTCGGTTAAATTATAGAAAAGTTGCCCCATTAGTAGGCGAGTTTAGTCATCTTTTGTTTTTTCCAAAAAATTTCTTAGGTTACTAGATATAGACAAAAATGCATATTTTGCTGTTTTATATTTTCGCTTATAACTCTCGTATGCAAAACGATACATTAAGCCGATGTCACATTGACAGACTTTCGGCAGACAGTCTGTCGAAAGACAAAGAAGAAGAAGTTTTCGGTAGACTGTTTGCCGAAAATAGAGGCCCGCTAAAATGATGAGACAGTCTCATAAAAAATTAATGATGAAGAAGAAATCCCATATTTTAGACGCCATATTGCTATTACTAATTATTCGATTGTTTACCTTTGCGTCTGCTGTACGAGTGTTTTGTAGTTTTTGTGTATAACATTATTATTAATAAGAAAAAAATTAAAGTTATTGTAAGTTAATCAAAATAGAAATTGTATATTATATTTTTAGAGACTTTTTTCTTTTTTTTTTAAGATGGAAGCATCAACGTCTATGCAGTTCAAATGGTCTGCGGAAGCCAGTACCATTTTAATTGATATATATATATATATATATATATATATATATATATATATATATATATAAGGAAAATCCTTGTTTATTTGATGTTAAATCTCCGGATTATCATAATAGGTTGAAAAAATGGTAGAAGTCCTAAAGAAATATCATCCGAATATAACGTGTATGTATTCTTAATAACGTAATAAATAGTTTGATTAATGTATAAGTTTTCTTTTAATAGCTCAAGACTGTAAAAACAAATACCAAAACTTGAGAACTCAATATCGGAGAGAAAAAACGAAATATCTCTTAACTAAAAACAAGAGTGGTTCAGCGACATCGGAAGTAATTCTTCCAAAAATGTGGTGTTATGACTCCCTATCCTTCCTAAATGAGTCCATAAAGCCAAAAAAAGGGACATTTATAGGAAAAAAGGAATCATCGATAGAAGTTGAGGAAGAAGATACAGAAATAATGGACCCTATTGAATATCTGGAGGAAGCGGTAATTAATTATTTTTACATGTACTTCAATATTTATTTAGAAGAAGTAATATAATCTTTTTGCCATTCAACTTGTCCTTCATTGTTAAAATATTGAACGAAATTATTGCAAATACGAATATCATTTTTATACATTTAATTATATATGTTATATAGACTTATGAATATTCATAATATTAAATATGTTATATATTATATAAATATCAATTTGCTTTAGATGGACGAACTATCCAACATGGAAGATATTCGGAGTGACAATCCAATAATTGAAGAAAGAATATCAAATTATCCGGAAATTAAAGGGAAAAAAAGGAGAGTATCTGATAGAAGCACCACATAGCCCATGCCTAGTACTAGCAAAGATACTGCATCGGCAGAAAGTTTAGCAAATGTGGTGCAGTCTTATTTAGAAACCAAAAAGGAGAAACGGTTCAACCGGTATCACCTTTCAATATTTGGGGATTTTGTTGTAAGCAGACTGCGAATCATGGAAAAAAGAAAATGTAAAAAAATTCAACATAAAATATTAAAATTAATTATAGGTGTGGAAAATGAGAGTGAAAGTGAATAAATTATATTTAAAAAAATTTAATACGCACCTTTATATACTCATCCTGTAATTTATTACTATAGCTAAACAAGCTAATATAATTATATCAGAATCACTAGAGCTTTCCATAATTGAATAAATTACATGTTGTTTACTATATACGAACATTGTTATAACTGTCAAAAATATGAATATTTTTACAATGTATACAATAGTTTCAAATTAAAAAAAAATATAAATAATTAGTTCTTAAATTTTTATTTATTACATGTTGTAAAAAAATAAAAATAAATATAAATTTTTAATATATCAAATACTTATATTACTATTTAAAATTTGTTGTTTTGCCCGCTCTACTGGAAATAGTATGAATATAGTAACTGGTAGTAAGAAGAAATAATTTTCGACAGACTATAGTCTGTCAATGTGACACTTGAAAAAATGTTTTCGGCAGACAGTCTGCCAAAAACTTCTTCTTCTTTGTCTTTCGACAGACTGTCTGCCGAAAGTCTGTCAATGTGACATCGGCTTTATTTTGGTTTGCACTTTCTTAAGACACTTTTTTACACAGAATTTCCAGGAGTAACCAAAGTTTTTGTGCCATGTACCGTTTAGGAGATTTATGATGCAACTTTCATTTTTCTTATGTAACTAGTATTTCAGTGTCCTATTTTATTTGTCCTATTTTATTTTAAATAGTAACATGGAAAATTGAAAAAAATTTATTTTGTAAAGTAATAATTTATTTTTTTAGTTGAAAACTGAGTAGTAAACACAAATGAAATTGTTTTCGTTATTATTAAATTATTGGTTCTGCTTTTCTTTTCATTATTGTGTTGTTAGTTTTATTGGAGTGCTTATTGAAAGAATTTTAATTCATGGAGCGGTTTGAAAATTTAGAGAAGTTTGAAATGCTTCATTGTTATATTCGTTGTCAAAGTAACGCAGTATCAGCCGCGGAAATGAATTTAAATTTATATCCTGAAAGAAGGCAACCCAATGTAGGGATGTATAGGATGTTAAGGATAAATTTGATTGAATACGGTGCTTTTGTAAAACCAAAAAAGGACCGAAAACCTGCCAATGAAGAAACTGAGAATATGGTGTTGCAGTCTGTCATTGAAGAACCTTCGATATCCTTACGACAAATAGAACATAACATTAATGTACCAAAATCTTCTGCTCAATTAATTTTAAAAAAACACAAGTACCATGCATATAAGGTACACATATCTCAAGGTCTTTGGCCGGGAGACAATGAAAGGAGATTGCATTTTTGTTAATGGTACCAAAATAAATGCAGAAATTACCCGCGTTTTCAATGCAAAATATTATGGTCTGATGAAAGTAGGTTTACAAACAACGGTCTTTTTAATCATCATAATTTTCATTATTGGAGCTCACAAAATCCAAGACTTGTCAGGGAAGCACGGCACCAAGAAAGATTTGGGTTTAATGTCTGATGCGGAATTTTAGGAAATAGATTAATTGGACCTATAATTTTTCAAGGTAATCTAAATGCAGACACTTACCTTCACATACTACAGAATCAACTTCAAGACAAAATTGATAATTTGCCATTGGCTGAAACTGTTGACACATGGTTCCAACACACAATGCACGCATAATCACAAATTACTTAAATGATCGATTCCCAAATCAGTGGATAGGTAAACATGGTAGAATTCAGTGGCCGGCAAGATCGCCGGATTTGACACCATTAGATTCTATCCTTTGGGGATACGTTCAAAACAAAGTTTACGAAAAAACGTATGACAATGTAGCGGATTTAGAAAGGTCGGTATTAAATACCTTTAATAGAATACCGCGTGCCACATTACTAAAGGTAACACAAGCTACCCTTAAGGGGAGGGCTTTCGAATTTTTTCGAAAAAATCGTTTTTTTTACATATTATTAAAGCTACAAATGTCTAGAATATCCGAAACATATTGACGGAACTATAGCGGTTTGAACCGACCTGTCTCACGCTCAGGTAGCAAGTTCGCCGCGCAGCCCCAAATGGCTACTTTTGCCTACTTTTATCTGACTAGATCGTACAGTTGCCGCATCCACGTGCACTTATTGTGATTAATGTTTTTCGCCGGCCGTGCTTTATGATTTCGAGACAATGCCGAAATACAATGTGCCACTTTCTCAGCGTCGCGTCGGAAGAAGCATTTCCAAGGCAACCAATTTACGGCAGAAAATGACGCGGACTACGTTAGTTCATCAGCAAAAAAAAAACTGGAAAACGTTGACTACGATAATGTCTGTATTGCCGCAAACTCCGGTTACGTGATTTGTAACTTCCTTCTAGTTTTCAACGCTTTGAGTTAGTACTTAACAAATTAGTAGCCGATATGCACAATTTTCTCACAGCCCAAATACTAACAGCCAATTTTTACGTTACTTTTAACATCCAATTTGAAAAGCACATTTAAAATTGTTAAATCATTTTCAAATCGTACTGTTCAAATGAAAATTGAGGCGCATAGTGCAAGAATGGGCTAAGTTGCCTATATTTGTGTTTATTAGCATAATATTGTATGAAATTTGATTACAAAAAATAGATTTCAGTTATTAGTTGCGTTTACTAACCAAAGATTATTGAAATTTAATTAATAAAAATAGACTGCATTTATAAGCTACTTAGATTATTGAAATTTAATTAATCAAAATAGATTGCATTTGTAAGCTACTTAAAGTATTTGCAAAATGAAGATATTATACTATCTACTGATATTTTACTATCTCTTCATGATTTGCAGTGCTGATATCGAAACCGAGATATTTAATTACCTGCAAAATTATGGATATATTAACGAAAGTTTTCATGATACGGCAATTGTCAATTTTCAAGACATTTTATCAAACGCGCTAATGAATTTTCAAGAATTTTACGAATTACCTGTCGACGGCACTATGAACAATGAAACTAAACAGTTATTAAAAATGTCAAGATGTGGTATTAAAGACGAAATTTCATCATTTACTGTTACTAAATATAAATGGTTTAAAAGCAATATTAAATGGTACTTTCCACTCTCGGACGGAATTCAAAGAAAAATTGCCACAAATGCATTTAGTGTATGGGAAAATGTAGCTAATTTAAATTTTGAATATAATTCTAATAATCCAGACATATTATTATCATTTGCAACCAGTCGTACGATTCATAAAAATAATTTTCGATGTATGAAAAGTCAATGTCTCTATAATTTTGATGGTGCTGGTAATACTTTAGCTCATGCTTTGTACCCAACCGATCCAAATATGTGTAGAGAAATACATTTTGATATGTCAGAGAATTGATATTTTGGTGAAGATCCTACACCAGATGATAAAATTAACTTCTATGGCGTTTTATTGCACGAAATTGGCCACAGCTTAGGACTGTCGCATTCTTCTCAGCAACATGCAATTATGTATGCCTGTTATAAAAATTCTGTTAAAAGTTGAAGTAAAGACGATATTTATGCAATTGAACAATTATATGGCAAAAAAAACCTATACCCACAACTACTTCTACACCTACATCCATGACTACAGAATCAAGTAAGAGAAGCAATAGGGGTCCAGTCAAACCAAATTTGTGCTAAATTAATCCATCCTCATTTCTAATTTCTTTGAATAACAGAATGTATATATTTTATGAAAAATGGGTTTGGGTTATGGGCTTAAATGGAAGAGTGTATAACAAAGCACAATTAATTTCGGATTATCTTACATTTTTACCAAATGATTTTCAAAAAATATCGCATATATACAGGGCCCAGGACAAAGGGGGCCCTGAAATGGAAGTAATAAAAAAATCATTTGTCAATTTTAATACTATTCAAATTTTATATTTTGCCGCCGTTCTCTACAGATGTTTTTCTATTATTCTGCGTAGCGTAGCTTAATTCTTGTTATGAAAACAAGAGACAGATGTCGCTAGGATTTTCAGAATAAAGAAAGAATAATGTGCTACGCAAACTATTTTTAGAAGCGAAGACGATGCGAAACAAAGTGAATGTAAATATTGTCGGATTTTAGTATATTCTATATTCATTTATCTAGATATAATTATTTTATTATATATTAGATTAGAACTATCTAGACAGGATAGTGTTGCCGCCGTTTTTTAGTAGTAGTTTTGAAACACAGGTAAGCTTTATTAAATAATAAATATCTCAAACATTCGTTTATGTTTATTACGATTATTTGAATTTAGCGATTAAATGTGTATGTGATATTAATAAGTAATTTATAAAACATTGTAAAACTTAGTCATTGTATTGTAATACTTAAGGTCTTAAATTTTCAGAAGATTTAATTATAAACTGTTATGATTTTTTTATCGATTTATAATTTTAATATTTATATCAAAACTTATGCGGTATTAAAATGGAATTTTTGTTATTCTCTAGTTCACAATGTCCAAGCAACAGTCGGGTGCACAAAAGAGAAAAATAAGCAAGAAAAAAGGAGAAGAACGGATATCCACTATCGCAACAATTAGTAAAATGGTTAAAATGAGAAACATCAGATGGCGAAGGGACTCTGCAAGACATCAATTCGAGTACTGTTTCACAAGATGATAATACCGTACTACAATTGCACTCTAGTATTTTAAAGCAAGATGATACACCGTAAGGCAAGAAAGCTGCGCAAGAGGGCAAATCTACTATTGCTCACAAGATGTTAATGCAGTACAATTGATATCTACCTTTTCTACAGACGATAATAAACAGGAAAACAAGTGGCCTGCACAAAAAGATAAATCTATTGTTTCAAAAGATACTGTACTGCAAATGTACCCAAATATTTTAAGAGACAATAATACTTCAGAGGAGGGGCCTGAACTGAGCACTACTGCACAAGTCGATAATATCAGAAAATTTCCACTCTACCTGTTTTAAACAACGATGATATTCCAAGAGAAATACTGCTAAATTACAACGATCCTCACTCTTGCCCCGTTATTACAAATAAATTACGATATTCTCTTGTCAAACATGGACCAGATCAAGGCGACGACATAAACTTCGAAAATTTAAAAACGACTGCTTTTATATTAAACAAATTAACGGAGAAACAATTAAAAGAAAATAGAATATAAATTCTATTAATCAAAACGCAATATCTTGGTTTCCTTGCATGCTTTTTGGTCACAAAAAATTGTATAATCTTTCAGACCCACAAAAAGTAATCAATGATTGGAGGCATCTTCATCCCCGTTATTCCCCAACACGAAAATTCCTCTGACCACCTAAACAATTATGTGAAATGGAAAGTAATGGAAAAAGATATAAAATCAGGAAATATTGCTCTTAGAGGCTCAAATGAAACAACTGGAGATCAAAATTGCGGAATCTTTTTAAATTTAATTGAATTTGCTAGCCATTATAATACTACTTTAAAAGAATGTATTGAAAAACACAAGAAAGTTTCTGTTTCCTATTTTTCACCCATTATCCAAAATGAAATAATAAAATTGATTGATGATTAGACTAAAAATGAAATAATATGCAGAATTAAGAAAGCAAAGTACTACGCAATTTTATTCGATTGTACTCCTGATGTCTCAAGAAAAGACGAAATGAGTCAAATAATAAGATACGTCCATGTTAACTGTGATGGAAAACTGGTAATCGAAGAAAACTTCATCGACTTCATTCAATCACACGAATAGACTGGAGAAGGTATAACGACGAAAATTTTCAATAAACTAGAAGCTGATAAATTGGATATTCATGGTGTCAGGGGACAAGGATATGACAACGGTGCCAATATGGCGGGCAAATACAAAGGAGTAAGAGCACGTATTTTGCAAATTAACAATTTGGCTTTATTTGTATAATGCGCAGCTCATAATTTAAATTTAGCTGGTGTCCACGCTGCATCTACAACACCAGAAATGATCACTTTCTTTGGTACTGTGCAGAGGCTATTTAATTTCTTTTCCTCCTCAACAACACGATGGGAAATTTTAATAAAGTCATTAAAATTGTCTCTTAAAAGGTTTTCTGATACAAGGTGGTCATCAAAGACCAATGCAATAAACTCGTTATGTTTTCAATTACCTGAAGTAAAGAAAGGATTGGAAACGATTGCAAATGATATACCAAATCCAGAGGCTGTATCAAATGCTAAAAGTTTGTTGTTACAAATTAATTACAGATTCATTTGCACTCTTTCTGTCTGGAATAAAATTCTACAATGCATTGAACGAACAAATAAAGCATTACAACGAAAATATATATATATATATATATATATTGATAGTTCATGCAACAAAATTACTTGGTGGGCTGCGTACTACTTTGCAAGGACTACGAGAAACAGGTTTTGAACAAAATTTCCTGGAAGCTACAAATTTAGCTGAAAACATGGATATAGAGATTGGGTTTTCTAATAAACGGAAAAGAAAAGTTAAGAAACTGGAAATAAATGAAGCACCGGATGAAAGAAGTAACGTGACACCTCCAGAATTATTTAAAATGCAAATTTATAGTGTTTTTGACGCTCTATTGTTTCAAATAGATTGGCGTTATGAGCAACTGAATACTATCTCT
Organism: Clivina fossor; assembly: GCA_963966155.1. Lineage (NCBI taxonomy): Eukaryota > Metazoa > Arthropoda > Insecta > Coleoptera > Carabidae > Clivina > Clivina fossor. The sequence continues at coordinate 18,832,075 of OZ014550.1, forward strand.
GACAATTTTAGCTTTCTCTATGGCTCTTCTTTAGAATCTATAAGCGTTGTTGCTTTACAAAAATCGGCTGCAGATCTTGCCTTTAAGTATAACAAAGATATAAATACGTACGAGTTCACATGTGAAATTCAAATTTTTAAGTTTGAAGCTTCGACACTAATACAAAATATTAAAACTGCAACTCCACTTGATATTCTACAGGGTCTTCATGATTTTGGATTAATTGAGTCATATCCAAATATCAATATTGCTCTCTGGATATTTCTTACCCTTCCCGTTTCTACAGCTTCATGCGAGAGAAGTTTTAGTAAACTAAAATTGATAAAAAATTATTTAAGATCGAGTATGGGACAAGAACGATTATCCAATCTTTCCATAATTTCTATCGAATATAATATCGTTAAAGATATGAATTATGATGATGTAATTAATGAATTTGCTGAAATAAAAGCCAGAAAAGTGCAATTGAAAAAGTCATTATTTTCCTTTTGTAAATACATATTTGTGATGATTTATATATTATTTATTTTATTTTTTGTATACATAAAAATTATTTATAAAAAATTATATGGTATTTCATTTTATTATTTATCACAAAAAAGGGGGCCCAAAATAAGAACCTTGCACAGGGCACATGAAATGCTAGTTACGGCACTGCAGACAAAAATATTGTTGAAAAATTTGAATGGTTGCAACATAACGTAACACTGTGGCCTACAGTTGAAAAATTTTGAACGGACACTTCAAAAATTCAGATAAAGGATAAGGAAAAGTCGTCTATAACAAAATATATGAACAACTTTTCTGTTTTAAAAACTCTTTTAGGATATACATTGGTATATATTTTAATAATAAATTATTAAAGATTTTTTTAAATAAATAATTTATAAATTTTAACTTATTTTGTACTTTGTAATTCCATTAAGCTGGAAATTGACTTTGCCATTGTATTCTCAAATCACGAATTTAACCTATATTTATTATGTTTACAACCAACAATATTACCACCTAATACTGTAATAAAAAGTAAAGAATTTGGTCAGTGGAAACCATCTAAGTATGAAATACAGCAAGGTTTTATTTTACATTTAAAGGTAATATATATTATATGATAATTATAATAATATATAATACTAAAAAGTAATATTTTTTTTGATAGCTTATTAGAAGCTACAGAACATTAACAATTTATTGTTTTCTTTATTTTAATTTTATAGGTTATTGGTAAAATTAAAAATGATTTTGAAGAAAAAGAATAAAGCTGGAACTGCATAAACAACAATAAGGAAGTTGCAAAAAAAAAAACTTTGTATATTTTATATTTAAATGAAAGTTTATAACCTACTCAGTATATACAATTGAAAAAATCTAATTATTAATATTTCAAATTAATATTACAAAAAAAATTCGAAATATTTAAATCAAAAGTCACGTGATTCACAACGTTTTGTAATTGGCTGTCGCATGTGTGACGTAGCTTTGCTTGCTATACACAGCGCGCCAAGTGCAGTTATATGCATTTTGTATGTAGTGATTTCAGACGTTGTTGGCACGTGTGTTATAATACTAAATTAATACTTACTCGATTTACCAATTACTTACTCGATTTACCAAATTTATACAGGTATGCATATAGTAATTTAAAATATTATTTAAAAGGTAATTATATAACTTTTATTTACTTACAGATCATATTTTTTATAATAAATCTAAAATGGAAGAAGGTTATGTGCAAGCGCAATCAGACAATTTACCAAAAGTTGATTCGTTTATGCTAATAAATTTTATGAGCAATAACCCTAATTTTGTTATTGCTGAAATAAGAGGAATAAAAACTTCCAAGTAAGTAAACATCTCTATAAATAAATAAGTTATTTGTCATGTATTTCATCAATAGTAAATATGCTACTTAGGTATCATTTTTATGATGGAATAAAATATGAATACAAAAATGTTACTAATTTAACAAACACAAAAAAAATTATAATTGAAATATTGAAATTAAGTATACAAAATGTAGTAGATTCAATTCATTTTATTATATTTTGGAATTTATTATTAGATATTTTTGTTTGATAATGCCAACCCTTACAAAACAATACGTTTTCAGATCTAGAAAATAAAGTTACAGAGATAACGCTATCGGATATGTTCACCTAAAAAGAATTGACAGTAATTGTATTGTGAGAGGAAAAATTACACCTGAACATAAAATAAATAAAAAAGCCTACTCTGTAGTATTGGAAATTGACGATATTTATAATATTGTTAAGTCGGTCAAATGTGAAGATTGTGCGGAAGCTGCTGGTAATTATTTACAATTATTATTTTATTTAATATATATATATATATATATATATATATATATATATATATATATATATATATATATATATATATATATATATATATATATAGTACGTGTGTTACGATTAACATGTTAAATTATGAATAATATTAACAAATAAAAATTAAATGTTATAATTGTCTTGAAAAAAGTTTGATATGGTAAAGTAGTTTATTGTTTTAATTCATAATATCCATATTATTTTGCAATAGTAACCAATTTCTCGTACAAACCGATTATAAATTCTGAGCAACAAAATTTATACCTATACTGTATTATATTTACAGGAGGTTGCAAGCATGCTATTGCTTTTTTAACATGGGTACATCACCGAAGTGAAGATGCTGCAAAAACGGAAATACAATGATATTGGAAAAGATCTTTATTATCTACGGTGAAAACTTCGCTAAAGTTAATAAAAGCCAAAGATTTAGGAGCGCCCAACTTGACAGATGTGCATCCAACAACAAGCGATCTTGTCAATACCTTTGTAGATTATAGTAAAGAATCAGCAAAAACTAATAATCAATTAACCAAATATTCGGGGTGATTCACTAAAAAAATTGTTAACAGAATTGCTTAATAGCAATTGTTTCATAACAAGAAATATTAACAATATTTTAACAATTATCTTTTACATTTATATTCACTAATAGCAATATTGCTATTAAAAAAACTATAGCAATGATTGTTATGAAATAGCTGTGAAGTTATCCGAACGATATGTCGTAACTTACTTCATCTACTTCTATAAACGTCAAAACTCGTTAGGAAAACATAACCTCTATTATTTTTATGATATCTTTCTGTGGTATAAGTAAATTAATTATGAGTGAAACAAAAAAAATTAGAAGTGCTAGATGCACTACAGAACAATTTTCTTGTATGACAGATTATATATTTGAAAACAAAATTATGATTTCTGGTAAACTGTCTTTAAATGAGTATAAAACAGTAGAGGAAAAATGGAAAATGTTGTCATCAATTCTAAATACAAAAAAAAGGTGCGCATAAGACACCAGATCAGTGGAAAAAGGTATGATACAATTTAATTCTCAAAGTTACGTATGTAATTACAAATTTTATTTGCAGACGTTCATTGAGTTCAAATGTAAAACAAAGGCTAAAGCAAGAGAAATGAAATGCGAAATGAGCAAGACTGGAGGAGGTTTAACGCATGCAAAAGACGCAACCTTTAAATAGTTTGGAATATAAGTAGATCTTTGCATATTTGGCATAAAATTTTTAAGTTTTGTATATAAATTAAATGTTAATTCTTTGCTTAAACGAAAAATTTTTCTAAATTTGTATTCAGGAATACTAAATGGATCACTTGTATCTCTTAAATTTCTATGAATAATTTGTAGATTTTGTCTACAATAAAAATTATGTGTCAGTATTATTTCATATATCTGTATATGTATAGTACCTAACCTGTTTCCTTCCTCTTCAATCTCAAACGCAAGTATGTCATTTAATAAAAACATATCCAAAAAAGCCATATTTAAATTATACACTGTACACAATGACACTTAATAAAAGTAATAATACGAACTCAAAATATGCAATTCAATGCGATTGCTTCGTCTAACAAGCACTTACATAGCAGTTGCTAAGTTAGCAATATATCTAAACAAGAATTGTTTAAAATAAACAAGCAATGATGTGTAGTGAATACAATTATGCAAGATAGCAATTTACCTTGAAATTAGCAATTGCTATCTTCAACAATTTTCCTTAGTGAATTACCCCGATTATAAGAGTTTCAGTAATATTGAAAAACTTTCAATTCATAACTTTTTTTTAAATTTTATATCAAATAAAAATTAGGATAATGCGAACGAATTTTTAAACTTTTGTGAAATAAAAATGAATAAAAGTGCATGTAATGATGTATTAACGGCAACTATAGAACAAAGTTTTAATACTTTATGGTTCGAGCTACGATTTGGCAGAATTACTGCTTCAAAAGCGTATGAAGTATCACACTGTAAGACATTTGATGGTTCACTAGTTGAACAACTTTTAAGTGCTGCAAAAATGAACGCAACTGCAGCTATGTCAAGAGGCATAGCATTGGAAAAAGATGTTTTGGCAGCTGTCGAACAAAAAATTAAATTAAAATTTCATAAAATTGGCTTAAGCTATGACATCATTGAAACAAAAGAAAAATCAGTTGAACCAAAAATTAAAGTAAACGAAATGGATATTATAACAATCGATTAATTAGATATTATAATGAGGAGATTGCAGTAGAGAAATTGTAGTACTAAAATGTGGTAAATGTTCGAATAAAATTGCATATACGAGAACCAATCGTGACGATAATAGCTGGTGGTGCGATAGTTGTTCTCCACCATCTATAATTTGTGAAAATCATGAATTAGGTTGTACCCATAAGGATATTCAAGAGAAATGTTACACTCATGAATCGTATTATTGTAAATATCGCACAGCATGTTGTATTTGTTCAAAAACTTTGAACGGGAAATCAATCCCATTTACAACATTACACATTGAAACACAGTGATGTAACATGTATGTCAACTCACGAATGGTGTATTACATTTGACAATATCAATGTTAAAATGTTTTATTATTCTCATTAAATAGATAATATGATATTTTGATATCGCAAAACACGTAAATTTTATCAAATTTCTTTAAATATTGCAACATCATCTACTTCTATGTATGTTTTATATAATAATGTAGCAAATTATCACACAACTATGGAAACAAAGGATTTTAAATCAAATAAATTAGGTACTTTTAAAGTTAAAAATAACTAAAACAGAATAATATTTTTGTCATATTATAACAGTGTGTGATTTTTTTTGCTTTAAGTTCGTAATCATAATTATGTTTATACAATGTAAAATCAGGTTAAACGTTGTAAAGTTTATGCTCATATTATTAAAATTGATGGAACATCAGAAAAAATATGTTGTTGAAATCAAATGTCCTGCATTTGCAGCAACATTTAAAAATTATATTGATGCAGATAAAAAATTACTAATAAATATATGGCACAAGTTCAACTACAAATGTATTTATTACAAAAACAAAACTGTTTATTTAGTGTAGCAGATATAAATTTTGAAAGAACAAATAATGTAAATATTTTATGTATTGATTATGATAAAAAATATTGTATAAATTTAAAGGAAAAATGTGAAACATTCTGGTGTAATGCAATATATCCAATGGTAATAAAAAGTTTTACATAAATATTAATACCAAAAATAAAATTTTATTCTGGTTCACTTGAACAACTAACTCATGCCGGATTCATGCAGACCAATTTCAACTTCAACTTCGATCTAAACTACAACCACAATTTCGCTTGACAGATAAATATGCATTATCATATGTACCCATGTATGCATTTAATTACAATTTCAACTTGAACTTCGCCTGACTTGAAAGATAACCAACTTTTATCTTTAATAGTTTAAGCGAAGTTGACGCCTGCGCAATAACATGAAATTTTCTGTTAATGGCAACAAAAATTTTATTGTGAACATAATATCGTAAAGAGTATATAAAAAAAATTAAAATGAATGTATTTAATGATGCAAGATTGATTGAATTAGTTCAATCATATAGTTTTTTATATGACAAAAAAGAAAAATTATATAAAAACAAACAAGCGAAACAAAACGCGTGGGATACAATCGGAAAACAATTGCCACAAAAAGGTTAGGTATAAAATATGTTAATTTAGTAAATATAAGTTTATTGTCATAATTTTTAAATACAGGCGATGAATGCGAACAAAGGTGGATAGTTCTAAGGGCACAATATAACACCGAACTTAGGGAAATGAAAAAACCGTCCGGTTCCAAAGGCGGTTATAGAAAAAATGGCCCTTATTCAAAATGATGACATTTTTAGATAATCATATAATTAAAAAAAAAGTATTTATTTACTGTTATTACTCTTATATGTTCATTTTATTTACGCATAATATTTTCAAAACTAAAGGAAATACTGGTTTTATTGAAAAAGAAATCGCAGAAGTAGAGAGCGTTTCCGATTCAGAATCGAGTATGACACCATTGTCATTTAGTGATGTTTTTATTCTCACTCAAGAAATACCATCTACATCACAAACTCCGACACCTCCTCCATCACAAACTTTCGCATCACCTTTACAATAAACTTCAACACCACCTCCACAACAAACTCCGACACCTCCTCCATCACAAACTTTGACACTACCTCCACAACAAAGTTCGACACCACCACCGCAACAAAATTACGTGGCGAAAATATGAGAAAGAAGAGAAAGACGATAGACGATAATTTTAATGCCGCTATGACATCGGTGCAAAATTATTTTAATACAAAAAAAGTTGATGCAATACCACAAAATGAGGATTGGTGTTTCGTGAATCAAATATATTATTACTGACAGGATATAAAACACAACAAAAAAAAAACTACAAATTAAATCAAAATTTTTAAATTTATTTATACATATTGATTCAGACAATGAATAACAAAATTAATTTACCATATCTTTTTTTTAATATAAATTAAATTTTATTTTATTACCAGAATGTGTTTTCCTTTTATTTAAAAAGTAACAATTTTAGTTTTTATTTCGAAATTATATATATTTAATTATTTACTTATTACATTTTTTTTTACTTTAAATAATTAGAATAGTTTTCGTTTTTTTTTTTGTTATTTTTTTTATACAATTGGAATGGTTATACATGAATAAATTTAATTTTTTATTTTGAAATTGTATGTTTTTTTTAATTATTAATTGGAGTACTTCCAATTAATACATGATTCATTTGCCAACTCACTTGTCCATACATAGAATTAAAATATTCACACAATTTGTCCCTGTTTTCCTTAACGATAACACTAGCATTATTGGAACCTAACCGGCCAACACTTTGTAACCGTCCACTATTTTCACGCCACAGTCCTAAATGCACCGAAGCATTTTCTAATTCCCTGTCTACAAAACCAGTTGGACAATACTTTCTTTCATTTTCAGGAATATCTTGTTCAGATCGTTGTAAATAATTATGTAATACTACAACTGCCAAAGCAACGTTTTCTACAGTTTTAACATCTGCCATTATTGGTTTGCGAAGTATTCGCCATCTAGATGCTAGTATTCCAAATGTATTCTCTATACATCTTCTTGCCCTAGACAATCTATAATTAAATATTCTTTTATCGATAGATAAATTTTCTTCAGGATAAGGTCTCATTATATTCTGACTAAGTGGAAAAGCTGCAACCGCAACTAAACATGTGGTAATATAGTTGTTGAATTGGGTAAAATTTTGGTCGAGGTATATCAAGTTGGCCATGTAATAAATTATGCCCAAATCCTGAATTTTTTAAAACTGTTGCGTCATGATTACTTCCTGCAGCTCCAATATCAACCATCGTGAACCTATAGTAAGCGTCACATGTAGCCATTAATACGATACTGTGATGATTTTTGTAATTAAAATACAAAGATCCGGAATGTCGTGGTGCTTGTATGATTATGTGTTTTCCGACAATCGCGCCTAAACAGTTTGTCATATTCCATCTTTTAAAAAAACTGTTTTCTATTTGAACAAAATCTTCCCGTGTAGACGACTTTAAAAATATGGGTTGCAAAATCTCCCACAGTGCTTTTAATGTATCATGAATAATGGTGCAAACAGTGCTGTGACCAATATAATGTCCCCATTCAAGCTCACGCATAGAAAACTAGAAAATGTATATAAAAATATATAAATATAATACGTAGAATTTAAATTATAACAATATATATATACAAAAATATTAAGTAAAAATACATACTGTAAAGTAATTAATAGACGATGTGCAGGTAATATGGGCTTTTTTGTCTCGTTTTTTTTTTAATTTTGGTCAAACAAGTTTCAATAAATTTTCAAATAGTTTTGGTGTCATTCTCGTATAGATAAAAAAAACTTTCATGGTCATTTAGAATCATAGATTTTAAAAGATTATCGAAAAACCCTTTTTCTTTACGAACTCTATTTTTTGGTCGAACAGCATAGCGCCGTCGATTTTTTCTGTTTAAATATTAATACGATGCAAATGAAAATATTAGTAATTTCATATTCATCATTATCAGAAATAATAAACGAATCCATTTTAAAGACAATTTATAATAGTGTAACCTTAAAAATTTGACAGCTGTCATTCACAAAAAAGAGAGTATGAGTATATGATGCGCAGGCGTCAACTATAATTATTTTATGTTGCATGAATGCTATGTTTTATCGATAGTTGTAATTTAGATTGAAATGGTAGTTTAGACTGAAGTTGAAGTTGTGTGGCAAAATTTTGGGTCGTTTCCTTGAACTGAAAGATGAAATTCAATTATATCTAATGGAACACAACGAAACACTCGCTGAACCTTTCAAAAAACCGAACTGGATGTTAATTGTTTGTTATCTTACGTATATCTTTAAAAAATTGAATGATCTCCAATATCAGTCTGCAAGGAAAAAATAGTAACATATTTGTCGCGGAAAATAAAATTTCTAGTTTTATGCAAAAGTTAATTCTCTGTTTGCAAATGTATAAAGAAGGGTCATATGCAATGTTCCCATGCGTCAATGATTTTATCGGTGGTGCAAAATTTGATGAGACAAAACTAAAAAATACCATAGTCACCCACCTAACATCTCTTCATAATCTTCCAGATTTCACTTTTCTTATGTTAAAAATTTTGAATGGAAACATAATCCTTTTGATTGTGATATAGCGAAAATAAATTTAAATTTAATTGACAAGGAAAATTTAATAGATTTGAGAAATAATTTTACAATTAAGTCGGGTTTTAAGCAGAAATCATTAGAAAAGTTTTGGCTTTCCTTAAAACGCAAGTATCCATCACTGACAGCACAAACTGTTAACATTCTATTACCGTTTACTTCCACAAATTTGTGTGAAATCTCATCCTCAAAATTAACTTGCATCAAAACAAAATCACGTTCACGATTGTCTGATGTTGAATCAGAATTAAGGGTAGCGGTGTCGCCAATTAAGCCAAGACTGGATATAATTGCCAGTAAGAGGCAAGTGCATAGGTCACATTCATTATATCTAAATTGAATAAAAACTACGTTATTATAAAAAAATTAAGGTGTATTTTTAATTTTTATATATTAACGATCGTCTCATATAAAGAGAAAAAGAAAGGTCTTGGAATATTTATTTTTACCAAATAAATATGTTAATTTGTACAGTCACATTATCTAGTTCGTATTAAAATGCAATATTTTATTTAATATGATTTTTTTTAATAAAATGTAAATTTTTCTTGTATTTATTGTTTTTTTTAATTATCATCGTCATGTTATACCCTCCATAAAAATCTACCTAAAAATCTTGCACATGTGAAAGGGTCCAAGTTTATACCTGGAAGAGAAAAGGGACGCAGCACAAAAAGTTTGCGCACCCCTGCCATAGACAAGGGTTGGTGGTAAAACGCATACCTTTAAATTTAAACATGATTTTGGAAGACTGTGTCAAGTTTGTAAACTACATAAAATCTCGTCCATTAAATAGCAGACTTTTTACCGAATTATGCAAGGAAATGGTGAGTGATCATAAACACCTCCTTTTGTATTGTAATTCACGATGGCTTTCGGAAGGAAAAGTTTTAAAACGTCTGTTTGAGCTAAAAGACGAAACTTTGGTATTTCTGAATGAACACCCACCATCTAAAAAAAGATGCTATTTTTCCATTAAAGGATAGATTCCACGATTTCGAGTGGTTAATAAAAGTAGCTTAGTTGTGTGACATATTTGCTATATTCAATGAATTGAATTTAAATTTACAAAGCTTTGGTTTAAATATTTTCAAAGTATCGGAAAAAGTCGATGCAATAATTAAAAAATTGACTCTGTGGAAACAACGACTTTCAAAAGCAAATTTTAAATCTTTTGAAACATTACATAAATTTATTGAAACCCATGCAAATTATGATGAAAAATATTTACATCTAGAAACTCTATCATTTTCAATTGAAGAACATCTTTCAGAGCTAATAAATAGTTTTAAACACTACTTACCGGATATTCCTTCAAATAATATGTGGATTAGAGATCCTTTTTCTGTCGAAATTGAAAAGGAAAAGGTATTTAATCTTAGTGAACAAGAAGTTGATAATTTAATTGAAATTTCATGCGTCACTGATCTTAAAAAAGTGTTTAAAACTGTACCACTAATTAATTTTTGATTGCGCTGTCAAAAAAAGTATCCAAGCGTAAGCGAAAAAGCGATACAATTTTTTATTGCCTTTCGTCACCACTTATACGTGTGAAGCTGCGTTATCTGCCTTGGTGTACTTAAAAAATAAGTATCGAAACAGATTGGATGTCGAACTAATTTGAGAATAAAATTAACATCATTACCTCCTAATTTAAAATTTTTATGTGATGACAAACAACATCATCCGTCGCACTAAGGACGAAATATGTAAAACAAAGTTTACTTCATTTACTAAACTTTAGTAAATGAATATAATTGTTAATTTTTTAATTACTTATATTTTTCTTATATAATTATTTTGTAATGTTTGTGTGTGAAATAAACAACTTAATTTTTATTAAAAAATAAAATTTGTTTTGTAAATAAATTGTTTTTTTTTTATAAGGTGCGTGGCGAAAAATTTTAAAACTTCGTACCGTACCGCATTCAAAAAAGTTTGGGAACCGCTATAATAGACCATATAAAATCATTTCCTACTTTCGAGTCCCATTATTCTAGGAATAAAAATCCCAACAAAAAGATCTTCTCTACTGAATTTAACTTTTCTTTTGGTGAGCCCCGCAGCGATACTTACAGTACTTACCTGCGATAGCGGAAAAGGCGACGAAGAACATAAACAAAATTATGAGGCAGCCTTTTCACTCCAACGTGCAGACCGCAAATACGCAAAAAGTAGTAATGGTGTATGCTATCTAACCATGGATCTGCAACAAACACTTCCTCTCCCTAAACTATCTACTAGTAAAGCTTTTTATTTAGGACAAATGTGGATGTACAACTTGGGTATACATTTCATTACTAAACAAGTTGAAAAAACTAACTTCTTTACGTGGACCGAGGATGTAGCTCATCGCGGAAACTCATTGGATCAAATCTTTTTAAACTTCTGGAATTAGAAAACTTTAATATTTCGTGTCCACACGTAACACCGAATTCTAATACAATTCTTCCTAATGTATTAATTGGTGCTGAAGCTTATCCTTTAAAAACCTATTTATTACGAACATATCCAGATAGAAGATTAAATATTGAACAAGAAAATTTTAATAACTGATTATCTGTTGCGAGAAAATGCATTGAATGTGCATTTGGTATTTTATACAGTAAATGGCGTTTTCTGGTAATAGATATAGAAATTGTACCAAAAAATGTGTGCGTATTTTTATTAAATGTGCTTGTATACTTCACAATTTCAATTGTGTACAGAGGAACCTGTTACTTTCGTAAAAATAAGAAAAAAAATATTATATCTGATGTTTTTTCGATGTAAAATTATCAATTTTTGGCCGTACAGGAAAAAAATTTTTTTTACTACCGACATATTCCTGAAATTGTTGGATAAGTCAATAGATGATATTGTTTATCAAAGCAATTTATATGTTGCCCAACAAACTAAACCTCTAAGTTTAACAAAAAATTAACTGCTTTCTTTTATCGGAATAAATTTTACGATGTCCTATCATCAGCTACCATCATGGAAACTTTATTGGAACAGCAGTTCTGATTTAGGTGTTCCTTTTATCACTAACTGCATGACGAGAAATAGATTTGAGCAAATTCTGCGCTACTTGCATTGTAACGATAACAGTGCTATTCCTCGGCAAAATAAAGACAAAATATACAAAGTAAGACCCTTGGCGACAACTCTAAATGAAAATTTTAAGTCTATGTATAAAACTACTAGATGTATTAGCATAGATGAAAGCATAATCAGATTCAAAGGCAGAAGCTCTTTGAAGCAATATAATCCACAAAAACCAATAAAACGTGGTTACAAATTGTGGTGTGTTGGCGACCAGAAAGGTTTTATTTCTAGTTTCGAAGTTTACCAGGGTAAAAATGAAGAGTTAGAAAAAGAATTTCAACAATATCGTCCAGGTGAGCGTGTTGTTCTATCCCTCAGCCAACCGGACTGGAATATAAATAAAATTATTTACGCGGATAATTATTTCACTTCCATAAACTTACTTGAGACTTGAGACATTGAAATTTAATCAAACTTTAGCCTGTGGTACTATTAGGAGCAATAGGAAAGGGTTTCCGAAGAACATGAAAGAAGATAAGAAATTGAATCGAGGCGACTATGACTACAGAGTTTCTAATACGGTTATTTCTGTTTACAAGTGGAAAGATAATAGAATAGTTTATTTTGCATCTAACTTTCATGGATCGGAAAAAGCCATTGTAAAAAGGACTCAAAAAGATGGATCACGAGCTAACGTAAAATGTCCATTAGTAGTCAAGGACTATAACGCCAACATGGGTGGCGTTGATAAAGCTGATCAAATTCGGGGGACTTATGGTATGAATCGACGTTCACGAAAATGGTGGCATCGATTTTTTTGGGGATTTTTAGATATTGCATTTGTAAATGCATACATCATTTATTGCCAACAAAAAGGACATATATCTACACTTGAATTTTGACGTTCTATCTGTTTAGGATTTATATCAATGAAGGAATGCAAGGATTGTCGCAAAAAATCAACTCCGCTGAAACCAATTGCAAAACGCAGGCGATACAACTACAGCGTATCAGATGAAATACGCTTGGGCAATCGAGGTAATCACTGGGTGATATATGTTGAAAACAGGGGCCGTTGTGAGATGTGCAGCGCAAAAACCTTGCAATCGCGTCCGCATAGTAAGTGTAATACATGTGGAGTATTTCTTTGATGCAATGAGAAGAAGAATTGCTTCTTAGAATATCATAACATGAACTAGCTGTGATTGAGATAATTTTTATGTTCCTATTTATAATTTTATTGTAAAAGAATATGTATTTTTTGTTTATCATATTTTTTAAGAAATAATATTTTTTGTTTTTCATATTTTTTATGAAATTATATTTTTTGTGAATAAACCTTTATATAAACATACTGTTCTAATTCACTTATTGAAAATAATCAAGTTTTTTCCTAATTTTAATTTTCACAGACGGGATTTTTCATTCCTGACGAGTAGGGAGGATCAGCCGATCCTGCATCGGAAGTGACGTCAGAGATAAGAGATAAGAAGTGACGTCAGAGATAAGAGATAAGAAGTGACGTCAGAGATAAGAGATAAGAAGTGACGTCAGAGATAAGAGATAAGAAGCGACGTCAGAGATAAGAGATAAAAAGTGACGTCAGAGATAAGAGATAAGAAGTGACGTCAGAGATAAGAGATTAGAAAATTGATACTGGATTCGTATTCTGCGTGTTCGATATAGTCGAAATCGATACCTCACACGATCTATTTATTCCATTCTGAAATGAGTTGGCGGCCATCTTAGTTGTGACGTCATAAGTTGAATATTTAATTAAACGTAATATACATGTGTGATACATGTTTTCATATGTTTTCGGACCCAAGGAATTCATTTTTTATGTTTCACATTGCTTAAATAATTTTTTAAATCAACTGCCCTTATAAAGCCCTTTTTCAAAAAATATTGTTGAATTCGTAATACATCAAACATACATCATACATACATCATACATACATCAAACATACATCAAACATACATGAATCATACAGGAATAAACATGAATAATCATGAATAAACATGAATGAACGTGAATAAACATGAAATTACATGAATCACACATGAATAAGTAAACAGACATGGAATAAAAAGTAAAAAACAAGTATTTTCAATCTATTTTATTTTCACAATTTTTTTCTTGTATATATAATAACAATTCATGGTATTTGTCACTATCAAAACCTTCAAATCGCAATATTTTTTCCACATTTTCAGAATTTGCAATGTATGTTTGAACAAAATCAAAAGCGGGATTGAACATTAACAAATAAGTTACAATATGTACTTCATAATCAAACACCTTGCTATAGAAATAAATATCCAAAAATTGTGGATCTTCTCCCTCTTCGATTGGTACACTTATAATTAAATTATATTTTCCATCACGGATTTCTATTGTATTGTCAACGAATTCCAAGTAACACTCGGAGAGCAGCTCAATTGCTGCATGCGAATCGGTTATAGTAAACATTGTTCACTGTTTAGCAGATGGAATGAGAATAACACATTTTTCACTTACATTTACATATTTATGATTTCTGTACGTTGTTTATTCACACGCGAAACTAGATCGGATTGTTCACTAATATTAAGTCCTTCAACATTTAAAAATGCTTTTAAGTCTTTTGAAGGAATAATATATTGTAGCCTGTAACAAAATTTACCATCAAATCTACAAGAAAACCAATCGAAAATTAATAAGTAAGTCATAAGATGAACTTCATAATTAAGTTTGGTACTGTAGAAACATATTTTCACATACTGTCTTTCACTAGTTGGAATTATAAAAGGAATAGTTGTAATTAGCTCATTGTTTTTATTAAACATTTTTAAACTATAACTTTCATAGTATAACTTGCACTCGGAGAGTAAATCAATTGCTTTATATATATCAACAATTGTATGCATTGTCAAAACTGTTTAATTTTCGACAGACGAATTAAGAATAACTATAAAAAATTTTAAATTAATATCAGCATAGCTTATTTCTACCAATCACAACGAGTCTTATTATGACCAATAGCGTGAAGGCTTATTATGACCAATAGCGTAAGAGCTTCTTATCAGCACTTTTTTATATAAAAGGAGGCCAAAAGCGAATATGTAACACATTGTAACAACACATTGTTGTGTAGTGTTTTCCTTCTAACTGGAGAAAAGTGAGGTAAGTTTTTTTAATTTTTTTAACTATTCTTTTTAATAAATAGTTTTTATAATTTTATTAAAGATGGTTCGCCATAATCAAAAATACCCGGCTGGCACTTATGCTTCGCGGAAACAAATTCAACCACAAGCAGTCAATCCTCAGGAAACATTTGTTGAAATTTCTACACAAAATAGACCTGTTTATGCCTCGAAAAGACGAATTGAGCAGCAAGCTAGTACCGGAAAGAAAATAAAGTATGACGAAGTATCAACTTATAATCAAGATTTGATGTCTACGTTATTAAATATACCAAATACTTCAAACAAGCCAACAATTACGGAAGAACAAAAGGCTAAATCAAAAAGAATAAAGAAACTTCTCAACGAGCTAAGGTATCCACTGAACAAGAGTTTAACAAAATGGGTTAGCGTAGGAATAAATCCCGAAAATCAGTTTAAAGTAATTGTTAAATTAACAAATAATTTATCATATTCTGGTATTAATTTCACTGTATCAGAATGGCAGCAATTTATGCAACAAAATGCAGCAATATTGTCTTACTTTAATGGTGAGAATGATATTGATTATGAAAAACTAAACAATTATAATATATATTTTTATTTAATAAATAATAAACCAGTAATTTCAATAAAAACTGAAAATAATGAGAATAACTTATGCTTAGGAGAAGAATCTGTTAGAGAATTGTTTAATTTGAATCACATTATAAAAGACGTTATAAAAATGTTGGAATCTTTAGACTTTAACAATTATTACAATACAATTTTGACTAAAGCTTTCGAATGTAATAATAATAATGAAATTGTTCTTGATTTGTTTTCTACTATAGAAACACTTATAAATTTAGAGACTAATTCATGTAAATTAATGATGAAAGAGTTTATGCATTTTTATCCTGAATTTATACAGGATACTAACGCTAATTTTTATAATGTTATATAAATTTACAGATACAGAAGAAAAATGTATATGCAAAAACAAAAAGAACTAAAAAAAGCGATAAAATTATATAGAGACTTTAAATATATTATTAAACAAATGTCGGAATTGTATATATGATAATTAATAAATGTTAAATAAATATTATAAAAATAAATGTATAAAATGTACACATGTTTTTTATTTAAAACAATCCATGACTCATATCCTTTTAAACTTATCATTTTGTTCCATACATGTTAAATATAAAAAATGTGACTATGTTTTGCTAGTCCGATTCATCATGTCAGACCTCGAACATGTGTTAAATAGTGATCAGAAAACTTTAAAATATTTTAAAAAATACTTCGATTTAAAGAAAACAAGATACTTCAATGCATTAGCTGAATTAGCAAACACAGATATTGAGAAATTACCAAAAGACTTTGTATTAAGTCTAAGAGGAGAAATAATTTTTGCTTGGCATAAATTACCCGAAGAATGGAAACAAGAAGAAGAGTTTAAAAAGTACGAACCTTGTACAAAACATCCTGATACTAGAAGAGTGGTATGCGACTCACCATATGATCGTTTGCTTATCGCAAATTGTCCTATCTGTAATAAAGAAAATATAGAAAATCTACAAAATGATGATTTTGAAGAAGGTGAGACGGGAATATCTGAACACAATCGTTGGTCACCATCTTGTCCGTTTTTACAATGTAAAGATGTATAAAATATAATAAAATAAAATGTAATAAAATAAAAAAAATAAAACAAGTGTTTCACAAAAATGTTTTTTATTTATATAATATAATCATACATGTCATTATTATCATCTAACATATTTTTCATTTTATAAACATTACTTATTGCACATACATATGGTTCCGCATGTTCAAAACATCGACGAATATTTAAACAATTTTTAAAAGATTTACATTCATCAAGTGTTTCTAAATTTATTATTTCACAGTTTGGTAAATCATACCATGCTAAAAAGTCTTTTTTAATGGCTCCTTTCACATATATTTTGCTCGACATTTCAAGTATTTTTTTTAAAATATTACTCATTTCTTGATAAGCAATGTGTCCATCGTTCCATCGCAGTCCATGATGATTTTTTTCTAGCCATATAGCAGATTTCTTATTTTGTTGTGGTAAGTCAGCCCATGGAAACGGTGGCTTTATTAAAAAGTGTTGTATTTTACCACCGTCTCTTGTCAACACAGCAATTTCTTTGGGTATCATAACGTGGTTCACTGCCTGGAAACCTTGAATGTCGACAATAAGTTCCATCTTGCTTAAAGTCTTGTTTTAAACTAGTGTATTTACGTTTCCAGACATTGGGTTATATTCGACGATACGATCATGTAAGATAAGACAATGCGCAGCCGTATTAGCAGGAAAGTTTTCGCTAGACTCAAATTCTAGTCTTATGTCAACAGACGCTGATTTTACAGATTCATTTTGTTTACTACAGTCAATAACAATTAATGGAGCAATTTTTTTAAATTGTTCTAATGTTAACAAAGGACCAATTTCTCGACCGTAATAAGGTGTTTGAAATTGACAATATGCATGATACGCTAGCGCATACTGATTGATGGTAAAATCTAAATTTAAGTTATCGTAGGGATAGCAAACCGAATTTAAATATAATTTCACATTAGTTAATTTACAATGATCAAAGTGACTAGCATCTTTATCATGTTTATTTTTTTTATCGGTTTGTAATCCAAATATTATAAAGCGCGGTTTTTCGAGAGAATTTGAAATTTTAATAGGCCACACAATTTTTCTAGAAGTAGGTAAAGCGGGATATTCATACAAGTCCCAGCTCCTGAATGCAATTGGTAAAGTTGTATTATTATCCAAAAGTTTTAATAATTTTAAACGCTGCTGATCATCAACAAACACATGCGGGACACACCATTTTATTTTATTTATAGCCAATTTCAATTCAGCAGAAGACGTATAAACATTTAAATCGTTACGAGCTCGTATTAAAATAAGTTCTTGTTTAATGTTTACAATAATTTTGTTATGATCTTCAGCAAAACCGAGCAAGGTTCGTAGAGGAATGCATACATTAAAGTTGCCATGTGTATCTATTTTTTTGGATTCTAGTCCCCAGCCGGCATTTTCTAATGCAAGATATTCTGCTTTATTTAAGGAAACATATCCTTTCATAGTACTACATGTTCCAACTAACTTATTTTTTTCAATGTCAATACCGTTTAAAGCATATCTTATTTCTTCAAACAAACTAGCGAAACCATTGTTAGTTATTTTTGTCTCTACTGGAGGATCGGTACCATCTACTTTTGTGAGCTGTCCTTCAATGTATAAGAAACTTTCACTGGGATTTGTGTATATGTCTTGTTGTTGAATTGGAATACGAATTTCATCACTATTATTAAAAGTAGTAGCAATATATGGTTGATACGCATGTATTTCTATTCGTGCAATAGAAGTATCGTATTCAATACCCGACTTGAGTTGGAGAATATTGCTCATTTTTTATTTTAAAACCTTGTTGTTTCAAGAAGTCAATGTTTTCACGTGTTAACCTTTTCGAAGGTTGACGAGGAATGAATTTGATATTTGCATTTAACACTCTTTTATATACAATTCCCATATTAATACAATTTTTTTAAATGCAGTCTTACTGTAATAGTTTCTTCTCGGAAATTAACTAAATCACCGTCTTGATCTATAAGTCTCAGCGTAATGTTGTTTATTGTTCGAGTGTTGACAGGTAAATAAATTACATTGGTGGGTACTTCACTTATTTTAAAGCCGGGCGCTACCGATGGATGAAAACTGTATAAAGTATGCATAATTTCGTTATTTTTATACGCTCCTTGCACAATATTACACTCTATCAAGATGGAATTCACTTTTGTTATATTTACTGGCAAGTCCGACTTATGAAGTGCAATAGGTTTTAATATTTGCTTTGAAAAACCTAATAGCGAGCCAATGCAATCATCACGTGTAAAATCTATTTCTAACGTACTTTTTATTTCACACTTCAATGTATTATTATTAGCACGTAAAGTAAAAAAATTTATTTTTTTGCCGGGTATCTCTTTAACGATTGCGTTACTAATAGAATCAAACTCAGCATTTGGATCACCGACTTTTGCACGTATATAATTATTTATATCATCAATCTCATATGAACCGACTGGAATTTCAAAGTGTTTATTTTTATCATAATAAAATTTATTATTGTTTACATCAACGTTTGGTATCGAATGATATGTTTCAAAATCTACTAAACCAATATAATAATCATCGTCTAACTCAATTGGTGGAAAAAAATCAGTACTTATCTCAGAAGTATTACCAGTAAGTGTTATAGTCAAAGACATTTTTATAAATGATAATATTTTTATTTATTTCATAGTATTTATAAGAAATTTTAGACATAAATGGCCACAATTATAAGTATTATATTTTTGATATTGTTTATAATTATATTTAATATTTACATTAGGACCGAAATATTTCACAAGTTCTTGCGGTGGAGCTAAATTTCCAAAACTATCGAAATATATTACATTTCGACCTCGTTTGACATATGATACCCAATGTGTGCCAGGACCATCCTTATTATCTAAATTTATAATTGCGCATTCGTTTGTACTAGGTTTTTTTGGCAGGGCGTTACGCATATAAACTCCACGAAAATATGGAATATTTTTTGCAAATTTTTTCAGCTCCATATCATTTAACGCCCTCTTTGGCAGTTTTTTGGCGTTAAAAAAAGTCCTAACCCCTTTTTGTATGGTCGAAGATATAGTCCGCTTCCTTGCTTTCCTAATGCAATAGCTTCCATTTGTTGATTATGTCTCTCAGCTTCTGCTAATTTCTTTTTTGCTGCTGATGCGCTGTTAACCGCCTTTACAATTCCAGCGGCTCCCCCAGCAAGCCCCCCTGCTGCAGATAAACCAGCGAATAAAGGTATTAAGAAAGGTAAAATGCCACCGGTTTTTGGAACTGGTATTATACGCGACGTTATTTTAGCTTTTTTATGTTTCATAGATTTTTTTGCTGCTTTCAATGCAATACGAATAGCTCTCTTAGGATCTTTTACTTTTGATTTTTTTAATGCAGTACGTGCATCTCTTACAGCTTCTCTAAACGATCCCATACCAAATTTCCGTTTTGCTTTCATTGCATTCGTTACGCTCCACGCTGCTACTTTCTCACCAAATGAAGCGTCTTTTGCTCGAACTCGTTGCCAAGCTTTCTCTTGTAATACGTAATCTGCTTTGTGTCTATTTTCCAAATTTTTATGTTTAGAATAAGATATATCGTGTTCCTTGCAAGCCTCGTCTAGTGGATTAATACCCGGGTCCCCTCTTGCTAATCTTTCACTAAGTTTTGTTCCGGGCCCACAATACCGGTATCCTGGGATGTGTAGTTCGATAGGCAAAGAATTGATCGCTTTATTAAGCAATCCTTTTCCGTACAACAACATATGTGCGACTGACAAAAGTATAAATACGTGTGTGCTATTTATATTTTTACCAGTACAATGAAGTTTGTTAAACAAAAACATAAACTAGATGTTCTAAATTTTGATATTAAACAAAATAAAAAATATGTTAAACATAGTTCCCTTTTACCGAATACTATTCGTTGCATTGTGTGCGGTCCATCGAATTGTGGAAAAACAAATATTGTTTTAGGTTTACTAGCGCATGAAAACGGATTAAAATATGCAAACGTATATGTTTATTCTAAATCTCTTCATCAACCCAAATATAAATTTTTAGAAAAATGTTTGCAACATGTAAAAGGCATGGGATACTTTCCGTACAATGAAAATACAGAAATTGTGAAACCGAAAAATGCGAAACCGAACTCGGTGTTTATATTTGACGATGTCGCGTGCGACAAGCAAGATTGTATGCGAGAATATTTTAGTATGGGACGTCATAATTCAGTCGATTCTTTTTACTTATGTCAAACATATGCACGTATTCCTAAACATTTAATACGGGACAATGCTAACTTAATAATTTTATTTAAACAAGATGAAATGAATTTAAAACACATATATAACGATCACGTTAACACAGATATGTCATTTGAAAAGTTTAAAGATTTATGTGCGCATTGTTGGAAAGACAATTATGGATTTACAGTTATTGATAAAGATAGTCAAGAAGGACGTTACCGCTGCGGTTTTGACAATTTTCTAAAATGGATGGTCTAAAAATAATGTGTGATATAATAATACCTATAATAACTATTGTAATTGTAATTGTAATTATATTTATAAGTATGAAACAGTAAATAAATATTTATTCTGAAACTGTTTGTTCATTAGTTAACACCATGACTAAAGGAGAAAAAACATTAAAAGAAATTATAACAGTAAGTGATACGATACGTAAAAAATTTAATGCTTTGAAGCGTGGTAAAGTTGAAACCGAACAGTTGCTACAGGAGACATTTAAGCCCGTAACGGATTCTTTAAAAAAAATTGTTAAACAAACTAAACCTAGTGAAAATAAAGATGATTTTAAAAATGAAAAAATACCTATATTAAAAAAGAAAAAAGAAAGTGATACGTTAGATTTTCCTAAAGCAGGTCCTTCACGAAAACGAAAAAACCAGTCAGATATACATTATCATAGGCAACCAGATGTTGATTTGAATAAAACCAAAACTGAATGGTATGACTTAGAAGATGAAGAATTAAATACAACGAAAGCTGAATTCCCTTTATTAGAAGATGAAGAAGTTTTCGAAGCAGAGCCAAAAGAAACAGAACTAGCAATCGCAAACCCTGATTTAGAATTAGAACAATTACAAGATGAATTTGGTCATATAGCTGGTTCATTTTTATTTCACTTTGCAACTGCTAAAGATTCGGACCCAGTGTATGGTGTCCGTCAACAAAACAATGAGTTTATGATTGGTAACTCACCAATTAAAATCGAAAATAATGATATTAAAGTTGGTGATGATTGGTATGAAGGTACATACGGTTTGTATGAATTGCTTTTTAAGAAAAGACCATTCCAATACGATGAACAAGATAAGAAAAACTATTTAAATATTGCATTAAAAACAAATGTACATCGAAGAAATTATGATCGGTATGGAGCTCTAAATGGTTCAACAAATTATAAGTATAAAAACATAATACAACCATATATTACCGCAGGATCGCCACGTCCATCAACAAGTAAATCACAATCAGTAGGCTTTGGCTTAATGCAAAATACAAATTTTCAACGTGAATACATTTACTGGGACAATCCGAACGAATTAGTAGATAGATTACGTTTACTTTTAGGATCTCAGGCAGCTGGCCATACAGCACATAATAACGAAATTATGTCTATTGTAGAAGAATTGCGAGAAGCAAATATAATAGTTTAACACATAGTTATTATTTACTAGTGTCAAGATGTCTATTGACAAGTTTGGTCGAACAGCTAAACGTGCACGATTAAATACAAATTTAAAAATAAATTCATACGGACATTTTGATATTGAAAACCGACGTTTAATAAATTTATCTCAGCCTGTACAAGATAACGAAGCTGCCACAAAGAAATATATTGATGATAAAATTTCTGAATTTGAAAAAGACATTCAAACAACAACTTTATCGTTAAAAAATAAATATTTTGATGCTAAAGGAAAAGAAATACGAAATATAAAACAACCTACTGACGACTTTAGTGCAGTTAATAAATATTATGTTGATTATTATCATCTGAAATTATTAAGAAGAATTCAAAATATAGAAAAAATTCAAAATATAAAACCGAACGAAAGCGAAATATTGGCGGTTGAAAAAAATGAGCAAAAACCAAGTGGTACAGGAACTCCACCGAGCGGCACGACGAAATTATCCGAGACGAAGAGTGATCAGTAAAGGAATCGACGATTTATGGCAAATTGATCTTGTCGAAATGATTCCACATGCTTCAGTAAATAAAAATTTTAAATATTTATTAACTGTAATTGATGTGTTTTCTAAATACGCATGGGCACAGCCAGTAAAAACTAAATCTGGTCAAGATGTTACAAGTGCAATGTCTAAAATATTCAGTGAAGGACGTGTACCAAAGTTATTGCAAAGTGATATGGGAAAAGAATTTTATAACACAAACTATAAAAAATTATTGCAAAAACACAATATCAAACATTATTCTACATACAGTAATTTAAAAGCGAGCGTTGTCGAAAGATTTAACCGTACATTAAAATCTGCAATGTATAAAGAATTTAGTTTACGTGGTTCATACAAGTGGATTGATATTTTACAAGATCTTTTAAAAAAATATAACAATACGAAACATCGAACAATTAAAATGCGTCCTATTGACGTAACGACTGAAAACGAAACAAAATTATTTAACACAGTGTACAGTAACATTAAGATTGCTGGACCTGCAAAATTTAAACTTGGTGACCATGTCCGTATAAGTAAAATAAAAGGCGAATTTGCTAAAGGTTATACACCTAACTGGAGTACCGAAATTTTTACAGTTAAAAAAATTCAAATAACAAATCCTGTAACGTACTTGCTCGAAGATTTTCAAGGTAATTCTATTAAAGGCGGCTTCTATGAACATGAACTTCAAAAAACAGATTATCCCGATGTGTATCTTGTAGAAAAGGTTTTGAAAACAAAAGGAACTAAAGTTTATGTAAAATGGCTTGGGTTCGATTCACAACATAATTCGTGGATAGATAAGTCTCATATTGTTTAAAAGAATAAACTTTTTTACTTAAGACGATAGTTGCTCTTACAGTTTCAAGCTGTTAACATCATGAAGCGTCAATTTGAATTCGAAGAGAAAGAACCTGCAGAAAAAATTGCAAAAGTTGATATTACATCAATTTGTTATGAGTTGATTAAAGAAACCGAAAATGAAGAGTACCATAGGGCATTGTATGGTGATTTTATAGTTATTATGATAAAAAGTAATGACTATAGAAACGGGTATGTCAACGCTACAAAGTTGTGTCAAGATGGTGGTAAACAATATAAAAATTGGCTTCGAAATGATCAATCTCAAAAATTATTATTAGAATTTAACAAAGAATTGCAGGCTGTATATCCACCGGCTCACTTCCGAGCCGATGGGAATTATGCAACTTACACAACACTTGGCGGTGACGATTCAATGATTAGAGGAACATATATTCATCCAGATATAATTGTTCACATCGCTTGTTGGATTTCCGTAATGTTTGCTTTAAAAGTATCGAAAATAATTAATAAATACTATATTAATCAATTTGTTAACGAATACAAAGAGAAAGAAGAAAAATTGAAGTCATATATCGCCGCAATAGAACCGAAGATAATTTGCGATCCAGTGGGTCCTGAAAAATATTCGACTCTTTGTGTGTTCAAGATTAATGCTAGTGAATATTATGTAACAACTGTATGTCATCGAGACTTATTTAAGAAACATTTAAAACTTCAACAAAAGTATCCCGAAGTTCAGTTAGTGAAAGAACTGTACGATGTACCAAATGCAAAACATTTATTTGATAATATTAAATTAAAATTAAAAGATGTTGCTGATTTTAAGAGAAATAGTATTGTATTAAAAAATATATCTGAATCTGATTTTTTAAATGTTTTTAAAAAATAAAAAAAATGTAATAATATATAAGGAAATAAAAGAATATGTAATATAAAATTGTTGTTTTATTTAACAATCCTAACATTTACACTAATAATACAATAAATATACAATAAATATGCAATAAATATTAACTTAAAAACTAGTCAGTCTTTCGTTTTTTAGCTGCTTTATCTTCCGTACTTGGACGCTTACAATTTATACTGTAATGCCCCCATGGCAATGTGTCTGTTGTCCCGTCTTGTAAATATCGTTTGTCATCGTTCGCGCTCAACGTGAGCTTGTTTTGCTCCACGGAATACAATGTATGCTGTTTAGACACAATGTTACGTTGTGTCTTATACAGTATATTTCCGTGGAACAAAGCGTTTTTGTAATCGTCAATAGTCAGTGTTTTGCTAACAACCCCCGAAATACCTTTTGCCTTAGAGTACGATTTCTCGTTTTCTAAGGTAAAAGAGTACATTTTTGACCGCAAACCGGCAAATTCAGGCATGACAAGTCCTGCGTTCTCATCTTTAAACAGGCCAACGATTTTTTTGTTGGCTTGAGGCATCCCGTATCTGTTGTCTTGTGGATAGTCAGATGTGTCAAATTTGTGAATGTCTCGTTTCATTTTAATGTATGGATCCTCCACAAACTCATACACAAGCGAGTCTGTATCCATATACAGAAGTTTTGCATATGTATACGACTGCTTTATGTAGTTATAATGGAAGTCATACATTAAATGCTTCGATAAGTCTAGTATAGCCATGCCCACGTACACCGGTTTATTAAATTTAATTTTTATTTTATTCAGTTCAATCGAGACTAAATTTTCTTCAAATGAAACTAATTTTTTAAAATTTGGTTTTGCGATTAATTTTCTGGCACCACCCTTTCCGTCCCATTTAGAGACGAGTTTAATGTCGCGTCTATTCCGAATATTTTCCATGCTCTTACCAAAAACCGCGTTATTCATAAGTTTGAAAAAATTTTTTTCAAACTCATTTTTTGCATGTTTTCTAAATTCAGTATTTGTATCAATATATTTTTTAAGCCAAAAAGATTGTTCAAATTTAATAACGCGGTGAATTTTTGTTAATTTCAAACCCAGTTCTAAAGCTTGTTTTAAATTTCGGTGGTGGATGACGTACTTCTTTTTGTCATATAAAGTAGTCATCAATTTTTTAATTTTTGAATCGGGTGGTGCACGGTGTTCGGGACATAGCGGTAAGTCTTTGTGTAAGTCGTGTAAGTGTCGTGGATACTCCAAGTCAACTTCAAAAACGTAGCCTTCAGGACCGTTTTCAGGGATTGTCATTATGTCTATGTCAGTAATTTGTTCGTCCGTCAACCATTCAAAGCTGCCATGAGGCAAAGATTGGATCATTGCCCAACCGTATAAATTGCACGCGTCAAAGTACATCAGATATTTCTCGGGGTCCTCTGGATTGAATTCGGACATGTATTTGTTGTTAGCTTTGGCGTAACGATTGCAACATTGGCTGATACCGCCACGAATTCCTTTTTCAAAGAAGAGAATCATGTCGATATCAGTCAACAATTCTAACTCCACTCCTGTCATTTTGAGCATAACGTCCCATGCTAGACCTATAAAAATACAAGTAATTAGAAGTATATAATTTGAAAAACTGTTATTTTTTTTTAACTTACCGGGAGTGGTATAGTAATGTACTGGATCCAAATCGTACGCCTTTAAACAGACGTCTCTGAAATTTTCAAAGACGTCTGCTAACAACAACACGTCCGTCTTCAGATACAAATCCGTGTAGTCCCCGAGCGTGCGATGTTCAAACGAATCCCACACTACTTTGGCCTGCACGTACTCTTCATCGCTGATTCCGCAATTTTTCAATTTTGAGAAGAACGCTTCTTTTGGTGGTAACTCAGTTTCCTCGAGGCGTTCCCACGACGATAAGTAATCGTATGGGAACACTCCTTTCCGCGTCACCAGATCTAGCTTGTCGGGGAACGCTTTTTTTACTAGCTTAAATGCATCCTGTTCCATGTAACTGACAAGCTTGTCTAGTGCACTGTTCATAAATCTGAAAATAAATTTTTATTTAATAATTAATAAAATATAACAGCTAATTTAAGTTTAACATACCGAAAGGAGTCGAGGAAACGTACTTCCATTTCGCCTATGTCTTTCGAGAACGAAATGTAGCGTTCTTCATTGCTCGGAATCAGCGTGATGGGTTCCTCGTCCGCCCCGAGTTCTCTCACAAACAAGTGGCTATCGTACCCGCTGAGATTGTGAAAGAACACGGGAATGTAGCCTGGGTTCTGGAAATTTATGTTGCATGCATTGTGGGCGGCTCCGCGGTATTTTCCTACACAACCAATATATTATTAATAAAAAATTAACAATTGAAAATATAAACTTACCGGTTAGGTGACAATGGTCTCTGACCCTGTCATTTGGCTCATCAATTGATTTACCACAAATATGACAAAGAGTAGCCGCTAGAAAACTCCGCTCATCATCATCTGTCATGTTTAGCGGAATAATATTTTTATACGTATCTTTAACCATGCTCACAACAGATCTCAACTTATTCATTAACCATGCCGATGCATTTGGGCCACGGTATGACTCGTAAAATGATTTTGAGTCATCGTACGAGCATACGACTTGTAATCCGATTGCACACGGAACATGATGCTGGTACGCTTGAGTATACGAACCAACTGGATTAGGCTGACATGTATCGATAGGCATGGTTAAAGATTCAAAATCTGCATACACGACAAATGGATGGCGGAGTTTCCTCTTGTAACTTTTGAACTTCAACCATTTCTCATCATTAGTTGGCATCTCTATTTTAACCGCTCCCACTAATTTGCAATCTTCTTCGTGTCGACTTAACAAATCTTCACGACCAAAGTATTGCAAACAGCGGTCGCATATAAATTTTTTATGACCACGTGCCGAAAGTTGAGATGATAACAGACGAGAAAGTGATTTGATCCATGCATAGTGGCCATTATCTCCCTTTTTCCAAAAAAGCAAATTAACATGACGATCACGCTTCTCTTTTGTGTAGTGTAACGGGCCCACTACATCCATTTTTTCTGTTAGTGGATTGAATTGTAAACCGTAAACGTTGATCGAAATATTATTCTGCTTTTCGAATTTCGGAATATCAGACAACGGAGTAGGAAAACGGATTCCGGATAAATTAAAAATTTCTTCATGATTTTGGTGATATTTGGACGGGCGATGATTATTTTGGCTAACAGGAAACAAAGCAGAAAGTAATGACCACACAAAGCATTTCTCATCCATGTTCATTACATTAACAATGGCTTTCTTTGCTTTTATATTTGCAGGCAAATCAATGTAAGATGAGCCTCCGCTGTTTGTAGGGTCGAACTTGTTGATGTTAACCTAAAAACAAAAAAAAAATATATATAATTATTATTTTATACGTTAAAAATTATTTTCAAAAGTTAATCATGTTTTTAAATAAATTTATATTTGAAAATAACTAAAATAATTTAATATGTAAATTTATAAAAAATAAATACTTACTTCTAAATACATGATCCTGTTTAGCGCTTTTCCACTATCTCGTTCCTGGAATTCGGACATATGCGTCATGATAGGATCTTGCATGTTGTCCGAAAACCAGCTGAGAAAGTCATCGCTTAGAGTGATAGGTGCCATTTTTGATTGATGGTAAATTTCAACTGACATTAACCTATCACCCTTTTGAATGATGTATTCGCAGCCCAACACACAATTCACTTTAACCGGGGACTTGTATGCCATCATAAATTCGCGCACTTTATCTATTATGATAAACACACAAGCCCTAAGAAATACCTGCGGATCTAACACATTGTCCGTATTGTCTATCCGCCCACAATGCACTCTTTCTTTAAAAGAAGTTTTAATTTTTTTCCACTCCATAATTTTTCTTTTTTTGTGGTGGTGTTTTCTCTTCCGCTGACGTAACAATACCAGTTTCAATTAGTTTTTGAAATAGCTCGTGAATATTAATATTAGGTGGTAATAATGACACAGAAGCAGCCGATGATGGTGCTGTAGTATCAGTCGTCGTGGTTGTTGTAGTTTGAAGATCAGGAATTTTTTTCGCCATTAATCGAAATATAATTTTGAAATTTCACACCACAAAACAAAGTTATCGTAGCAAAAAATAAATTAGAATGATAAACTGACGCTCTGATTCAGCGTTTATATACTTTTGCAATTACATCATTGGGTTTTTTTCTTTGATAAAATTATTGAAAAACAGGAAATTTATATCGTTTAAAACTTTATCAAAATAATACGCCTCTCAAATTAAAGGAAGTTGAAATCAGTAAAAAATTTATCTTTTCAAAGTGACTTTGAAACACAGGAAAAACAAAATTGTTTAGAAGTTATCACAGCCATACGCCTCTCGATTTACAGGATGTGGCTTTTAGATAATTAATAAAAATAAATAATTATCAATTTTTTATACTTTTGCAATTACATCATTGGGTTTTTTCCTTAAAAAATATGCTTTGATAAAATTATTGAAAAACAGGAAATTTATATCGTTTAAAACTTTGTCAAAATAATACGCTTCTCAAATTAAAGGAAGTAGAAATCAGTAAAAAATTTATCTTTTCAAAGTGACTTTGAAACACAGGAAAAACAAAATTGTTTAGAAGTTATCACAGCCATACGCCTCTCGATTTACAGGATGTGGCTTTTAGATAATTAATAAAAATAAATAATTATCAATTTTTTTTTTTTAAATTTAGTCAGGTACGTATTTAGCCTAATTTGTTTATAGAAAAATTCATAACTTTGAAAATAATGATCGGACATATATAATGTTAATATATTATGAATGTACACACTAAATAGAGTTGCTGAGGGACTACTTCCGGTTCAAGTTAATTTTGCTATTTCTTGAAATAATTAAGTGTTATATATCATTTCGCATTAAATCAGGCATGTACATTACGAATTCAACAATATTTTTTGGAAAAAGGGCTTTATAAGGGTAGTTGATTTAAAAAATTATTTAAGCAATGTGAAACATAAAAAAATGAATTCCTTGGGTCCGAAAACATATGAAAACATGTATCACACATGTATATTTCGTTTAATTAAATATTCAACTTATGACGTCACAACTAAGATGGCCGCCAATTCATTTCAGAATGGAATAAATAGATCGTGTGAGGTATCGATTTCGACTATATCGAACACGCAGAATACGAATCCAGTATCAATTTTCTAATCGGGGGTTATTTACACCCTGAATCATAGGGGGTGGTTCCTTAAGTGTGAGCAATTTTGACATGCGGGGTATCGATTTCGGCTAACTTTACCCCGTAAAATACGAATCCGGTATCAGTTTTTTAATCGGAGGTTGTTTACACCCTAAATCATAAGGGTGCTTTCTTAAGGGTTGCGTCTAAGGGTTGCTCCTGCTGGGTTAGGTTAGGCTATGCTGGGTGGGGTTAAGGGAGTTTATGCCAAGTTGGGTTAGGTTAGGCTATGCTAGGCTATGTTGAATTGGGTTAGGCGAGTTTCTTATCTCTTATCTCTGACGTCACTTCTTATCTCTTATCTCTGACGTCGCTTCTTATCTCTTATCTCTGACGTCACTTCCGATGCAGGATCGGCTGATCCTCCCTACTCTGACGGTACTTGTAAGTACCTATTATTTAAAGGACTATAATTTTGTAACTAAGTGTTTAAAAAAATTAAATTTATTGTTTTTAAGACTTTTATGTTATATTATACACGGAAATTATAATTTTAATAAATATTTTGCAAAAAACGTTCCTGGGCACTAAAGGGTTAAGAGTGGAATTAGAAAAGCGCTGTTCTGCTTATGAAAAAATACATCAATTTTTTTTTGTTTTGATAAACTTGCGAGATTTGGAAGCTCCAGATATCAGAGAGCACGCTCTCTACCTTTGTAGTACCTATCCGGAGGACATTGAAAATTCCATCTAGCTGATAATGCACGTATTGATAAAAACGATAAAATGTTCAAAGTACGACCATATTTTAATATGCTAAAACAAAACTTTTTAAAATTCGGAGTGCTTTATGCCCATTTATCAATAGATGAGATGATGGTCCGATATTATGGAAGACATTCTGCAAAAATGTTTATGCGAGGAAAACCAATCAAATTTGGGTACAAACTTTGGTGCTTATGTAGTTCCAGTGGTTATTTATATAATTTTGATACATATTGTGGCAAAAGTGATAAAACTGATGGACCGCTAGGAGTTCCAGTCATTACAAACCTAATTTCTGCAATACCTGCTGATCAATATGAAAACCACGAACTTTTCAGTAGCCATAATATAATGTGCCAGCTTAGAAAAATGAAATTAAAAGCAACCGGAACCATCCGAGAAAATAGAACACAAAAATGTCCATTAATTTCTAGCAATCAGATGATAAAAGACACCGATCGAGGCTATTATGATTTTAGATTTGACCAGAAAAACGAAATTCTTGTTATAAAATGGCACGATAATAAACCAGTAGCCCTTGCGACTAACTACAGTAGTATAGAACCAATGGGACATACAAAACGCTACTCCCGTAAAAAAAAAAAAGCAAATTCAAATTCCCATTCCAAAAGTAATACAAGAATATAATTCACATATGGGTGGTGTGGACTTGCTGGATAAGCAAGTTTCACTCTACAGAATTCGAATTCGTTCTAAAAACTGGTGGTGGCCTCTATTTACACAATTTATAGATATATGCGTGGTCAACACTTGGAGACTATATGATATTACATATCCCCAGGAAAATGGATCTCTGCTGGATGTACGCAGAAAATTAGTGTTGGCCTACCTTTCTAAAACAACTTCTTCTGCTTCAAAAAGACCGGGACCACAAACTTCCAAACTTCAGGGTAGAAGAGTGAGTTTACACGTCCGCTTTGATGGTTCAGGGCACTTGGTTGTACCAATCAAGACACAACGAAGATGTGCTTTATGTGGTAAAAAAACAAAATGACTTTGTTGTAAGTGTGATGTTCCCCTACATGATATATGCTTCCGTCCATTGCATACAAAATGATAAGAGTTAAAAATTTGTTTATTTTGTAATACATTTTCTTTATCTCCATTAAGCCAACGTCCCAAAAGTGGGACGTCTTTTTTTCTGTAACTATTGGGTTTTTTGAATAAATTTTTTTGTAATTATGTTAATTAGAATTATTTTAGTTAATATTAGAAAACTGTATTTTTCTTTCACAATTAATTGTGGCCAGTACTGGGTTAACAGCGAAACATGCCATAGCCTCAAACTGTGAAGAAGACGAAAATTTCGGAGTATTAACATAATTGAAAGATTTGTTAGAAAAAGAAAATACGAAAGAAGAAATTATAGATGTATTTGATTACAACGTAGAAAAAGTAAATATTAATGAGGCAGATATTAATTTATTAAAATCGAATTATTGCGCTGAATTTATATTAAAATCTTTACAAAAACAAATTAGAAATTGTAAAATTTGTATAAATAATTTCAAATCTATTAAAAATAATGTTAATCTTTTGTTAATTAAGACTAGGGACTTTGATACCATTGATAGAGGGTTAGTGTACGACCTTTATGTGACCTTGGCGCCTATGATGACAAGTAAAATGTGACAGTTCAGTATGACACCTGTTTTGTTTTGATCATTGCGGTGTATTTTGATGATTTCTCTTAATTTTTATTATTGTTATATTAGACGTTAGTGTTTAGTGAGTGAATTTGAAATTTATCTGGAACTATAAAGAAGGATCCGTTTTGCAATAAAGAAATAAAAAATATTCGAGAATCTTCTGAGGTTTGATAGCCGAAGGACTTAAGAGTTGCAGAATCTTCAGATAAATCCATTGTGATCGAAATACTTTTCCATCTTCACTAGTGGCAATTCCAATTTGAAGACGCGAATTGGCTGGTATCATTCCGACATTTTCAGAATCACGGGGTCTCGATGATTCATCATTGTATCTGTTTATTTGGTTTCGAAGTGTACAAGTTGTGGAAAGCTGAAACATTTAGTTGAAATCCCGGGATTTGAAGCCGGGATCTTTTGCTTTCGCAACAACTGCGCCACAAGATCACAAAGACAAGGGACCATGAAGAAAGAATAGATGTACATGGGTGATAGGGGTGTCTGGACATAACGACCACCTGGATTAATGAAATATTTCCAATAAATATTGAATGATTAGAAATTTGAGATGCGGGAGATAAAGAAATAATGAAGAAAGAAGAAATTTGGAGATAAATTGTAACAGAAGAAATTAGTGATTAAGGGGGTAGGACTCTGCAAGTTTTAAAAAATTGTTTTTTTTTTGTTTGCTTAAAAAATTCTTTGGAGTGTCTACTTTATCGTAAACTTTACCCAAAGTTCATGAGACACTCCGTGTCAAAGTTACAGGCCGAAAAGCAAAGCCGTGTAGCAAACTGAAGGTATGTAAACGAATTTGATGAAAAACTGGACTTAAAACTTCAAGCGCGATTATCTCGAAAGCATGTTTTCAAAGTTGGCGGACATCATAACTCAAAAACGGTTCGTCCGATTTGAACGCGGTTTGAATTTTTGAATTCTACGCAATTTTTTCTGTCATCGTACGTAGCAGTTTTTC
This sequence comes from Clivina fossor, assembly GCA_963966155.1. Classification (NCBI taxonomy): domain Eukaryota; kingdom Metazoa; phylum Arthropoda; class Insecta; order Coleoptera; family Carabidae; genus Clivina; species Clivina fossor. The sequence goes on from OZ014550.1 coordinate 18,865,567, forward strand.
TTTATCTTTAAAAATGGATTTTTGGTGCAAGCTTTTATGTCCATTTTTGCGTCCGAAAACCTGATTTTTTTTTCAAAACGTTGTCAATTTTTCATTTTTCAACATAATCAAAAAATCCTACGTACGATGACAGGAAATATATCGGAGATTAAGGGAAAAATATCGATTTTGTTCGAGCTCCAACGGTGCGGCCTCTATGATGTCCGCCGATCAGCAGGTTGCCGTCGGAGGTGGCACACTGCACATGGTGTAGCGGCCGAAGGAGTTGCCCAATGTAAACCAAAAAATTAATTTTTGTAGCTGGAAAACGGCAGAATAAATATATGTATTCCATTTTTGTCATACATTTATAGTTATCTTTTAAAAAAATCCCGAAAATCACCTTTTTTTCAGGCCGCCAAAGAGTACTACCCCCTTAAATGCTCAGAAAGTCTTGTGCGTCGCGATATATATATATATATATATATTGAGAAAATTTATATAACGGGATACGGTATATGATTGACTAGGTTATTAAAATGCTAGCATTTAATATCTATCAATTTATTACTAATCCTATATTTCGCCACACATTTGTGGCTTCTTCAGGGAAGCACTGAAATAATTTTTTAGAAAAACAAAAAATTACAATCGTTAAAACCAAAACAATACAGTTTAAATTAACATAGTATGTAAAAACTTACAAGTATGACCAGATATTTAATTGCTGTTGTAATAAATGAATATTTTTAAAAATGGTATGCTTTTTTCTGTTTTCATTCTCATTCAATGTAAAACTCTTTTTTGTAATCCAAGTTAACACAAAACGAACACATTAAAAAAATTTTTTTAAAATTATACACAGATAATTAACACTTATACAATATATATATATATATATATATATATATATATATATATATATATTACATATTATACCTATTATATATATATTACATAGTATTGTGTTTTGATAACTTAGTCATATGGGTAACCATGTGATTAAGTTACTATATTTTGTATTTTTATGAAATTTTTAAATTGTTACGTTATTTTTTTGTAATTAGTTTATTTTATAAATTTATTTAAATTGTGATCATTCCGAAATCAATTTTGTCGATTTTCGTTTGCTTCAATTGGCAGTACTGCGAAGCGTTGGCTACGCGCAGGTGCGAAGCAAGCACATGGTTGTGAAAAATTGGAGATTACTGATTTGACGGTCAATGCTATCCAGCGGCTGTATGTGTTTTTGTTTCTCTCGCCACGTTTTTGGGAATTTTGGAAAACTGAGTTATGGTTTGGTGATTAGTGGCACGTCAGTTGGACGAATTTGAGGAAACTACACGTTTTTCAAAGTAAATAATTATATTTACACGCTTTAAACGGAGATTTTGAGTGCAACCAGCTTACAACGAAAGAAGGGTTAATTTTTTAACAGTAAGTAACCATTTCAGTCGAATATCAATCTGCTATACACAATTGTAATTGTATCGTATATGTTTTTAGCTTATTTTTATGTGAACAAATTCTTTTCCACGTATTTCTTTTACACGTATACATTTATCGATATTTGGTCAAATCTCGCACGTGCTTTTTGTCGATCAATTGGAATCACTTTGGATTGTATTAGACAGCTTCAGAACGGAGTTGGAAAGCCTATCGACACTTCTACTCCCAATTGAGACTTTAATTGTACTTCGAAATTCCGTCCAAACCTATTTTCCGGACGAGATCTGCAGCATCATTCCAGATCATCGGATCGGGACATACTTTACGTCAATACACCTTGTAGACAGATTTACATATGTACAGATACGCCCAATTATGTTATTGAGCCGAGATATGAGACAGATATATTGTATTTACGTTTTATTTGATTATTAGTTCAGTATTTGCTATCGTATTTATAGGTTAAGTTCAGTATCGTATTTTGTCGCGAGATATTTATGTTGATAAGTTTATTAGTTGTTAATTTGAACTATATTTGTTTAGTATAATTTGTATACTGCTCATATTACGTTATAGTTGAGTATTGAAGCTCATGTATTATTGTGAAATTAGATTTAGTGATTCACAAGAGATTAGTATAGTATTGATTACGAATTCATTTATTGTTTTTGATAACCCCTTAAGTAAGTGCATTGACGGAACAGAAGCCGATACAACGCAAATAGCAAAAGCAAAAGCCAAAATTGTACTATCAATCGAGCCTGCATTATACGTTCATGTGAAAGATGCAACAACGGCAAAAGAAGTTTGGGACAGATTAAAGAACCTATACGAGAACAGTGGTTTCACGCGGAAAATAGGGCTTCTTCGAAATCTGATCTCATTGCGCCTAGAAAATTGCTCGTCAATGGAGGAATACGTGAACTCGGTCATTGTAGCATCGCAGAAACTCGAACGTACCGGCCAAAAACTCGATACAACCTTGGTTGGTAGCTTGTTGTTGGCGGGATTACCTGAGCGCTATGAACCAATGGTAATGGCGATCGAGCATAGCGGGATCGATATTACCACCGATATCGTCAAGACAAAACTTTTGGACATGCAGTCAGAGGGCAGCACGAACACGACAAGTGCGTTTGTTGGCAAACCAAGCCACAGTAAACGTCAGAGTGACAGGAACCGTTCAGCAAGTGCAAAGTTAGTGAACCGTCAAGATAGAAGTGAAATCATCTGTTTCAAGTGTAAACAAGCAGGACATTTCAAGTCAAAGTGCCCACAGTTGAATAAAAATCATAGTGAACAGTCAAAAAGTGCGTTTAATGCGGTATTTTTAAGCGGTAAATTTAAAAATACAGACTGGTATGTAGACTCTGGGGCAAGCAGACATTTAACTAGCAAACCTGATTGGTTGATAAACCATAGTGAACCAACACTAGGTGAAATTGTGGTTGCGGACAATACCATGTTAAACATAGTTAAGTGCGGTGATGTGGAAATAACCACAAAAGTAAACTATAAAAACACGGATATTTTAGTGCAAAACACACACTATGTACCAGGAATGGCTACAAATTTACTCTCGGTCAGTGAACTAATTAAAAACGGCAATACCGTAAATTTCGATAAAAATGGTTGCAGCATTTATAATAAACAAAAAACTTTAGTTGCTGTAGCTCCCTTAATAAACGGTGTATATAAAATCGAAATGGGATCAAATAGTGGTTTGTTTGTTGGAAATACCGTATCAGCAGAAACTTGGCACAGAAGACTCGGTCATATAAACTCGAATTATTTAAATAAAATGAGAGACGGGTTAGTGGATGGCATCAGTTTTAGTGGACAAACGAAACTGAACAAAACAAATTGCGAAATTTGTTGTGAAGGTAAACAAAGCAGAAAACCGTTTGATCATGCAGGTTCCAGAGCGGCAGGGTTGCTGGACGTTATTCACAGTGATCTAGCAGGGCCCATGGAAAATACATCGATAGGAGGGGCAAAATATTTTGTCCAATTTCAAGACGATTACAGCCGAATGGCATTCGTATATTTCTTGAAATCAAAGGATGAAACTTTTAATAAGTTCAAGGAATTTAAATGTTTAGTCGAAAAACAATTAGGTAGAAAAATCAAAGCTCTACGTACGGATAACGGTCGTGAATATTGCGGAGCAGAGTTTCAAAATTATTTAAAAAATCAGGGCATTGTACATCAAAAAACAAATCCATATACTCCAGAACAAAATGGGCTCTCAGAAAGATTAAACCGAACTTTAGTCGAGAAAGCTCGATGTTTACTGTATGAAGCGAATATGGAAAAATGTTTTTGGGCTGAAGCAATAAACACAGCCACCTATTTACGAAACAGATCTGCAGTTTCCAATATTGATAAAACTCCATTTGAAATATTTTATGGCAAGAAACCAAACTTGAACCATGTGAGAATATTCGGAAGCACGGCCATGACGCATATCCCCAAGGAGAAACGAAGGAAATGGGATAAAAAATCCGAAAAGTTGTTATTAGTTGGCTTTTCTGAAACAACAAAAGGTTACAGATTGTATAATCCGTCAACAAGACAAGTAACCATCAGCAGAGATGTCCAGATCATTGAAAAAGCAAACGAAAATAAAATTTATATTCCCATCGAATCACAGAAAAACGAACAAAATAATGAAGTTGTTTCTTCGAACAACGAGATGGAAACAACAGAAGAAACAGATATTGAACATGAATCTAAATCGGAAGAAGATCCAAACTACGTTCCAGAAAACATAAACGTGCCAGTGCAAGAAAGCGTCAAACGGTCAAACAGGGAAAGAAAATTAAAGCAGTTTCCAGACTACGTCAGTTACTTCGCTTCGAAGAGTCAAGACCAGATATCACATTCAGTGGGAGATCCAGTGACAGTAAAAGAAGCACTTTCGGGTCCGAATAGTGAAAAGTGGGCGCAAGCCATGGCAAGTGAAATGAAAAGTTTTGATCAAAACAGTGCGTGGGATATAGTGGATCTGCCTCAAGATCATGTGCCTGTAAAGTGTAAGTGGGTGTTCAAAACCAAGACGAGCAGTGATAAAAGTATAATTTATAGAGCACGGTTAGTAGCTAAAGGTTTCAGTCAAAGACAGGATATAGATTATGAAGAAACATTCTCACCAGTTATAAGGCATTCAACCTTGCGATTGCTGTTTGCTTTATCAGCACAATTAAATTTAAAAACAGTTCACTTAGATGTGGTTACAGCTTTTCTTAATGGAAAACTGGATGAGGATGTTTATATGGAAGTACCCGAAGGCTTTGACGGTGTAAATGTAAATAAAACAAACAGTGTATTAAAATTAAATCGTGCTATATATGGTTTAAAACAATCTGCTCGTGTATGGTATAAAGAAGTTGATTTGATTTTATCTAGTTTAAATTATAAAAAATGTAACAATGAGCAATGTGTTTTTGTAAAACACGAAGGTAATAATATAACCATAATCGATGATTTCTTCAATTTTTCGAACTGTCCGCATGAAACAAATTTCTTAAAAAAACAGTTGTCTATGAAATTTAAAATAAAAAATTTAGGAGAAATTGAAAAATGTTTAGGAATGCGTGTTCGAATAAGTGAGGAACAAAATTTGGTTATGTTGGATCAGGAACAGTACATTGATCAAGTATTAAAAAGATTCAATATGAGCGAGTGCAAGTCACTAAGCAGTCCTATTGAAAAAGATTTTGTTCATGATCAAACAGGACCAAAAAGTAATAAAAGTTATCCTTATCAGCAACTTATAGGTTGTTTAATGTACATATCTGTGTTAACTAGACCAGATATAACCTTTGCTGTAAATTTCTTAAGTCAATTCAATAATAATTACACAGAATATCACTGGAATTGTGCAAAGAGAATTTTAAGATATTTACAAGACACAAAAGATTTGTGTATTAAATATAAAAAGGATAATATGAATGTTATAGGTTATGTTGACGCTGATTTTGCAGGTAATACAAGTGATAGAAAATCACACACCGGATTTGTATTTAAATTAGCAGGAGGAGCTATATCTTGGGAAAGTAACAAACAAAAAACTGTAGCTTTGAGCAGTACTGAGGCTGAATATATGGCAATAACTGAAGCCGCAAAAGAAGCAAAATTTTTGAAAATTTTGTTAAAGGAATTGTTAAATAAATCACAATGTATGTTGATTTTTAATGATAATCAAAGTGCCCAAAAATTAGCTCTAAATCCGGTATATCATAAAAGAACAAAGCATATTGATGTGCGCTACCATTTTATCAGGGAGGCTGTCGAAAATGAAATTGTTGAATTAAAATATATGCCTACAGATGAGATGATAGCGGACATTTTAACGAAACCTTTATATTCAGTAAAGCAGAAAAAGTTTTGTAACGATTTAGGTTTAACTAATGATTAATATGGTTTATGTAAGTGGGAGTGTTATTTAAATGTAAGATACATAAAACATATTAATTGAACGCACCCTGTGCGTGGTGCCATTGTGTGGTGCCATCTTTTCTATCAGTAGTAATATATACGTAGTGTGCAAAGACAACAGACGCGTTTTCTTTATTTATCTACTTTTTCCAACAACATTTTCAACAACATTAAATTATGTTTGTTACATCGGAGGCAGTCGGTAATGTAATGACAAGAACAGTTGAATATTATTTTGATTTTGTATAATTTTTCTTATACCTAATGTCATTAGGAATTAATGTTCTATTACAAATTTATTGTGTTATTTACATCAAACATTGGAAACCGTCACATCAATGTATATATAGTCAGTTTTGCTAACATCCGAAAATATGGTTTTGATTTGAGAATTTAATTTTTGTTTCGAATGGAAAATTATAATCTGAAAATTAAAAAAAACGAGAAATAATTTAGCAGTTGATTTAAATTATTAAGTAATTTATAACTTTCTCAATTTTTTTTCACTAAATTACACTGAATATTAGCAAAGTTTATTTAATTTATGGCTACATTTAGTGATATTTTCTGTATTTAGAAATGGTTTGATGAACTTACGAAAACAATGGAACAAACCGCTCAAGAAGAATGGAATCATGCAATAGAAAATAATTATAGAGATGGAAATATTGGGTTTTGTTCAGTGATAGTTGATGGTGGATGGAGTCACCGAAGCTACGGGCATAGCTATTCTGCAAAATCTGGTGTAGCAGTAATAATTGGATGTTTCATGAAGATTTTATTTGTTGCTGTTAGAAATAAATATTGTAGTATTTGTGCTATTGCACGGAGAAAAGATATATCTATACCGGATCACAAGTGTTACGCTAACTGGTCAGGTTCTTCACCTGCAATGGAGGCAGATATAATAGTTGAAGGATTCAATAACAGTGAAAGTACCCATAAATTACGATATATAAAATTTTGTAGGAGATGGTGATTCGAGTGTGTATAAAAAGATTCAAGATAATGTACCATATGGATTGCAAATTGAAAAAATAGAATGTTCGAATCATTTAGTGAAAAGAGTAAAGAAGAGATTATATGCTTATGCCAGTAATAGACCTCAGATACGAAGATTGTTACCAGCAAGAAAAATACCGGAAATTTGTAAATACTGGAATAAAATCATAAGTTTAAATAGTAAGAAAAATAATCCGTCAGAAGAAAATATGAAAAAAGATTTAAAAACTGTAATACGACATTGTTTTGGCGATCTACACTATGTGTAGAAACGAAATATGTAATTATATTCAAGAAGATAATGATGTGGATAATGGTTATTCAGGACTAACCACAGAAATAAAAGTATATTTACATAATATAATTTCGTTACTAATAAATAATGCACAATCTTTGGTATATAATGAAACTAGTAACAGAGCGGAGCAGTTTATGCATCAAGTTGCAAAATTTACAGGTGGTAAACAAGTGTTTTATGGTAAACGAAATTCATACAATGTACGATGTTTTAGAGCGGGTTTATCATATCAGTACGGTCCTAAATGGATTTGTAGATCTGTTAAAAGAAAGTATGTTCAATCGATCTACGGGCGTCGAGAAATGATTATTAAACGAAATAGAAAGAATGCCACAAAATATAAAGGGAAATCGAATATAGTTTGTGGAGTAAAGGACAAGAATGTTGATTACGGCAAACATTGTCAACAGCCTGATATGAAAGAAGATGAATTGAAGAGTAGTGTTATGAGACATATAGCAGAATTAAACGTTACTCCAGAAAGATGCCACGAAATAGAAAAACAAACAATCGGACAAAGAGATAATGAAAAATGGTTCAGTGAAAGAAAGTATCGTTTGACAGCGTCAAATTTTGGAATAGTATGTAAGCGTAGAAGCCGACCTGGTGTTTTAGTGAAAAATATTTTGTACGACAAGGTACCATACGGAAACGCTGTTGAATGGGGCATTAGCAATGAAGAGAATGCTATTGCAGAATATGAAAATAAAACAGGAGAGAAAGTACAACGCTGTGGTTTATTTGTATGTAGTCAACCAGATCTAGGATTTTTAGCAGCAAGTCCAGATGGACTTGTTGGCTGTGACAAAATTGTTGAAGTTAAATGCCCTTATAGTATAAGAGATGTACATCCACGAGATGGTCGAAGCAAAGTGAAAAACTGTTATATCGAATTAGATTCCTGTGGTCGACTAGTTTTCAACAGAAGACATAACTACTATTATCAGATACAAGGTCAAATGTATGTAGCACAGAGAGAACGATGTGATTTTGTCATATGGACACCAAAAGGTATTTCTGTAGAATGTATATATTTAGATAAAAAATTTGTAGAACAGCAAATGTTATCGAAATTACGTAAATTTTATATGGAAGAAATGGTATTAGAAATTGTTGATTCACGTAAAAGACGAAATTTGCCTATAAGTAATTTATAATATGTGTTTTTTTGTTTTTTGTAGATGAATTCGCTACATAAACTGTCGATTCTCGTAAAAATAGAAATTTACTTGGTAAGAAATTCATAAGTTTATTTTTGTTGTTTAATCGAATTTTGTAAGTATTTTAACAGTTAATCTATGTTTATATCTGATTATGTCAGAATTAAGCTACTTTCCAATTGTTGTTGGAGTAGTTTGTTTCTATTAATATGTTATAGGTATGTATGAATGATAATATTTCATTCAATTTATAAAAGGTTAAAAATTACAGTGGAAATAGGCCTGCAGGGGAAACCATCCACTTAAAAGATTTGGTTAACGCGCCATGCCGTATTACCTCATTAGGTGGTGTGAAAATATACGGGCTAATTGTTATTATTATTATTTCAGAAAACTTTTTTATTTTGCACAATTTTTATTTTAATATATTAAGGGGGTAGTACCCTTTTGCATTTTCAAAAAATCGTTTTTTTTTTTTTAACTTAAAAAATTTCTTAAGACTGTATACTTTAATTTACCTTTTACCGAAAGTCCGTCGGAAGCTTCGTAACAAAGTTACAGCGCTTTTAGTAAAGCAGTGTCACGGCTCGCCGAGCGCTCTCAGGCGCGCGCGGCGCCGCGGCATTGCATACATGTCATTTGATCAGTCATTTGAGAACAGTCACAACAGAGTCACGTTTCGTGTGCGCGCTCGCGTATTTTCTTATCGACAATGCCGAATAAACGTTTACCCTTGCATAAAAAAGGCTCAAAGGAGAACACTTTCCGCCAGAAAAACTGCTCCATTAAACGGCGCCAACCGATGAACCGGTATTCTATGGAAGGCAACGTCGAGGGTGTTTCGGCGTCAGCAAAAAAGCTGCAGGCATCGAAGGACAACGAAATCCTGATAAATGCGGGTTTCGGATACCGGCTCATTGAGTTCCTGAGCGTGTTTACTGCCATCGCCGAGCTCGTCGTGTGTAAAAAGTGCGGATCGCAGATACAGTTTCGTGAAACCGGCACTTGCGGTCTGGGATTTAAAATTGCAGTTTGTTGTGCTTCTTGCGAACCCCAGTACATTCATTCCAGTCCACTAATCGATCACCACGCATACGAAATAAATCGCCGCATAATTTTTTGTATGAGAATTTTGGGAATCGGCTATAACGGACTGTTGAAGTTTTGCGCGTTCATGTGCTTGCCTGCTCCTATCATGAAAAATGGTTACTACAAAATCATCGGTGCTATTCAAACCGCTTCCGAAGCCGTTCGGGATGTTTCCATGAAGGCAGCAGCTGCGAGAGAGATAGCATTGTCCGAGGATAAAGCAGAATGTGGCGGGTTAACGGTCTCCGGCGATGGGTCATGGAAGAAGAGGGGATTTTCGTCTTTATTAGGCGTGACTACCCTCATTGGTTGGCGGACGGGACAAGTGTTGGACCTGCAAATTAAGTCTAAAATTTGTAAAGCCTGCGACCTTTGGAAAAACAAAGAGGGAACCGCGGAATTTGAAGAGTGGCAGGAAAGTCACAAAGAAGAATGTCACCGTAATCACGAAGGCTCGTCCGGTAAAATGGAAGTCGATTCCATCGTCGAAATGTTTCAGCGGTCGATGGACTTACACGGTGTAAAATACAGTAAATATATCGGAGATGGCGACACTAAAACATTTAAGGGGATCGTTGATGCGGTTCCGTACCAGGACTTGACCGTGCAGAAGAAGGAGTGCGTGGATCATGTCCAAAAGCGCATGGGCAGCCGACTTCGCACCCTGGTAAAGCAGACGAAGGGACTCAATGGTAAAGGGAACTTGACCGGGAAACTCATAGACGAATTGACGATTTACTACGGGCTGGCTATCCGGAGGAATTCGGCATCGGTCCAAAATATAAAAAGAGAAATAATGGCGACTCTGCACCATAAAATTTCTACGGACGCGCATCCGCAGCACGACCATTGTCCGGAAGGCGAAGATTCTTGGTGCACGTGGCAGAAGGCCAAAGCCACCGGTCAACTGAGCGAACACGTTCACAAACCTGCGATGAAAAAGACAGTTTTCGACGCCATCCTTCCCGTGTATAAAGACTTGAGCCGCGATGATCTTCTGCAACGCTGCCTTGGAGGATATACGCAGAATGCAAACGAAAGTTTTAACGCTTGCGTTTGGTCTATATCGCCGAAAGTTATTCACAGCGGGAAGGAAATCGTACAAATTGCTGCCAATATATCCGCTTGCGTTTTCAACGATGGACTAAACGGTATCATGCAAATTATGAAGGTACTTTTCATTTTTTTGTCGATGAAAAATATATATTATTATATAATATATTATATATTATATAATTAATATATTATTATATAATATATTATATATTATATAATTAATATATTATAATATTATATATTATATATTATATAATTAATATATTATTATATAATATATTATATATTATATAATTAATATATTATTATATAATATATTATATATTATATAATTAATATATTATTATATTATATATTATATATTATATAATTAATATATTATTATATGATATATTATATATTATATAATTAATATATTATTATATAATATAAATTGTTGTTTGAATTATTACAGGTGCTCCAGATGGAAATAAGCCCGGACTGCTATCAGTTTTGCATGGCGGCCGACGAAGCGCGCGTCGCGCGCGCGGAGCAACGGCTATCTTCCGCTGCAAAAGAGGCGCGGAAAACGAGCCAAGCCGCCCAAAAACAGCGGCATGATGAGGACGTGAACGCCGAAGGTTTATTATATGGGCCCGGAATAGCTGACTGAAGGTATGTGGTTAAAATCGCCGAGGAAACGAAGTCAAAACTTCAAACGCGAATATCTCGAAACTACATTTTTGAAATTGGCGGGCTTCCTAGCTCGAATACCGTTTAAATGATTAAATAGATTGTTGGCTTCTCATAATCTACATAAAATAGGCTACAGTTGTACGTAGGATTTTTTGGAAATATTCAAAAATGGATTTTTGGTGCACGTTTTTGTCTCATTTTTTCATTAAAAATCGGACAATTTTGTTCAAAGTGCCGCCATTTTTTTTAAAATTAATATTTTTCAAAAATCCTACGTACAACTGTAGACAATCTATCAAGGAATAGGCCACACTAATTGTTTTTATTCCAGATGCAGATGGACGACGCGTAGGAAGCACGCCAACTTAAAATATTTCGGCTGCAGAGGCCGATTTCACCTGGTGCACCGGCTGCAAGGAGAGCGCGATTTTTATGAAAAAAATAAAACTTTGAAGTTTATTCAACGGCGAATAAAACTAGCCTATTCATTTTTGAATAAGTCCTTTTGTTAGCTCAAAAAAAATTCTTGAAAATGACCTATTTTTCGGGCCGCAAAGGGGTACTACCCCCTTAAGTAAATGCCCACTATATTAGTGCATCAGTCATCGTTTTAAATTGGACGAATCTACCATAAAGTTTGAAATTTTTTTTTAGCTGGAATCGTACTTGGTCATAATCCACATTTAATTTTAACTTTAAAATGTATTAAAAATCTTTTGTTCATGATTTTTATATTTATAAAATTAATTATATTTTTGTTTGTCTCATATTTTATGTAATTTACATAACATTGTATGTTTGTATTTGTAAATAAAAAAATCGAAAACTATTTTCGTTTTATATATTTTCTTAAAATATTGTAGTGTTGGATCACGAATATAATATAAAAATAATTTAACTAAGAGAGTAATAGAAATTTTTTCACTATTCTAATAATAATAATATAATAAAAGTGGTAATGTGATACATTATGCTAATGTACGCACATTGTATATAAGGAAATTTGCAAAAATATATGTTTATACTATAATATTTAGTTTTATTTTTATAACAAATTGCACTATAAAAAATATATGTAATTTATTCATGAAATATTTCTATACTTACTGTACATTTGTTATTGTTATACTTTTCCATGCGGGTTTCATAAATTAACATTTAGGTCACAAACACAAAAGTTTTATTTATATTTCACAAAAATATAATGTGAAAGTTGTATATGTATTTTATATATAATTTAATAAACTTCAATTATTAAACATATTTTTTGCTTATACCTACATTTATATTACATATACAATAGAAAAATACATATTGTTAAAAATAATGAGTTAAAATACGCGCCAGGAAAATTTCATCGCAAAAATTACATCGTGTGAATTGGACTTGTTCTTGTTTTGTTGAAATAATTCAAACTAACGCTACTATTTTTTTGGTTCGTAGCTAAGATACTGATTACAGAGTCCCCTGTGCGATTTTGATTCAAACTATAGCAGCCCGTGAAATCATGTTAAATACGCAACATTTTGTCCTAACCATTTTTGAGTATAGATCCATAAATAGAACTTTGATAGAAGCATCGGCGCCGGCGATAGACAAGGGCGATAAATATGAAGTATTAATAGAATATATTAATAACAATAATTTATCAGATCTTCAAGAAACTATTCTCTGTTATATAACAGGTTTCATTGTACATAATTAATATATTCACATTGTTTAGATTTAAAAATAGTAGATGTTAACAATGACCATAGTTATAGAAAAACGGACCTATTAAGTTTTATAGATCATTTGCAAAATTTATTAATAGAGGAATTTTAAAGTTCCCTACTATATTGATTTTTGACGTCACTAAAAAAATATTTAAAAAGGCTGATAAAACAAATAAAAATTTTCGATTGAAATTAAAGTATGCTACTTCTCACTATTTTATTAATAAAATTGAAAATTATTTAATACCACATCCCCGTATTGAAGCAATATTAGAAAAATTTCAAGAAAGTCAGTAAATTAAAAAAATTGCAGAAAAATATATAAACATTACAGGTATATCTTATTCTGGGAACATGTCAAAATTTTATCGAAATGATCGTCTTTCGAGTCGGAAGGTAAAATAGGCAAATTAACGAAAGACCACATTTTTCCAGAGGGAAAAAAAAGATGAAAGTTAAACTAACAGCGCAGGTGTTCAGCAGAACCGTATTTTTTCTATTAAAATTACTTGATAACCATGCGGCAATTTTAGGCAAACAGAAGCAATATAATGAAACAGCTGAGTTGATTTATTTTGTGAATGATCTGTTCGACAGCTTAAATTCTGTCCATAAATATTCAAAACCTTTAGCGAGTCGTTTATTGGTAGGATAGGTAGGACTCAACACAAATCCAACTTGTTCACAGTTTATATCTTCTTATTCAACTGCCGTTGTTAATAATTCTGTGCGCAATACTAAAGGTTCAAACTGTGAACAAGATGGAGTGACTTTGTTACGTATTAAACTTAGAATACATGTTAACTTTATGGCAAAAAAAGTTTACTTATTGCAAAGAATTCGAAGTAAAATAAATTATCTGCAAGCAGTGCAACTTTACAAAACTATAATAGCTCCTCATATAGACTTTTGTGCCACTATATTATTTCTTTGTAATAAAAACCAGTTACAAAGGCTGCAAAAAATTCAAAATAGAGCTATGAGATGTATACTTAAAGTAAATAAATATACAAATGTAAATAGTATGTTAAGTGCACTAAATTGGATGAACATCAAGCAAAGAATATATTTCTTAACATTGATTTTTATTTTTAAAATAAAAAATAATAAAGTTCCAAAATATATTTCAAATAACGTACGGTACTTTCATGAAATTACGAATTATAATTTAAGAAATAAAAATGACTTTTTGTTGCCAAACTTACATAAAGCAAATACTCAAAATTGTTTGTATTATAAAGGCTTTCAGTTATTTAATAAGTTGGATACTCATGTAAAAATTGAAAATAAGATCTCTATTTTTAGAAAAAAATGTGCAGAATTTATTAAAAGTAACGTAATGTAGGTTTATATTTTTATTTTTATTTTGTTTTATACTACTATTGTATTTGTAAATAATTGTATTTTGTAAATAGATTTTGTAAATGAATTGTAAATAGATTGTATAAATAACTAAATAGTTAAATAAATTGGATTATTATTATTATTATTATTATTAATAAAATGTTACCCATTTTTAGACCTAAATACAATGTAGTAGAAGAAAAGAGAATACTACAGTACTTAATAGAAAAGAAGCATTGCTATGGTGAATTGAGAGCGAACGAATTTTGGAGAAGGATGGAGAGGAGAAAGATAGTGAGAAGGAGTTGGCAGTCCTTAAAAGGACATTTCAGACGAATGTTAAGCCAAAGAATGGACAGATACGGCTTCAACGCCGACGACAGTCGGCAGATCCGAGAAGGGTAGATTACGCATGTTTTTTAACCAAGTTATGTCCAAGTTATGAGTAGTTGGAGTGGTATGATTGAGTGTTTTGCGTGAGCGAAAGTTCCCAACTAGTAAAAATAAAAGAGCATGTATGAGAGGAATTATGAATGTGGATGAAGCGAAAGTTGCTTGTTTAGATAACCATAAGGCCAACGACCTGACGTGTCAATACTATATAAATGTATTGAACCAGCGAGAAGCCAGAAACAATAAACAGCTCCCACACAAGCCGACATGGCAACCAGCTTGCGTAAACGCACCACTCCCTCCTGTAAATGTTTGGCATCAAGGAAGTCATGTAAAGGCAGCTGCTCATTCACAAACATCCGGTTACCAACTATATGATGAAGAAGAACAGCATAAAATATATGCATGGTGTTGCTGCTCTCGGTGGTAATGCGTCAGGTTATCACCAACCAAAACCAAACAACAACACTGCCGCAGGTCCATCATTTAACAAGTACGTATGTCGAATTTTCCTATAGAGATGCAACGGGATGATAACCTTTAACCTGTAAATTCTGCAAAAAAGTTTTCAAAATTTAAGCCGATTCACTACACATATTCGCTCGCATACGGGTAATAAAGCCTATGTTTGTAAAATATGTAAAAAGAGATTTACTCAACCGGGTAATTTAAATATTCACTCAAGGATTCACACCGGCTCAAAACCATACAAATGTAAGATTTGTAAACACGCGTTTACGCATCCGACAACTTTGAGAAATCATCGTAAAATACACAATTACGGGAAAAAACCGGTTTCTTATACAGATTTGGACGATATTGAAGAACTGAGAGAGAACGCAAAACTATTGCTGATGGTTCTCTTTGACGAAACAAAAATAAAGACTTTTCTCACCAATACTCCTTCTGTAGATGAAGGTATATTGATAATCTTGCGTATGGCGCAAGAAATATGTAAATGCCCCCCGAGGGACACACCTTGTCGTGGTCGGGGGGGGCTCAGTACCCTAGTTTGGAGGGAAAGCTAAGTGTCCTACCGCAGGGTATTGCACCCTACGGGGAGTAGCGCCCCCGCGGTTACCCAGCTGGAGGCGTTGTGTGGACAGATGTCTCTTGGGTCTCTGTACCCATGCGTCCACCCACGTGTTAGCCGTGCGTGGAGACCCGTAAGCCGGAGAAGGGAATCCTGGTGGTTGAGGTGACAACACTCTGCGGGGTGGTTTGCGCCAACACACCACTTTGGCCCCGGATTCGGTGTAAACGGGCGGCTGCGGAATAACCCACCGTAGTCAACCGGCCGTTGTTTTGGGTGAGTTATCTGGACATGGGGTCACCCCATATTATGAAGGTACTTTTCATTTTTTTGTCGATGAAAAATATATATTATTATATAATATATTATATATTATATAATTAATATATTATTATATATTATATAATTAATATATTATTATATAATATATTATATATTATATAATTAATATATTATTATATAATATAAATTGTTGTTTGAATTGTTACAGGTGCTCCAGATGGAAATAAGCCCGGACTGCTATCAGTTTCGCGTGGCGGCCGACGAAGCGCGCGTCGCGCGCGCGGAGCAACGGCTATCTTCCGCTGCAAAAAAGGCGCGGAGAACGAACCAAGACGCCCAAAAACAGCGGCATGATGAGGACGTGAACGCCGAAGGTTTATTATATGGGCCCGGAATAGCTGACTGAAGGTATGTGGTTAAAATCGCCGAGGAAACGAAGTCAAAACTTCAAACGCGAATATCTCGAAACCACATTTTTGAAATTGGCGGGGTTCCTAGCTCGAATACCGTTTAAATGATTAAATAGGTTGTTGGCTTCTCATACTCTACATAAAATAGGCTACAGTTGTACGTAGGATTTTTTTTGGAAATATTCAAAAATGGATTTTTGGTGCACGTTTTTGTCTCATTTTTTTCATCAAAAATCGGACAATGTTGTTCAAAGTGCCGCCATTTTTTTTTAAATCAATATTTTTCAAAAATCTTACGTACAACGGTAGACAATCTGTCAAGGAATAGGCCACACTAATTGTTTTGATTCCATTGATTTATGTTAATTAATACCACTATTTTCGTTCAAAAAAGTACCACTCATAAGTTATCTAAATTTCAATATTAAAATATAAGATTTGTTGATATTCATTAAAGGAAATATTGAATTCATCTGTTTAATATATTTATATATTAAATAAATAAAAACGTGTTAAAAAAAACTACATTGATTTTTGAAATAAAATAAAAATGAATCATCTCTGTATATCTCTTAATTATCAGTAATTCAAAAATTCGATAATATTAACATAGGTGTGTTAATTGCAGAAAACGGTTTACCATCTACATCCGAAGATCATATTTTAATGAAAATACCAAAAAAAGGAAATGGAAAACTAGTTCGTAAAAGATGTGCGAAGTGTTACCAAAACATAACCTCAACATTTGGACCAATCAAGGCTGCTTCTAAATCGAAGCAGGTAGATACAGAATGTTCCATTTGTAAATTAGCTTATTGTGTTGAGTGTTTCAAATCAACTCATACATGAAAATAAATGTTTTGTTTTAAAATCTATCACACCAATTGAAATTTTAATTTAAGGCCAATTAATAAAAAGTGGTGTGCGATGTACGAGCCTGTGCGAGCCAACACGAGCCTGTACGAGTCTTGCAAAGACAGCGCCGTCAGCTCCTTTGACTCGTACAAAATTTTACCGACAACCGATGGATCGCCCGAGCTTCGTACCACGAACCCCGAGCCATAGCGAGCCACCTATGTCACACGGCTTCTGGTTCGGGGCTTGCCGAGCCAGGTTCGCCAAGCCAGGCGCCGTGTAACCGCGCCTTAAGCCTACTTCGTCTCTCGCCTACACCCCCCTCAGAAACTTCGGGATTGCAAGTGAACCCTCTTAAGAAAGTTCAAATTCAGAATTAAGGAGTATTGTTTAAACAAAGAATATATATATATAGATTTTTTATGTTGTTATGTAATAGATTATAAATTTATATTTAAGGAATTTATTAGTTAAGGATTACTCATGTATTTTAACAACTTCTTTATTATACTAAATATGTTAAGATAAACTATAGATAAATTATAGTTAAAAATCCAACGTATCTAAACAATTTGGTCATCACAATGAACTAATTTAACTTGTTTATTCTTGTCGTTGAAAATATGACTCGTTAGAAAAACCTAACTCTATCGTTTTTTAATTTAATATTTTTAAGAATCAAATCAAATTAAAAGTATAAATAAATATGTAATATAATAAACTATTGTTGACATGTTGGGCGAATGCGTCTAATGGACGTTTGGTTAAAAAGATTTATTTGAATGATTTTGATGGTATACGTTTGCAGGTGGACGTCCGATGAGTAGTTGGAGTGGTATGTTTGAAAGAGTGGCTTGCGTGAGCGAAAGTTTCCAAGTAGTAGGAATAAAAGAGCATGCTGTGAGAGACGAATTATGAATGTGGATAAAGCGAAAGTTGCTTGTTTGGATAGGAATGTTTGGAGGCGACTGATTTCGGGATGATAAGATAATTTTTTTTTTTTTTTTAGAATTAATTAAAAACATTTTTTCACAACCACATGATTCTTTCAAACTGCTCTTACAAAATTAAAATCACAAAAAATGGATAATAATGAAGAAAAACTTTATAATATATAAATTCAAATAATATGTCAAACAAAACATTATAATATTCTCAACAAAATGAGTTTACATACATTAAATATAAAAAATTAATACACATGTGTTCGCAAAAGAAAAAAAATTTATGATGTTGTTATAATAATTTAAAAATATTTTAATAATGGACTGAAGATGGTCGAATAATAGACCGAAACGTCTCCAATATAATATGTACAATGAAATATATACATCAAACTTTTGAGTAGCGTTATTTTATTACATGGGATCCTTATTGCCAACAATTAGTATTCAAAAATAAAAATTTATAAAAAATTAGTTACTTATTTGTTAACTAGTAACTTGTTTCTATGTTCTGTTATCTACTGTAAATGTCATTTGTACTTGTATCAGTTTTCCTGATGAAGACAGACGTCGATTATTAATAAATATTACATATAGAACTAAAACCTAAAGCCGTTTTATTTTTTTATAAGTTCTGAGAGACTTTTTTATTAAATTTAAAAAAATAAAATAATTTTATGCAGTTTTGTTTGGAAATTTAATGTCAAACATTTTCAAATTCAATTGACGGAAATATAAAATGAACATAAACGACATCGTAAAGTTGATATTCACTTTGAAACAACACAAAAAAAATATAATAATTTTCATATGCAATAAACATCAAATACATGCGTTTTACAATTACGTGCAAATGTATAGTGTGTCCACTGTCCACTGACATAAACTCATTCGATATAACTTCAAATTATGCGAAAATGTTTTTAAGTTTGTATAAAATAATTTACGTATAAATTTCCTTCACACATAATACAATGAGTTTATAAGGAATGGACAAACTAGTGTGTCCATATAACAACTGAGATAAACTCATTCAATAGAACTTGAAGTTATGCGAAAATGTTTTAAATATTACGTGTTTAGAAAATATTTTAGGCACAACAACATAATAAATAATTCAATAAGTTTGTAAAAACAAGATTAGAAGTATATGGCTAAACCCATATATGGACCACTTTGACATTATTACATAAATGATAAGAAATAGGAATAAAATTTTTTAGTAATTTTTCTCTCAGAAAGTTGGCAACACTGTACTTTGTTGAAATTATCTAATTTATATGGATACCAGAAGAATCTTTTGTGAAAATTTGAACAAAATCGGTTACATGGCCGTAATAAATTTTTAAAAATTTTAGTAATTTTTTTCTCGGAAAGTTGACCACGTTATTTAACAGATTTTATTCAAATTTTCACTAACAATTCTCCTGGTGCCCGCATTAATTGTGCAATTTTAACAAAATACAGTGTTGCCAACTTATCAAGAAAAAAATTACTAAAACTTAAAAAAATTCATTGTGGCTACATTATTTATCCGATTTTGATCAAATTTTCAGAAAAGTTTCTCCTAGTCCTCACATAAATTATAATTTTATTAAAATACGGGGTTGCCAACTTTCCGAAAAAAAAATTAATAATTTTCTAAAAATTTGTTATGCCCGCATTATTTATCCGATTTTAATCAAATTTTTACAGAATATACCTTTAGCGCCTATAATATTATATATTATCAAAATACAATGTTGTCTACTTTCGGTGAAAAATTTTTTTATTCCTATTTCTTATCATTTATGTGATAATATCAAAGTGGTCTATATATGGGTTTCCCCATATACTTCTAATCTTGTTAATAAAATGTTCATATCGCTATCCATTATAATCAGCCTAAAGAAACGAAATATTGAATTGAATGCAATAACGGCGACTGCAGTGAATAATAATTACACAGTGATAAATAATTACACGTGCCGACATCGAACTTCTACAAAGCAATGCAGGTCTAAGCACGTCGGCACCTCAGCTATAATATGAATAAGTACAAGCAAACATACCCGCTTACTGAGCAATATATGTTGCAATTGTATACAATTAATAAATTTGTATTAAAAGTAAATATATTTGTCAGAAAAATATCAGTATTCTCATTAATATACTAATAATTCCCTATAGAATACAGACATTTGTTGGTAATATTTAGTATATTTAAGAAAAACTAAGTAAATTTACAAGATATATACGTACAATTAGTAGTAAATATAATAGTTTTTCTTCCACATCAAATTTAAATATAATTCGCTAAAACTTGTAATGTGTAAATATATGGAATATTTAAAAGAAAACTATCAAAATATTAGCGAGAACCTGGCGGAATTTAAAATAAATATTGTATAATAAATCTAAATACTACAGCCCCTAATATATAAATATAATTCTGGCTATTATAGTGTTGAACCAAAGTCAGCCAGCAGTCACCAGGTGGCTCACCAAAACAAGCAAGTGGAACAAATATATATATATATATATATATATATATATATATATTGTCCTTATTTGTTGTGTGTAAGCTCGGCTAAAATTTATCCTAGGCAATTGCAGGCGATGCGAGTTAAAGCTGCGGTAGATGTAGCGTCGGCGACCGGCGACGGGCCATTTGATTGCCGCGGAGACAAATGATAGGAATTCTCGGTTAGATTGTCGTCCATATAGCGAGCGTATACGCTATACGCTGAAGCTAAGGGTATGTACACACTAGGCGAACGCATGCGACCGCACGCGAGCGAACGCACACGTTCGCTTAGTGTGTACGTCAAAACGAAGGCGCACAAACGCTTCCAAACGCATTCGTTTGCTTTCGCTCGGATTCGCTCGGGAGGCGGTACATCAAAGAAATGTGCGGACCGCACGCGTTCGACTTGGTTATAGTGTGTACGTCAAGTAGAACGCTTTCATTGTTTAGTAGTCAAGTAGTTGTTTAGTAAGCAATATGGAGTGGTGTAATTCCAATTCTTTAAAATTAATAGATTTATATAGACAATACGAGTGTTTATGGAATCCGGTCCATAATGATTATAAAAATAAAATAAAGAAAAATGATGCCTGGGATGAAATTTGTGATGTTATGAAATGTGACTTGAAAGAGGTGAAAAAGAAAATGGAATCACTATTGGGATCGTTCAGACGTGAACGTCAGAAACAGGAAAATTCAACTAAAACAGGCTCTGGAGCTGATGTTATATTTAAATCGACATGGTTTGCGTTTAAAAGCATGCTATTTTTGTTGGATAAATTTGTACCAAGAGAAACAAAAAATACTGAGGTAAGCCAAACGTTTATTTTTATTCATTTTTTCAGTAAAAGTATTATAATGACAATATAAAATGATATATCTGAAATGTTTGTTACAATTAAATTTTATGCATATGTATTTTGCCAAATTACATTACCTTCCCCCATAAAATATTCGGCAAATTCATTTCTTATTGCTTCACAACTGGAAGCACATTTTCGTCCGATCCTGGGTATTGGACGAAAAGACTGTGAATTGTTATTTTCGTTTTCACGTCGCCAAGTTCCAGAAATTACTTCGCCTTCCTTATCATCATCGAATGTACCATGAGGAGTGTAAATATTTTTAGAAAGTTTACTTTTTCTCAAAAAATTATGCAAATATACACATGTTAAAACCACATTTGTAGCCCTTTCTGGTGATAACAACATCACTTTCCTTAAAACTCTGAAAACGGCAGACATAATACCGAAAACATTTTCAATGATGCGTCGGGCACGGCAAAGTCTATAATTAAAAATTCGTTTTTTGGATCCCTTTTTTTGTTCTGCGGGATACGCCTTCATTAAATTATATTCAAGAGCAAAAGCATCATCACCAACAAATACAAAGGGAACTTTCATGTCCCTATTACCAAGACTCTCTTCACAAGGCAAATTTAGTTGATTGTTTTGCATTTTTTTATAAAACGTAGTGTTTTTGATCACACCACCATCTGAAATTCGGCCTTGGCAGCCGACATCGGCAAACAAAAAGCAGTAATCTGCGTCTGCAATCCCTAATAAAACAATACTAAAATCGCTTTGGTAATTAAAATAGTCACTTCCACTTTGTACTGGTGCCTGCAGTACGCAGTGTCGGCCGTCAATTGCCCCAAGACAATGTATAAAATTGCATTTATTTTCATAGACGTCAGCAACTTTCCGCCACTCACTTTCAGTAGTAGGCATCTGCAAATAAAAAATAAAATTCTAAGTTATAAAGTAGTATGAATAGGAAAAAATTTGATTATGATTCTACTATGTATAACTAATAAATATTTTTATTTCAGGCTGAAGGTGATGAAAGTATTACAAGCAATGATATCATAGACGTTGATCAAGAATTCAATGAATCACAACTCAGTAGTACACAGCAATCAGCATCCACAGTTTTAGACGTCCCAACACCTAAAAGAAAGCTAGTTCATCAATCGTCCATTTCTCCAATCGCACAGAGCAGCAAAAGAATGCCTGCACACATTCCAGACACTAGATCAGAAGAAGCTTACCAAATACTCAAGAACACTGTTGCTAATCGTAATCTCAGAGACGGTAGCACGATTTTTGGAGAACATGTGGCATCAAAGCATAGAAAATACAGTGCCTACACACAAAGTGTAGTTGAACACCTTATTGGAAATATTTTATTTAACGCTGATATGCGTAAATATGAACCAGTTGCGGCCCAATCATTCTCACCTACTCTAACAGATCACTCATCAATCATGCACGACCAACACTCATTGTCAAGAGCCTCTGACAACGATTCATCAAATGCACCAACACCACCTACATTATTCGAATTGCAACCATCTTCCCAAGAAAATGATCATTTCACATCAACTACATCACCCTCCCATACATTGAGTCAATCAGGAGACAATTATTCTTCTGAACCCAAACAAACGCTTATCAGTTTTATAAATAATTATACAAACAATCAGTAAAATATGTTTATTATTTTCAAAGTACCTTTTTTGTTCTTTTGTTTAATAAATTACTTAACTGAATAATTATAATTTATATTTTTTACTTACCTTTACATATTCGTTAAGGCATTCAATAATTGCAGAACATACTTCAGGTATTATCCTCGAGATAAGCTTTTTTGAAATTTTGAATGTATACATTAAACTTGTGTATGAGTCTCCTGTAGCCAGGTATCGTAAGGTCACCATTAACCTTTCTGTTGCCGGTATTGCTTCCCTGAATGATGTATCTTGTTTGGAAATCTTCGGACCAATCTGCTGCAATAACGTTTCAAAGTCGGTCGATTTCATTCTACAGAAATTTTCAAAAAGACCATATCCGATTTCAGCTGTAAGATCGTTTATCAAGTCTGTTCCTCTATACTGATTTCAGTTTTTGAACAAAGAAGTCATCCACCACCGCCGTTGTGATCTCCTGCGCCTTCGTATTTTATTACTTGCCTCACTAATTATAATGTACGAAGCACTAGCAATGATCAAATCATCTTCTGACGCCATTTTTATAGTAGATATAAAAATATTTGTCAATTTTTTTTGAAAAGTAAAAGATATAAATTTAGATATAATAATATTAATAAATAAAACTTTATATCAATCAATTATATCTAGTCTACCACATAAACCCGCGAACATGAAAGAAAGGCGACGAATGCATTCGTTCGTTATAATGTGGACAACAAGCAAATTTTTAACGGACGCCGCACAGATTCGGCCGAATCCATTCGGCCACATGCGTTCGTTTGCGTTCGCATAGTGTGTACCCACCCTAACGTGATCGTGGTAAGTTGTGCGCTGTGCGCAAGCGAGCTATCGCACTATGCGCTGGTTTGCTGATTCAAACCAAATGTAGTCCAATGCTGTGGCTGTCAATGCAAGCAGGGCCGTTCCGACCCGGGGGTGCAAGGCGTGCGGGGCACACGGGCGGCAAGTTGAAGGGGCGGCATCAGCCGCCTTACTTGAATTTAACAACGCAACGTCGCGTCATAATATGTTGGGAAATGTGATTTTGCTTTGTCGACAAGTCGCATCGTGCAGTGCTTGCCAGACTAGGCGCGCAAGATTTTGCAGGAAATTACTGGTTTGAAGTTATACGAGTATCTTATAAATATATATATCAGGCGTCAGGCGGGATGATGCGTTATTTTAAGTTTATCAGCCACAGACTCAACAACTATTAAAAATTGTTTTTGTCATTAATTTTGTGTTCAATTTTGTGATCAATTTTGTGATCGTTGTTTAAGCAACTGAAAATTTTATAAAGTTAAGTACACTTTATGACATTTCATTTTTCATTTATTTTTTCTATTTGTAAAAAAATTTAAAATAGATACGATATTTTAAAAGATATATCTTTTCTAAGTAAAAACATAAAATCATTGATTGATAATCAGTTATATTTTCCATAATTCTACACACTGTAATAATTATGTTATAAGAGCAAAATTCAATCATTATCGCAAACTTTACTCTTACACTACAAAATGTATGTTGGCACTTTTTGTTATGTGTTCTTTTTTTGTGCAGATGTCTGATAATCGAAAAAAGCTTTCTGGAGCGCAATACAGAAAAAGAAAAATTAAAAAAGAATAATTGGTGAAGAAAGCAAGTGGTTCATTGAAAAAAATTTTAATTTCAACGGAATCGCAAAAGGCTACATTAAATTGCCAAGATGTGAGTGTGGCCGAGATCGCTGAGCCTAATTGCGGGGCACAAGAACAAGAACCATCTTCGTCAAACATAATTCTCCTGCAAGATGTTTTAGCCGAAGAGCCAAGTGGTGAAGCCATCGATAGCAAGTCCGTGGTCACGGAAAAGGAAAATTCAGAAGATCGGTCTTCGCTAGAAGAAGTAAGTTCTGAAAATATTTAATTTTCTTATAAAGACGATGTTTATAAGAATCCTGGCCATTGGCCTTCCGTACTATCGGACAAAATTAAATTAATTTTAATAGAATTAGGCCCAACTCAACTTACAGAAATAGATGTAAACTTAAACTTTCCTTTTGATAAAGATAACAGAGGTTTTTCATCTATATATTATAAAAAAAGATTAAGTAACGGGGAAATAATTCCAAGAATTTGGCTAGTGTATTCTAAAGTAGAAGATTGTGTATTTTGTTTTCCTTGCAAAATATTCAAAACATTTTCTAGTGCCTTTGTTGAAGGGTATAACGATTGGAGACATTTATCTCAAGCTATAGAACGACATGAAAAATCAAAAGGTCACATTTGTAGTAAAAAATCTTGGGTTGATTTAAATAAATCAATTTCTTCTAAAACAACTACCGATTCACTAAATGAGAAATTGATAAAAAAAGATAGATGGGTTTCCGTGTTAAAAATTATCATTTGTACCGTTAAATTCTTGGCAAGTCAAAATTTAAGTTTTAGAGGCAAAAATAATAAGTTATACGAACAACAAAATGGAATCTTTTTAAAACTAATTGAAACAATTGCAAAGTTTAATAATATTATGTCAGACCAGATCACTAGAATTAACAAAAATCCATTAATTATGCCTCTCTATTTAGGTGTTCATATTCAAAATGAACTTATTTCCCTTTGGGGAGAGAAAATAAAACATGAAATAATAAAGCTGTTAAAAATCAGTAAATATTTTTCTATTATTTTAGATTCCACCCCTGACATAAGTCACCAAGACTAACTTACCGTTGTAGTTAGATTTGTTCTATTAAATAGTAAATCAAAGAGAATTGAAATCAGGGAGCATTTTTTAGGATTCATTTCAATATCTGATTCAACAGGCCAGGGTTTAGCTGTTGTTCTAATACATTTTTTAGAGACTCACAATATTTATTTAGGGGATCTAAGGGGGCAGGGTTATGACAATTGTGCCAATATGAAAGGTTGTAATAATGGCTTGCAAAAAAAAATACTTGACATTAACCCTAGAGCTTTGTATGTGCCTTGTGCGGCGCCCAGTTTAAATTTAGTCGTGAATGATGCTGCAAAAGCGTCTTTAGAAATAACAAGCTTTTTTACTATTGTACAAGAGCTTTACCTCTTCTTCTCCGCATCGACTAAACGTTGGCAGGTCTTAAAAGATGAAATCCCTACTTTAACATTAAAACCTCTTTCGGGTACTAGATGGTTAAGTCGAATAGATGCACTAAGAGTTCTTAGATACAATCTAGAAAAAATATATGACGCTTTATTTACCCTGTACTCTTATAATACAAGAGATTCAGAAACTATAAATATGGCAAATTCATTACTTTTAAAAATTAAGTCGTTTAAGTTTATTTGTTCCATTATTACATGGCATAATGTATTAAAAAAAGTAAACATCGTAAGTAAAACTATGCAGGAACCGAATGCTACACTACTAAATATTATTTTAATGTTAGAGCAAACCAAAACATATTTATGTAAAATTAGATCAGATGAAGGCTTTAACGATATTTTAGAAGAAGCGACCCTTTATTTCCACCGCTTAATAATGTTCGACCCCGAAAAAAAACTCGATTATTTGACTATGAGAGTAAGGACGAGGCTCCACAAAATCCGCGGGACATATTTAAAATTAATTTTTATTTTTTGGCATTGGACACTGTATTATCAAAAGTAGAAGAAAGGTTCGAAAAAATAAAAAATCATCACGCAGTTTTTGATTTTCTCAATGACTTAGGTAATTTCCTTTAATTAGATAAAGCAAATAGGTCTATAAAATGTAAATCTCTATAAAATATGTTACATGATCCAACTAAAAATGAAAAAGATCTTATAGCTGAAGATTTATGCGATGAAATTGAAAACATCACACCCTATTTTTCTCCTGAAATGAACGCATTAGATGTGATTCAATACATATTTACAAATGACCTAATCTCTCTGTTTCCAAATTTAGCGATTGCCATAAGAATTTTTTTAACATTACCTGTGAGAGTTGCTGGAGGCGAGAGAAGCTTTTCGAAACTTAAAATAATCAAAAATTATTTAAGATCTACTATGGGGCAAGAAAGGCTTTCAGGCTTATCAATCATTAGTATAGAAAAGGAAATTTCTGAAGATATAGATGTATCAGATATAATATCAGAGTTCGCTCTTAAAAAAGCAAGAAAAGCAAAGTTTTTGTAAACATTATGTATACATGTATTTAATATAACTACTTAGCTATGCATTTAGTATTTGTTTTATATTAGTGTATTACAATCTATGTACTTTATTTTCTATATATTTTGTTATTATGTTATTATTTTGTTATTATTGTTATTTGTTATTTATTATTTGTTATTTTGTTATTATTGTTATTATTATTATTATTTGTTATTATTTTGTTAAAAAATTTATATTTAAATAATTTATTTTAATTAAGAATATATATTTCTTGTATATACAGTGTGTCCCCGGATTGAGTTCACTATAGGTGTAATCGGCAAAAAATTTAAGAATTTCATTTTCATGTTTTGGGATTCCGCCCTGCTTTGTCTGAAAACAATTTTAAGCATATTTTAGCGGCCATGAAAAATGTAAAACACTATTTTATATTCAGGTAAACGGCCTTTTCTGTCAATAATACGGCATAATGTTCTTGGCAAAAGTTGTTGAGAATATGAAATTATGGCTCTGTGCAAAATTTTCAAAAAAATCAATTTAAAAAAAAGTGTCTGGACATAACGCCGTACACGGTTCAATATTCATCGTGCAGGTCCCGTGCCTGGCCGGCAATCAATTGTTTCGTGGGTGAACACATTCAAGTTGACTGGAAGTGTAACGAAAACCGGGTCAGGAGGTCATCAGACAGCCAGAACTCCAGAAAATGTTGAAAGGGTGAGTCCGATCTCCTCGGCGTTCGGCGCGAAAACATGCAGCTGCTCTGGGGATGTCTGACCGCTCGGTGAGACGAATTCTTCACCAAGATCTTAATTTCCATCCGTACAAAATGGCTGTAACGCATGAGCTGGTTGAACGCAATTTTAATGCCCGCCGAAATGCATGTGAAGCTTTCCGTGAAAACCTGCCTCACAACGCGCTCGTGTTCTTTAGTGATGAAGCTCACTTTCACATTTCTGGCTGTGTAAACAAGCAAAACATGCGTTATTGGAGTGCCAACAATCCACATGAACTTCATCAGAAGCCACTCCATTGTGAACGTGTCACTGTGTGGTGTGCAATTTCAAGAGTAGGGATAATTGGTCCTTACTTTTTCGAAGAAAACGAACGCACTGTTACGGTAAATGCAGCTCGCTACAGGGAGATGATTGCGACATTTTTTCTCCCAAATCTGGAAGGAATGGACATTGGTAATGTGTGGTTCCAACAAGATGGAGCCTCGGCACACACAGCGCGAGGGCCAATGGAACTTTTATGGGAGAACTTCCCCGAGAGTCTCATCTCCTTGAGAGGCGATCTTCCGTGGCCTGCGCGCTCGCCTGATTTGGCTCCATGTGATTTCTTTTTATGGAGTTACCTCAAATCCGTTATCTATACTGATCGCCCACGGAACCTACTTCATCTAAAGGAGAATATTCGCCAAGCCATAGCCGGCATACCCGTCGATATGCTAGAAAGAGTTGAACACAACTTCAAGAATCGAGTAGCTCAGTGCATTGACAATGGAGGCCGTCACTTGGCCGATGTCATCTTTAAAACCATTTAATAAATAAACTCAGAGAATGTAAGATAAGATGTAAAACGAATTTTAACAATATCTCTACTATTTTTGTTTTTTATTTACTTTTCAAAACAGCAAGTTTCTGTGCCGCACCCTGTACTACAAACGGATGCATCCGACATGGATATCGGAGAAGCATTGATGCAGGGCACCGTGGAGGAGCACAGGGCCGTAGCGTACATCAACCGAACCTTGTCCGCAGCTGAGCGTAATTACACGGTCACGCAGTAAGAACAAGCTGTTTAATAACATTTACAATGTGTAAGCAAACCCCATACGAATTTAGACGTGCTAAGAATAGTTTCCTTATGGGAACACTTTTGACGGAGAAGCAGAGAGAGAAAAACAATGTGATTTTGAGCTCAAAACCCCCAGATGATGAGAAAACAAACAACATAGTCTTAATGAGGTCCTCCATGTTTATAAACAAATGCAGTATTAAATAAATAATTTCAATCATGTCTAATCTAAAAATCAACAAAATTATAGAAACGCTGAAAACATTGGTGCTGTAAGTTAATCTTTAATTTTTAAGTTAATCTTAATTAGACTGTCGTCGAAGTTAGACGTGTTTTAAATCGCTTTGTGTTTTTCGTCAATATTTGTTTTCTTTTTCTCTTCAAAATGTCGAAAACTAGAAGCAAATCCATTGAAAGTGAAAATATTAGTGACATTACTGCACTAATTGATAATGCAGTTAAAAGTGCTATCGAACAATACTTTAAAAGTGATATTGAAGTGTTAAAATCTGAAATTTTGAGTTTAAAAAGTTAGATTTGTAAGTTCAAAAACACTATTAATACTCAAAATGAACTATTGAATCAGCTATCGTGTAAATCTGATTGCAAATGCAACAAGATTATTGAAGTGCAACACAGTAATATTGAAAATGCATCTGTAAATTCAAATAAAAAATCAAATTTGTCAAAACCTTCTAACAAAGGTGCATTGACCTTAACCAAAACAAAGGCACCGAACGATAAAATTCCTGTCATAGACAAGTCAACTGATAAAACAAGTAAGCCGAAAATAAATGTACAATCTGCAACGAGTAATAACAACTCACTACGAATCTATGGTACTGCACAGAACCGGCCTGAAAATAAATTGTGCGGGGCACCCCGTCACGGTTGGCTACATATTAGTCGTGTAACGAATAAGGATGCGGTTTCGGATGACGTTATCGATTATCTTAAAGCGATAAATATTTCTGGCCAATTTTATTGCGAGAAAATTGAACACGACGGTGATTACAGCTCCTTCAAATTACGAATTCCATTTGACATGTTATCTGCACTACAAGATTCGACTATCTGGCCATCTGGTGTCTTAGTTAAACGTTTCTGGTTCCGGCGTAAGAAAAATGAACAAAATGAAATTTTTTTAGCCAATCCAAGTGCTCACCGAAAAACGAAGTAACAAATGTTTCATGTTATTATCAAAACGTACGTAGCTTAAAAAATAAAATGCAATCATTCACGTGTTCAATCAGTGATTCTGAATTTGATATAGTGGCATTAGTAGAAACTTGGTTAACGTCTGACATACGGAGTTCGGAATTTTTTCCACCTGATTCCTACACTGTTTTTCGATGTGATAGGAATTTACAAGCGACTGATTTATCACGTGGTGGGGGTGTTTTACTTGCAATAAAAAATCATTTTAAAGTTGAACTATTAGATTTAACTGAAATTACTAATTTGTTACCTTTCATTGATATTATAGCATGCAAATTTACTTTCGATATATGTAAAATATATGTTGTATTATTGTACATTCCGCATACGCCTAATTTAAATCATTTAAATATTTTAATAAATTTTCTTCATAACTTGTTAATGCAAGAAAGCAGTTTGTTATTATTGGGCGATTTTAACATACCGCAATTTGTAAATAATAACCTGTATGATAATTTATCTAATTCTTTAATGAATTTTGCTGCGTTATCACATTTGCGTCAGTGTAACAATGTTCGTAACACTAAGGGTAGACTTCTAGATCTTGTTTTCTCTGACATTCATTGTTTGGTATCTCGGGATATTTTGCCGTTAGTCAGAGAAGATGAACATCATCCGGCTCTGCGATTAGATATATCATTTAAAGATAAAATCAAAAAATTCTCTGTAAATCTGAATAATAATGAAGCATATAACTTTAGTAAAGCGAATTTTGCTCAAATATATTACGATTTAGCGATAATTGACTGATCTATCCTACAAAGTTTTAAGGACGTTAATGATGCATGTTCTGTGTTCTACAGATTAATTTTTTTGGTTCTTGATTTGCATGTTCCGAAATATAAAATTATAAAACAGAGTTTTCCGCCATGGTACACTAGCGAGATAATTCAATTATTAAAATTAAAATTAAAATATAAGAAATTTAAGAAGACGAACTCACTCTATTATCAACAATTATTTTGCTACTATCGTGCAATCTCTAAAATCAAAATTTCCGAAGTATATAAAGTATATTTGTATAATGTTGAAAATTCAATTACGTCAAATTGTAAATACTTTTGGTCATATATACAATCTAAAAAGGGCAGTAGTAGGATTCCAGGCAAAATGAGAAAAGATGGTGTTACGTATGACAATCCGCAGGACATTGTCAATTTGTTTGCTGATGAATTTAGTTGTGGCGTCGGCTGGACGCCATCGAGAATGCTGGCGCCGAGGCTGCCGTTACAGGCCGAATATTTCACCACACCGCGACGGCGCCACGCCGTTCCCCTATTATTGCTGGCGTCGAAGCAGCCGTTAGAACTCGCACGGTGCAGGCCGTGGCTCTTGCTTAAAAGGCCCGGGCGAAACGATAGACAGTCAGTCAGTAGCGCGTATGTGTATAGTGCGGTCGGCCCTGTTTCCGCAACCTGCAGATGAATTATTGTGTTACCTTAATATTTGTATTTATGAAACATCATATTTGTTATGTAATGTGAAACGAATAAAATACTTTACATTGGTGATCCCGACGCGAGACGAACATCGACACGATAACCGACGGAGGGCCGTAACGCGTACGTAAATACAACATTGACATTATGCCAGAAGAAACGGCCGTCGTCGGCCGAGTGCAGGTTCGTGTGCCACCTTTTTGGCCGCAAGACCCAGAGTTATGGTTCACGCAGATCGAGAGCCAGTTCACGGTGTCGGGCATATCCGCGGACGAAACCAAGTATGGCTACGTCGCCGCCAACTTGGACGCAAAATACGCAACAGAAGTGCGCGACGTGCTCATGAACCCACCCGCCACCGGCAAGTACGACAAGCTGAAGTCGGAACTCGTACGCAGACTTGGCCCGTCGCAAGCACAGAAGACACGACAACTGTTCGGGTGCGAGGAGATGGGCGACAGGAAGCCATTCCAATATCTGCGCTACCTGCAAAGTCTGGCTGACCCCACCGTGTCAGACGTTACGCTGCGGGCATTGTGGACCTCCAAGTTACCAGCGCAAATGCAAGCAATTGGCCACGCAAGCGTCGGCCAATCTCGATGTAACGGCCGAATTGGCGGACGTCATCGCCGACGTAACACGGCAACAGATACCACCGTCCCACGTCGCCGCCACGACCACCACCGAAGCCGCCCAACCGGATGCCGTCACCACGCAGCTAACCTCGGCCCTGTCACAACTCGCCGTCGACCTCCGGCAAGAGATTGCCGCCGCGATCGGGGGCCATCCGCGACGCCAGCCGGCGAGAAACCGCAATCGTTCGCGGGCGCGCAATCGGCAGCAGAACGACGGAGAGTGCTGGTATCACGAGACGTTCGGCGCTCGACCGGCCGCGAACCGAGTATGAACTCTGTGCAGCGAACAACACAGTAATACCGACGTACGGCACCATCGCGTTGACATTAAACCTCGGCCTCCGCCGCGTGTTTACGTGGAGATTCGTCGTCGCGGACGTGACTCAACCCATGATCGGTGCCGATTTTTTAGCCCACTACGGGCTCCTCGTGGATATGCGCAACCGACGCCTCGTCGACGGAGCGACGAACACCTTCGCCATCGGCCGGAAGGTCAGCAAACCGCCAACACAAATACGCGCCGTACACGGCGGCACGCAGTTCCATGCACTATTACGCCGATACCCGGAGATCACGCGTCCCACGGGCGTCCCGACGCCAGCCAAGCACACAGCTGTCCATCACATCAGGACGACGCCCGGCCCCCCAGCCTTCAGCAAACCACGACGCCTCGCAACCAATAAATTGCGCATCGCGCGCAAGGAATTTGATGCGATGTTGAAACTGGGAACAGCGCGACCGTCGGAAAGTTGCTGGTCCGCTCCCCTGCACCTCGTACGGAAGAAAGGCGACGGATGGCGTCCATGCGGCGACTACAGAACTTTGAACGCCAGAACTACTCCCGACAGGTACCCGGTGCCGCACGTACAGGATTTTGCACAGTCCCTGAGCGGCAAACGTATCTTCTCAACGGTAGACCTTGTGCGAGCGTACAATCAGATTCCGGTCGCCGAAGAGGATATCCACAAGACGGCCATCAAGTGAGAAATTAAAACCAAATGAAAGAAAACAATTAAACGAATATGATCATATTAAATTTGGTGTATTCCAAAGTAAATTTATATTAAAGAATATTATATCGTATGAAACTGATACAAGAATGGCATCACAAACTTCTGCAAACGAAAAATCTATCACAAAAATGACACCATCAACAGTTATAACTAATTTTAGTTCTTCAAGTTCCGGGATGCAAACAAATTTGTCCCGATGTCCCAGTCCGCCATTGAGTATAAATATTGCTGATGAAGTAATAATCATTAGTTCAGAAGATTCAGAAGATGAAAATATTAAAAGAATGAATAATTTATGCCGAGATACAGTTAAATTGAGAAAGAAATCATTAATTGTAAAAAATACCGAAAATAATCCTAAACGATTTAAAAAACAACATATTTTACCAACAAGAATAATTGGTGAAATTGAAATGGAACATATTGTTCTTGGTTAAATTTAATATTTACTATATCTTATCTATATATCTATATTCCATATTTTATTTATGTTTATTTTTTTTGTATACATTAATATCTATTTTTTATTTATGTTGTATTTTTTTTTGTAAAATTTATAATATTGAAATAAATTATGTTTATGTTTAAAGATTTATATTTTGATTGTAACCAACCCCATAATACCAAGTTATGCCAATTTGAATTAAATTCTATTTGAAAAATTAGATATTTCTTTGACGTTTCTTAGCAGCATACGTATGATATAATTAATGACCTTTTGTGTATTACTGATTATTATTTATTTATTGTTTTAATGACAGAGTAATAGTATTTTATAATTACTATATACCGTGTGTTGACTTGGACCGTCGTACATAGGGATTTAGCATGTAAAATCAGTCATGTGCGATTTCCTGCTTTCCAAATTATTTTACAAAAAAACTTTCGGGCTGTATGAGTTTCCGTACATGTCGTTCGGTCTCAGAAGTGCAGCGCAGACGTTCCAACGTTTCATGGACAAAATTTTGCGCGGCCTCGACTACTGCTACGCATACATTGATGACATACTGGTTGCCTCCACGTCCGAGGAGGAGCACCTACGTCATCTGGAAACCCTTTTCCAGCGACTGAAGGACAATGGGATCGTCGTGAATCCCGCGAAGTGCGTATTCGGAGTGCCCGAGGTCACATTTCTAGGCTATCGTGTGAACAGCAAAGGCACGAGCCCGCTGCCCGAGAAGGTCGCCGTCATCCGCGAATTTGCGCCACCACAGACCGCTAAGCAACTGCGTCAGTTTCTCGGCATGATAAACTACTATCGCCGGTTCATGCCAAAGGCTGCAGAAGCCCAATCGCCCCTCAACGACCTCCTGGGGGACAACGTCAAAGGGAAAACGCCCATCAAGTGGACGACGGAATCAAAGCGCGCATTCGACGAATGCAAGAGCAGCCTCGCTCAAGCCACCCTCCTCGCGCACCCACTTGGAGACGCGCCCCTCGCCATCATCAGCGACGCTTCAGATTTTTCCGTCGGCGCAGCTGTCCAACAAAAGGTCGGAAATGGGTGGCAACCGTTGGCGTTTTTCTCAAAAAAACTATCGCCCGCGGAGCGGAAGTACGGCGCATACGACCGCGAACTGCTAGCGGTCTACCTCGCGGTGAGACACTTCCGGCACCTGGTGGAGGGTCGAGCCTTCACCATCTACACGGACCACAAACCACTAATTTTTGCGTTCCAGCAAAAGCCGGAGAAGTGCTCGCCGAGACAATATAGATACTTGGATTACATCGGCCAGTTCACTACCGATATCCGACACATAGCCGGCAAAAACAACGTCGTCGCGGACACGCTTTCCAGGATCGAGGAAGTCGCCCCAGGGGTAGATTTTAACGCGCTCGCTCGCTCTCAACTAGAAGACGCCGAGCTACGCCACTATGTGGAAGCGGGCGACACAGGGTTGCAACTCAAGCAGATCTCTCTGCCTGGAGCCGACGCACCCCTCTACTGCGACGTCGCCGGTAACACCGTCCGTCCATTCGTCACTCCGGCATTCCGCCGTGCTGCTTTCAACAGCATACACCAGCTGTCACATCCGGGCATCAAGGCTACTGTGAGGATGCTCACCCAACGCTTCGTGTGGCCAGACATCAAGAAGGACGGTCGAGTGTGGGCGCAAAGCTGCCTGCCGTGCCAGAGGTCAAAAGTCACACGACACGTGACAGCGCCGGTGGGGACGTTCGTATTGCCATCCAGCCGCTTTGAGCACGTTCACATGGATATCGTCGGACCGTTGCCGATGTCAAACGGATGCCGATACTGTTTAACAATCGTCGATCGCTACACCAGGTGGCCGGAAGCGGTTACATTAGAGAACATCGAGGCCGAGACCGTCGCGCGGGCTTTCTTCGCAAATTGGATCGCACGTTTCGGCACACCACTGCGAATCACGACAGATCAGGGCCGGCAGTTTGAGTCCCGACTGTTCGCAGAGTTGCAGAAGATTTGTGGCATGTCCCGGATCCGCACGACAGCGTACCACCCGGCGGCAAACGGCCTGGTAGAGCGTCTGCATCGGCAGATGAAAGCGGCCATAAAATGCCACAACTCGGAACGCTGGACCGAGGTCCTGCCCATGGTCATGCTCGGCATCAGGAATGCATGGCGAGAGGACATCAGCGCAACAACCGCCGAGTTAGTGTTCGGAACGTCGCTGCGACTACCCGGCGAATTTCTGCAGCAAGCTACCGACACCGACATCTGCGAGCCTGCGGACTTCATTCGGCAACTGCGTACGCAATTCCAACAGATGCGCCCAGTCAGCGGCACTAGACACGGAGGCAAAAGAGCATTCATATTCAAAGACTTGAAAAGTACGTCGCACGTCTTAGTACGCCACGACGGGCCGAAAGGCGCACTGCAGCAACCATACTACGGGCCGTTTGAAGTCATACGCCGCGGGGACAAGACGTTTACAGTGCGCGTTGGGACGCGGGACACCACTGTGTCGGTGGACCGTCTGAAGCCGGCGTACATTATGCAAGAGGACGCTGAGCCACCAGCAGCGACCGCGAGAGACAGCATTCCAGCGACACCAACAGTACCTGCCGGTCCGGCCACACCTCCAGCTAGATCCGGAAGACATATACGACGACCGGACAGGTATCAGGCCGGATTCTCATAATTGCTAGGCAATTACTAGCAGGGGGGTATGTGGCGTCGGCTGGACGCCATCGAGAATGCTGGCGCCGAGGCTGCCGTTACAGGCCGAATATTTCACCACACCGCGACGGCGCCACGCCGTTCCCCTATTATTGCTGGCGTCGAAGCAGCCGTTAGAACTCGCACGGTGCAGGCCGTGGCTCTTGCTTAAAAGGCCCGGGCGAAACGATAGACAGTCAGTCAGTAGCGCGTATGTGTATAGTGCGGTCGGCCCTGTTTCCGCAACCTGCAGATGAATTATTGTGTTACCTTAATATTTGTATTTATGAAACATCATATTTGTTATGTAATGTGAAACGAATAAAATACTTTACATAGTAATGTTTTTATGACCCATTCGCAAGTAGATCATGCAGATAAAAATTTGCCTACTGAAAATGTAACATCTGTAAATATTAATTATATAAGTGATACGGAAATACTTATTGCTATATCTAGATTAAATAATAAATTAACGTCGGGTTATGACCAAATTCCAACGTTTTTAATTAAAGCTTGTTCGGAAATCTTTCTCAAACCGTTATCAATAATTTTTAATCTTAGCTTAGCAACTGGTTGCTTTCCTAATTGTTGGGAGGTTGCAAAAGTGTGCCCAGTATTCAAATCTGGCGAAACGGATAATGCAAGCAACTACAGACAAATATCTCTTCTTTCAAATTTTGCTAAAATATTTGAAATAATATTGTACAGCGGTATTTACAACCAAGCAAAAAATTTAATATCACCATTGCAACATGGTTTTGTTGAAAAACGGTCGACAGCTACAAATTTGTGTTGTTTTACTCAATATACCGGGTGTAGAAATGAAATGTGAACCATAGGAATTTCAATGTTATTTTTTAAATACGGCTGTATCTCTTTCCCTATTAACTTTAGAGCAAATATTTAAATACAAAACTTGTTCAAAATGTGAAAATGCATGGTATAGTCATTTTTTTTTACATAAATATTAATATTTTACGATATACAGGGTTAACCACTAAAAAATGAGCTATAACATTGGGAAACGGGAATGGTATCTAAAAATGCGGAATAATGAGTTCTATAATTCGGTAAAAAAATCATTGTTCTACGATACTTCGTTTAGGAGAAAAAAATTAAAAACTGATTTTTGAAAAATTTTGTAAGTTTGTGTTTTAAAAAAAAAAAAGGATTTTGGATATTTTAACACTGGCTTCCGTTGTCTACTCTTTTATCCTACTCTTCGTACCTGACACTTTTTTTTTCCTGTTCTTCTTTAATTTTTTATTCACGTTTTTCTGATTTTTCGAAAAGTTGATAAGGGGGGACCATTGGCATTTTTTTCAGAATAAGACTTTTTTACAAAATTTAGTCCAAAAATTTTATAGAACTCATTATTCCGCATTTTTCGATACCATTCCCGTTTCCCAATGTTATAGCTCATTTTTTAGTGGTTAACCCTGTATATCGTAAAATATTAATATTTATGTAAAAAAAAATAACTTTATACCATGCATTTTTATATTTTGAACAAGTTTTGTATTTAAATATTTGCTCTAAAGTCAATAGGGAAAGAGATACAGCCGTATTTAAAAAATAACATTGAAATCCCTATAGTTCACATTTCATTTCTACACCCGGTATATCAGAAGCATTAGATAATCAGAGCCAAGTAGACGTAATCTACACTGATTTCTCTAAGGCATTTGATAGAATAAATCACAAAATATTGATCAAGCACAAAAAAATGTTTGAAAGGAGACATCTGGTTCACGGGATGGATCTAAAACTGAACAAGGCACTGGAGTTGGGGAATATATAATAAACGAACATAGAATAGCATTAGCTTGGCTCTGGGAATTCAAAACTCTATATTCCGGGCAGAAACTTTTGCAATATATAAATGTTGCAAAATTATACTACAGAGCCTTTCGGATTGCACATATAAAAAAGAAATCTGTATCTGTACAGATAGCCAAGCAGCTATTAATGTGCTTAAGGCTTACAGAAGAAAGTCAAGAACAGTCTATCAATGCTTACAAGGGCTGACAGAACTGGCAGAACACGACATTGTTAAAAGAGTGACATTGGTGTGGATGCCGGGTCATCAGGGCAGCGGCAATTCATGGGGGCGTCATTTTACTTAATAAAATGCTTAACCCGTTAACGCCTACCGTACCATATATGGCACACTTAGCATATGTTGTTTATCTGGCTGCCTATTCCATTTAGTGACACCACATACGCCACATAAAAATCTCATTTCCACTTCGTATCATACATACTAAAATCTAAAAATCGACCAAACATATTTGAAGATTTCGAAGCAGTTTTAAAAATAATATTGATAATATTTTACAGTGAGCGAGCACAAGAGATGTCAATCGAATCCTTCAAGTGTAAGTGATTTCAATATTTTTAGTTGTAATAGAATCCATTTTACAAATTAATAATATACTTATATTAAATTTAATTTTTTATAATTTTGAAGATGTTTATAAAGTTATGCGATTTAACGTCAGAGATTTTTAAAGCAGATATTTAAAAAACCTTTATAAAGTATGAAATTTTTTAACAATTCATGCTTACATTTAATAAACTGCGTATGGCAAAACTAAATTTTTTGTTTATTATTTTACCATTTACACATACAAGGAATCATTAATAATAATGATATAAGCAAAAATTTAATGTATTTTAATAAAATAAATTATATTTATTTAAAATTCAATATTAATAATAATATATATATATATATATATATATATATATATATATATATATATATATATATATGTAAGTGACTAGTGCATAGATGGGGCCGCCCCAAATTCGTAGACAAATTGTGGAACGCTGCTCCTATTGAAAGCATAGAAAGTTGCACGCGGCTGGCTCAAAGTATGTAAAGCATATGAATATATACAATTTTTATTTTGTGCCATGTTAACTTAAATTTAAAAATAGTGAACAAAATATATTGTGCGACGTTAAGTTAAATTTAAATAGAGTGAACTTAGGTTATTTCAAGTAAGTTTTTATAATTACTTTTAAAATTTTAAATATATTATTAGTGGTTTGGAGATATTGTGGTAATTAAACTTTATTTATTGGAAAGTATTAATTATTATTTTCTACCCCCACTAGCAAAAATACCGCCAAAGAAAATGAGTGGGAATAAATATCGCAACCGAAAATTAAATACGCAACAACAGGCTGATAAGCATGATAAAATATTGAAGTATTTTAGTTCGTCTAAATCAGTTGCTGAAGACAATCAACATTTCGAGTCAAAATCTTCAAGTTCAGACGCAGATAATGTTTCATCAGAAAAAGAAGGTTGCTATAATATTATCAATGAGGATATTTTGATGTCTTCTCAAGTAACTCCAATAAGTGTACCTAGTATTTCAAATGACTCTGTTGCTGTAGCATTTGAAAATAATTTTAATTATAATGATATTGGAGTCTGGCCACAAAATTTGAAACATACGGAAATTGAACATATTATTCTAATCGGGTTAAATGAAGAAGAATCAACGTACAATCAAAATCAACAAGATATTTATCCAAAAGATGAAAGTAATCGGAGCTTTTCAAATTCACTATTTTATCGCCAAATAAATACCGGCGAAAAATTCCTAAGAAAACGATTGCTTTATTCAAAATCAAAAAATTCTGCAATTTGTTTATTTTGCAAACTTTTTGATCGATCAGCTAGGTCAGGCCTGGCAAACGCTACCATATCGGATTGGAAAAATATTCACGACAGTTTAAAAATGCACGAGCGGTCAGTTTCACACTTAAAATGTGAAAGAAATTGTATAAAGGCCAAGATTAAGATTAAATAGAAATAAAACTATTGATAAAAATTTACAATCTTTGATAGCCCAAAAAAGCACAATTGGAAAAATGTGCTAGAAAGGTTAATAAACATAACATTGTTTCTAGCAAAAAATTATTTGGCATTTCGTGGGTTTTGTGATAAGTTATTTGTTCCACATAACGGGAATTTTCAATCATTATCATGATTGGGCCACAGCTATCGATGAAAATGTAGCGATGAAAATAAACACTGTCGAAGGTAATGAACCAAAACGCATTTGTATCTATATTTATATATTTAGTCGTTTTGTTTATATATTTATATATTTTTATTATATAATTTTGTTTTAATTTTTTATTAATTGCGATTGTTTTATTTTTGGTAATTGTTTTGTTTTGTCCATTATAGTTAGTTACTGTTTTATTTATTTGTTTTGTTTGTTAATTATATTTAGTTACTGTTTTATTTATTTGTGTTGTTTGTTATTTTATTTTTAAAAAAATTAATAATGTCGTGGACTCGCGATCAAGTTCGTGTGTTGATCAGTCAATATCAAAAATATGAATGTTTATTTAACACAAAATGCAAAGCATACAAAAATAAATTTATAAATTTGCGAAAATAGAAGCTCTCGAAGCAATTTTAAATGAAGTAAAAAAAGTGCGACCTGAAAGCAACATTGCAGAAATGAAAACAAAATATCATTCTTTAAAAACGAATTTTATGGTTGAACATAAAAAAAGAAAAATGTCAATGAAGAGTGGTGCTGGCACTGATGAGGTTAGTTTATTTACAATAGTATTGAAAAGAAACAGAATATTATATTTTATTTTTCTCTAGATTTACAAACCAACGTTGTGGTACTACGAAATGATGACTTTTGTGTTGAACACCAATGAACCACGGCAATCGTTTTTCGATTCGATTGCAGAAGAAAAAGAGAACAGGAAGGTGGCATGGAGACATGTGAAAAGTTGATATTTTCTAATGTATGAATAACAATTTTAAATTTCCATTAGATTTTTTTATTAAAATATTATATTATATTGTACAGGATGAAGAAGTCAGTGTAACATTCAATATGTCACCAAGTCCGACGTTATCAACTCTATCTCCAGCACCACTCCAACCAATACCATCAACATTAAGTCTAGCACCAGTTCAACCAACAGCGTCGACTTCAACACCAAAATATAGTATAAAATTGTATTTTATCAAAACTGATTGCTTATTTTAGAACTGGTGAATACAAAACGAAAATTTCATCTTTCTGCTAAAAACCTTGCCTCAAATAAAAGAAAAAAAAAACTGAAGATCGTCCCAAATTGATTGTTACGTCGACAAATAATGAAAGTGAAGATGAGCTGGAGGAAGCTAACGAGGGCGATACTGATTGTGAAGAAGAGTAGGAACGGGGATTAGTTGTTGGTAACTTTGCTGAATTTTCTTATGAAAAAGAAATTGGAGTGTCAGATGATGTTGTTCAAATCTATAATCAAAATAAACTTGCGTACTACAAATTATTCATTGACGAACAACTTGTGGATTCCATTGTCAATCAAACAAATAATTATGCGGAACAAACAATCGTTCACGGCATTACTGAACATACCACAGGACCATCTTCACGCTTGAATAAATGGTACCCTACATACAGAGACGAAGTGTATAGATTTCTTGGATTTTTGATGTGGATGGGATTAGATAAAAAAACCATCACTTGGTGACTATTGGACATATGTTAAAACATTTACACATACTTGAAATTGTATATAACATTGAAAATTTATTTATTATTATTGTTATTATTATTAATATTGTTATTGTTCTTAATTTTATTTTTATTATTGTAAACACAAATCATAATTGAGCTATGTGACTTGGCCTAGTTCAGCACAGCAGTAGCCATATTGTTTTATCTTTCAAACGTACATATTTACATTATTTGAAATTTATTGGTTAATTTATAGTTAA
Organism: Clivina fossor; assembly: GCA_963966155.1. Lineage (NCBI taxonomy): Eukaryota > Metazoa > Arthropoda > Insecta > Coleoptera > Carabidae > Clivina > Clivina fossor. The sequence continues at coordinate 18,907,823 of OZ014550.1, forward strand.
AAAATAATTAATAAACACTTTTTGGATACTATTTACGAAGATTCGGATTCTAGTTTCGAACACTGCACACCAGAAAAAACTAGCAATAAAGGTAAGAAAATAATTTATTACCTAAAAAACCGAAAGATAGATATGACTTGCAATACAAATTATTTATGGATTGGCGAGCTTCAAAAAATATAAAAAAAAGCGAAAATATGATTTTAGCATATTTATCACAATTATCAGAAAAATAAAAATCATCAACATTGTGGTCAATTCATTCAATTAAAAACATCGTTATTAGTCAAACATGATATCAACATCAAAACGTATTTGAAAGTAACAGTCTTTCTAAAAAAAACAATCAGTAGGAAAAATCAAGAATATTCAGTCGTGAGGAAATAGATACATTTCTTACAAAAGCTTCAGATGAAATATATTTAATGATAAAAGTAAGTAATAATAACATATTATAAAAATATTATATTACTTAAAAAATGTTTCTTTTAGGTAGCGTTAATAATTGGAATTACACATAAAGAAATTATTATTATATTATCCTATATAAATGCATTTTATTTCAATTTTTAGAATCAAACATCTCTGCCCCACCAAAGGATGAACGTATGGAAAGTACTTCTAATCAGGAAAGGATTGAAGTGAGTAACTAATACATAATTATTAGTTATTAGTGTAATTAAATTATTAATTTTTTAAGGATTTTGATAAAAGGACCCAAACAAGTCCACCAAAAAGATCTGCTCTAAGTCCAAATGAAGTTTTGCTGAAAAAAAAAAGTGAAAACTTTACAGCAAACTGTAAAACGACAAGAAAAGAAAATTGTTAAGTTAAATGATTTATTAGATCATTTAAAAGAGATTCAAGGACCTAGTTCCAATTTATTGGAGGTGTTAGAAAGAAGTTTTTCTTCTGAGATGAAGGAACTTTTGGAAGAAGAATGTGCTTCGCTTTTGCAAGAAACGCATGGGTGAAGATATTCTGAAAATAGAAAGAGATTTGCACTTACGCTTCACTATTATTCCCCAAAAGCGTGTGAATTTATGTCTCAATATATGACTTTGCCAAATCCGCGTACATTACGAAACTGGCTTGCTAGTCATAATTGCAATGCTGGCTTTTTGACTGAAGTTTTTAATATTTAAAAGAAGAGCGAAAATCGAAATCTTTTTTAAATTATGTTTCTATAATTATAGATGGAATCCATATTAGAGAGATGTCATCGTATGAAAAAAGCACTGGAACATTTTCTGGTTACGTAGATTATGATGGCATTATGCCAGAAAATGATTCAGAGTTAGCAAACAAAGTAATTATGCTAATTATTAATTCTTATTCACATAATTTTAAATGTCCGATAGCATATTTTTTTGTAAAGGGAATGAATGCTGACATTCAGTCACAAATAATAGATAGTGCCATAAAATTTCTTAATGAAATAGACATAAAAGTCACGTCCATCACTTGCGATGGACATCGGGTAAATATTAAAAGTATAGAAAATATGGGTTTTTTAAAAGCCGGTCAGTCATTTATTCTCCATCCTGACGGTGAAACAAAAATTAATATATTTTTAGAGGCATGCCACATGCTTAAGTTAGAAAGAAATTGTATTTTCGAAAAAATTATAATGTCCCCCAAATGTCCGATTAGTGCAGAATTTGTGAAACGTGTAGAAAAATTGCAGGATGAATTAGAATTTATATTTGCAAATAAATTAACTGGAGCCCCATGTACAATATAAAAATAAAATACAAAATGTAAGTTTAGCTGGACAGGTTCTGAGTGAAGGTGTGGCTGATGCTATAGATTTTTTACGTGAATTAAATGAAAAAGAATTTTTTAATTCAAAGGCCACAACTGAATTTATTCGAATAATTGGTAAAACTTTTGATCAGTTAAATTCAAGAAACATTTTTGGTACTGGTTATAAATCACCCATAAATTCTGGCAATATTAGTTATATCAAAACGTATTTTAAAGAAACAGAATCATATTTAAAAGCTTTATCAATTGACGGTGTACGAATTTTAAAACATAGCAAACATACATTTTGCAATGGGACTCATAGTATCAATGAGTTAGCTAGTATAGAGTTAGCTGAATTTTTATTTTGCAAAATTATTTAAAATATCTTTTAACATATAAATGTTCTCAGGATCACAACGAATTATATTTTTCTGTAATTAGGCAGAATTGGATGGAATAATAATCCATCCACTTTACAATTTAAATGGGCATTGCGACAAATGCTTTTTAGTGGCAAAATATCTCCAAGTACTTCAACTAACGTAATAAACGTTGAGCATTATTGTACAACAATTTTTAATTTTCGTAGTGAAAAAAGAACTATGTCACACAAATAATATAGTTGAAAACATATGCACTACACACAATTACTTTACACTGTTACTTTAACATTCTGTACGTAAAAACCGCTAAAACCGCATTTTCCGTCTCTTTCCAGATGTAAACGATTGAAATGCTTTAAAACTGTCAACGAGGAATCTAGAAATAAACTTTTGATTCTATTTAATAACATGGAAACGAAGAACGAACAAAATGCCCATCTCACTAGTTTAATTTCATTTTCTCCTATACAACGAAGACGCTATCGAAACCCTCCATAAATGAAGAAAGATCATTTTGCTGTTTTTCATTATAAAGTTCGATACAAAGGGACTAAAATTCCTATATGTTTTAGTGCTTTTGTAAGTGTACACGGAATTACCGTTGGGCGTGTGCATCGACTACAATATAATTTGTTATTCAATGGTACACCCCCAAAGAACAAGCGCGGTAAACACAAAAATAGGACCAATAAGTATCCGGAATCGATAACAAATTTAATCAAAGTTCATATTAAATCGTTCGCTGCTAGAAAATCTCATTACTCATTACGTCCCAAATTTACTATAGTATCTATGTGACATATCGTAGTTTTACATTACTCTGATAGAGGGGTAGACCAGAAGCACCAAAACAAAAGTAATATGTCCATCTGAAGATCTGCAGAGGAATGAGAAATTGATTGAATGGTTAAGGATGTATTGTTGGAAGAAAGAAATATCAAAACAAAATATTCCCGGTAGAATAAAGATTAGGCCGGTAACAACAAAATACAAAAATGTAGTAACAGCCAGTACAGTAAACAGATCCGAACGGCCACCAACCCCAGGTCGAGATATTCCGTGGTCCGAATTCAACCAAGTCATAGAAAGAAAATATAAGCAACCGGAAAAACATGTCATTTCAAATATAAACAACAGCAATATCCATTCATAGAACAAGTGTCGGCGGAGCGGACGAAGGGGCAAACAACGACAGACAAAACGGAAAGAAATGATTCTTTGATACGTTCTCACAAAAAAAAAAAATTCATGTTCTGGGCTTATAAAAAGTGTAACATAAATTAAAATTACAAACAATTTCATATTTTAATTCCTAGAACATCAACCAACCCGAATGGTGGTACTTACGATTGAGGAAAAAGTCGAAATGGTTTTTGTGTACGGTGAAGCTGGTCGCAATGCGGCTGTTGCGTGTGCTTTATACGCTGAGAGGTATCCGGATCGGTATCATCCAAGTCACATGACTTTTCTTCGGACTATCAACTTATTTGCGGATACTGGCAGCGTGAAACCACGTACCCGGCAAGACAACGAAGCTAATATTTTAGCTACCGTTCGCAGTCAATCCAGAAATAAGTTCTCGACAACTTGAACGGATGTTAGGAATTTCCAGAAGAAGTGTCCTGCAAATTCTCCATCGGCATAAATTCCATCCGTATCACATATCGTTGCATCAGGAACTTCATGGGGACGATTTCCAAAATCGAGTGCATTTTTGCAATTGGATTCAACAAGGAGCGAACAACAACCGTGACTTCGTATCAACGGTCCTTTTCTCGGACGAAGCAACTTTTACCAACCGTGGCCAAGTCAACCGGCACAACATGCACTATTGGGCTGAAAAAAATCCACATTGGATACGACAAGTTGATCATCAACGACCATGGAGCGTCAATGTTTGGGCCGGTGTTATGGGAGATCATCTGATCGGCCCGTACTTTATCGACGGAAACGTAAATGCAGAGTAATAAAGCCGATTTCTGACAACTGAGCTCCCAGCTTTGCTAGAAGAAGTCTCTTTGCAGAACCGCCTAACAATGTGGTATCAACATGATGGATTGGTCGTGGAGGACCAGTGCCTTGGCCGGCGCGTATATATAGGTATATCACAAATAAAGGTAAATATATTTTTATTTGTTAAACAAATGTAATTTATAGTACTACTTAATCGTAATTTTATAAAAAATATTAAAACTTTGAAGTTATATATGAAGAAAAAATGTGTTTGTGTCTATATAACCCAACTTTTAATTTAGTGGTATCATATTTATATGCACTATTATTATTTTATTTTAAATGAGTTGTAAACGTCAATCTACCGTAACTTGGACCAAAGAATTAGTATCATTATTGATAACTTACTACGAATCCCATACCAATTTATGGGATATTACATCCAAAGATTATAAAAACAAAACTATAAGAAAAAAAACAATAGAAAAAATTGCAACTGTTATGGGAATTGCTGCTACAGACGTAAATGAAGAAATACACAACCTCTGATGTCAATTTCAAAATATTAAAAGAAATCTTTTAAAAAATAAAAATGGACAGTCCACTGATGACAAACACAAAGTGAAATGGGAATTTTTCGAGTCACTAAAGATACTTCAGCAACAAACTACAAACTACATCGCAAATTAAAAAAAAAAAAGAAAAATGACCTAGAATACCAAGCAATGTTACATAATTGCTACGGAATTATTTCGAAGCCAACGGAATTCGTTCGACGTTTTCGTAGATTATGTTGAAGACGAACTGAGAACGATGAGTGTAAAAGCATCTGATCTATTACTAACAGGTTGAGTTACAATAACAGGTTCTACAACAACTAACTCGATATCCTCCAATTCCTCGGTTGAACCATACGGTGCCGGAGATAATAACCATATGCACATCATACACTTTGCATAAACTTTTTAGAATGTTTACAGAAAAGGACACAATAATAAGTAACACAATCATAACACTTAAGACAAAAACCCAGTTATGTTTGTTCAAATCGACGAACTGCATCGCCAAAAATTAACATTAAGTCAAATCGTGTCATGATGCAAACTAAAATAAATTCTTCTGGATAATCAATCACCCACGTGTAAAGCTTCCATTTTAGATAAAAAATATATTTTTTTTTAACGGAACTTACAGACTGAACGAAAAGAAAAAGAAAAAAGTATTGATAACAATTTTACTTTAAAAAAAAATACACGTAGAAATAAGTATAGAGCATATTTTCTTTTTAATTTTATTCTATTTTTTCCCCACCCTGCTGGTGCGGCTTGAGGAGAATATAAGGTTCGAATAAACCTTATTAGTTTATTATCGATTCAGTTCCGATAGAGTGCTCATCAAAAAAGGACCAAATGCATAATGGCGTCCAGCAAGAAGAAAGTGGCATTTTCGAAGTTGACGAAGAACTTGGAGACTTTGTCATCAACAGAGGACGAAGCAGAAAAAAATCAGCTACCAGTGACTAAGGACATTCGACCAGAAGCCATGCAAGTGAACACTCAAGCAGTGTTAGAGGAGTTAAACGTAATCGAACCGAGTCAGAGACATCAAGCAGCAGTTCATCAAGTCGAATCTCAATCTCTTCTACTTCTACTGGAATTGCTGTGGGAAGATCGAGTAATCGAAGTAATAACGACTATGATTCAGGAAGCGATGAAGAAAAGAAACCTGCAGTGGAAGAAGAGTTGGTATACAATATACGGAATTTTATTGAATGCTCTAAAGAAAATGAAATCCAAAAATATCGATTTAAAAAATTGTTCTTGGACGCTTTTCGAGAAGTTCCTGCAAGACGAACAATTATACACGACATTTCCGAGCGAAATTCCACCGCTGGACAATGTCGAGAGATTTTACGAATTGTACGCGTGCCTTTCCGAGGAGCTGTCTTCATCATCGCCAGCCACGACTGTGCCTACACTAGCAGCCACTGTAGGTGTTCCAGAATTAGTGAGTTCAGAGGCCTCATCAAGCGGAGAAGATTTCGAAGGCGCACTGTTCGGTCCATCGACTTCAACATCGAGCACTGGGTCAATTTGTCAGAATATCTCGAAAGTGATGAACGACGAGTGTGTCACCTTGTAGTAGCCGGGCGAAAGTGGTTACAATATTGTGAAGATGGACGTGTACAAATTCAAAGACATCTGCAATGTGGACAAGAAGAATTAGTGGAAAAACGCTCAGTACAGAATGACTTTCCTGACATCCTCGGATGTGGATCTCAAGCAACGGACGATTCGCAAACTGATCAACCGAGTTTGCAAGCAAATGAAGGAAACTCCAGGAGTGAAAAAGGAAGTAAAGGCGATCGGATCCTCCAGCTAATTCGGCAATTTCCCACGGCACCAATAGGTCTTGTTTTCAATACTACATTATGGGCTAATAGTAAGTATAAATGGTTACCAAGATCTAATACATTGCTGCAAAAATGTGTTGAGTATATTGGTTTAGAATATTGTGAAAAAAATATAGAAGAATTTTATCAAATTTATTCTAGTATTGATCCAAAAAATTTAATATCTATAATGCTCCATTTGGTAACATATCAGCTTACTACTATGATTTAAAAACTTCAATATATGTACTTGATGAATTACTTAAGACTTACAACATGTACTAGATCGTAAAATTTTGAAATTAAATTCGTTTTTTGTACTTATTGTTAGTCCACCAAATACTGGAAAAATTTCTTTTTCGACGCTGTCATACACTTCTTTTTAAACATCGATTATCTTGAAAAAGGAAAAACAATCAACAGTGAATATTATGAAAAGTTATTGGACCGGTTCAACGATTTGAGGAAAAAACGACCGCATTCGGCCAAAAAGAAAGTGCTGTTCCACCAAGATAATGCAAGGGTGCATACGGGCTCATCCGTCATATTCTCCGGATTTAGCATCTAGTGACCATTTCCTGTTTCCAGACCTGAAAAAATGGCTCGGCGGAAAGAAATTCGGCTCCAACAATAAAGTCATCGCCCAAACAAACGCCTATTTTGAAGATCTCGACAAATCATATTATTTGGGAGATATAAAAAAATTGTAGAAACGTTGGACGAAGTGTATCGAGGTCAAATTGAAAAATAAAATGGTTTTTGCCGAAAAAAATACCTTTTCATTCAAAAAGTCACAGACTTATTGACCTACCCTCGTACCTAAAAAAAGAGTCGACATTGTTCTATAGTATTTCAAAATATGTTGCAAGGTCATGTTCGTGCGTAGAGATCGTGTTATCTTTGTGCATTTCATAATAATGTTATAATGTCATATTCGTGCATAGAGATCGTGTTATCTTTGTGCATGTAAAGAAACGCATTCTTACACAGAATGCCTTCTTACACAGAAATAAGTACGTACAATACAAAATGGTGTAATTTACATTACACACGTAAATATGTTTTATTTTCAATATAAGGGAAAGAGACAAGAGAGTGTATTTCTAGGTAGTTAGTAAATCATTCACGAAAAATATTTAATGTAATGCCAAATTTTTTTAATTTTAATAATATGCCCCGATTAATATTACAAGCAAATCGAGACATAAATATTGGCGAAGAAATTCTCTTTGATTACGGAGATCGCACTAGACTTGCGACTCAACATAATCCGTGGCTAAATCTTCATTTCCTTTCCAATCACAGCACTAGCACGATAGTTAACATCATTATCAATTTGAAAAAACGGATTAACAAAATCAGTCACAATTCACTTGTAAAAAACAATTTAAAGATAGCTGAAAAATTACTTTTGTCGAATGGTTACCCTTTACCAATGATTCGCACATTATTCTATAATAATAACCAACTAGGAACTCAGACGAACACTAGTGACGTCTCCGATGATAAATCCATCAGATATGTCTCACTCACCAACATCAAGAACCTCTCAAATAAACTAACAGCACTATTTAAGAAAGATAAAAATATCAGGATTGCGTTAAAAAAACAGGAAATCCATGTCTAATCTACATACCAAAGTAAAAGAAAAGTCGCCTGCTTTTACAACAATTAATACGGTGTAAGCCATTCAATGTTCCTGCAAAAATTTTATATTGGTACCTCAGCTCAAAACCTCAAGCATCGTATTACTCAACACCGCAGTGATCAGACTAAAACGAACAAAATGTCCAGCTTAGCTTTACATATACGTAAAACTAAACATCTCGCAGATTATGATAATCCTGTAATATTAGAGACTGAACAAAACTACTTCAAGAGACTAACATTGGAATCATATCACATTTCAAAACACAAAAGTGAGGTTATTAATAATAAGAATGACGTGAGGAACGCATTAACTCTTACTCCAACATAATGACACTAGACCACAAAAATATTCTTTTCAATCAAACACACTAAATCTTTTACAAGCTTTGTCACATTATAAATCATTATTTAAACTACAAAAATTAAAAATCAACAAATTTTATAACTGTTACTCCACATAAACCTTTTTATTTATTTATTATTATTTTTAGGTTCAAAAATAATTTTTATAAAATTTTTTTTTTTTTTTTAATTTTGTACCTCTGTTAAAACTTGTGTTTGTTGATGAGATTCAAAATTAACGGTTATTATAATCTTTCTAATTTTCCAAAATCACTTTTTTAGAATCTCAAACTATAAATATTTTGTGTGTTTTTACGTATTTAAAAATTTTAACAAAGATAGAAATAAGTATTATATTCTCATTTAATTTATTATTTTATTTTATTTATTATTATTTTTACAAACAACGACATTCTATTTTAAAGGTTTTATTAATTTTTTTTATTCTCTTTTATTTTCGTTATTCATGAATTAAGAAACCAGAAACATTTTCCGAATATTAACAATATGTAAGTTATAAAATATTTTTCTATAGAACATATAATCTAGTTTGTTACTCTGTACTATGTGTTTATTAATTTTTTTTATTCTCTTTTATTTTCGTTATTCATGAATTAAGAAACCAGAAACATTTTCCGAATATTAACAATATGTAAGTTATAAAATATTTTTCTATAGAACATATAATCTAGTTTGTTACTCTGTACTATGTGTAATTCTTGTATATTTTTCTTATATTCAGTGTTAGCCCTGAAGAAGCCAAAAATCTCTTGGCGAAATATTGGTCAAAGCAATAAATTGATATAATGCTTATGTTTGCATTTTACTAATTGTATCTATAATACCGTTTAAAAGTGCCCTATAAATTTGACAGGATTCCAACGCATCATTTTTGCAACAACTTTCCATAATATTTTTGTCTTCCAATCCTAAAATTGTTAGATCATACATTATTCTATCTCTAATACAGATATTTAGTATGAGCACATCGTAATCATGACAAGAGAATCTAAATATGCAATAAAATATATATGCAATATATATGCAATAAAATATATATATAAAATAATTAAATGTACAGAAAAAACTTCATCTAGCTCGTGCTGAACAGGCAAGAGCAACGTTAAAAGCTGATCAGCAAAAGGCTTCTAACGAAATTTATGTCTGCACATTTGACTTACAAAAAGCACTTCCTTTTCCTAAACTCACCACATCAGTTGCTTATTATAAAAGAAAACATTTATGTTTTTAACTTCGGCGTACATTCTTTCAATGCAGGCACAGGTTTCATGCATGTTTGGGATGAAACAGAAGGCGGAAGAGGCTCTCAAGACGTATCTTCGTGTGTAATGAAACACTTAAAAGAAAATGCTGCTGCTCACCGAAATATCATTTTGTTTTCTGATTCCTGCACAGGGCAGAACCGCAATATTAAGATGAAACTTACGTTTCTCAAACTGGTACAAGATCCTAACATGACTGTGGAAACTATTGATCTCAAGTTTCTGGTATCTGGTCATTCTTTTCTGCCCAATGATTCAGAATTTGGAGTTATAGAATCATCAGAATATATTTGTTCCAGAAGATTGGTTTAACATTATCAGAAATTCTAAGAAGAAGAAACCTCGTTTTAAAGTAATTCAAATGGAAAGAAATGAATTTCTGAGTTCCCAAGCATTAGAAGAGGCCATTACAAATAAAAAAAAAGATAAAGATAACGTTCCTGTAAATTGGCTAAAAATTCGCTGGCTTCGTCTTGAAAGAGGACAAGAGTTCACAATTAAATTTAAAGAATCTCTGAGCGATGTACTACCATTTCGTGAAATTATTCTTCAGAAAGCAGGTTGTTCGGGAAGAAATCTATTATCTTTACAAAACGTGGAAGAAACAAATCTGTATAATAGTAGATGTCCTGTAACTGTAGCTTAAAAAAATGACATGAATGATCTGTTACGTTATATTCCTCCCGTACACCATAGCTATCATAAGAATTTACCACTTTTAACGCCTACCCGAGCTGCACAACAACAAAGTAAATTTGTAGGTGAAGAAATAATTTATGAAGAGGCTGTCAACTGAATTTCAACATTTATCTGTACCAAAATGTAATACATTATAATATTAATAAAGTTCTTTATGTTTCATTTAATACAATTTTTTGAAATTGTTATAAAACATTAACTGGAAAAGTGAACCAAGTCCACCATCGAAACACTCAAATCATAACTAAGCCAAGTAAATTTTATATATGGAGTTCAAAATGCTTCAAATATTGTTAAGTTTTCATTCTAATGTACAAAAGAGTGTTTACAAAACCAAATATAAAAGAAACCAATATACACTAAATGACAATAACAACATACACAGAACAATAATAATTCATACACTAAATAACAAAAACACACTAAGACGTAAATATTATTGATAGGCACATTGGACAATGTAAACTGATTGATGAGACGAAAACATTTCAGAATGTTAAGCATATTCACTCTTCAGATAGCTGTTAAAGTAATCACTGCTTAATAAGAATAAAATATCTCTACTATACTTGTGTTGTGTTTTATTTAATTAAATTAAAACCCATATTCCTAACAGGTTATGGTGCCCAGGCAACGTAAATTAAAATTAATAATTAAATATAATTAATATAAACTATTTAACAATAAAACACGGATACTTTCAATATAGTTTTAAATAGTGTGTGCGTGTGTTCTGTTAATAATTACAAGTTATAAAATAAAGCAAAATGGACATAAAAGTTGCTAAAAGAAATATTCAATCTTTTAATGGTGAAAAATATAGTGTGAGGAAGTTTATAGTGAAATCTTTATTAACAGAACTTGAAGTGCTTAATGTTGTGACGAACCCGATTCCTGAAGAAATACTACAGGAGTGTACAAAAGTGACCCAACTGCCAGAAACACAATTATCGAATATTCGAATATTCATTTTTGGGATTTGCAAAGCACGAACATGCCAAATTAGAAGAAATAGACGTAGTGTCTTATCTTTTATAAACTTTATCATCATTTCAATGACGATGTGATAACAACACAAGAAACATTACTTGAAGATAATTTAAATATTACTTTTGTGAAAATTAAATTATTAAACTATGAAGTTAAACTGAAAACTAAAGAAAATATAAAAGTTTTACAAACCGCAAACTCTTCAACAACAAATTTTAAACTTTCTAAATTTAAAAATTAATAAATATAAAATAATAAAAAAATACGTAATAAATCGAGTGAACCAATAATACAATGAAATTATTATCACAAGTCTGAATAAATTATTAAAATTTCAAACATGCAATCATTGTGGTCGAAATAATTATTTAAAACGTGATTATACTTATTAAAAACGTATGTTGAAGAACGAACCAACAACAAATATTTTCAATCTACATATGGGTCAGACACAATCCACAAGCAATAGTTTTGCTTTTGTTTTTGGAGATCATCAACAACATCAACGTTTTTACAACATGCGAAGATTTGGTCAAACCATTAGAAATTGCCGTGGCAAAACCAGGTTCCACCAAACCCACAAAAAGAGGAACAACTGAACAAATCAAGGCACATGTGGACGATAAGAAAACGTTCTTGTCACTCCAGAAGTTACCACAAACCTCCCATTAGTTCGACGATTTTAACAGAGCGGGATGACGGTAATTTTCCACCCACAAGGAGTAATTATTAATAATAATAATAAAAAAATTAATTAAAAATTGAACCATCATCCCAGGTAAGCTCTTTTAATAATTTAATTGAAGTTAGTTTCAAAATTAATAAAACATAGCTCATTTATGCAATAATGTAAATATTAATTATAAATTATGGCTCGAAAGACTTGGCCATATCAGTTAAAAAATTTATTAATATAAATATAAATAATTTGGAAGATATAAATTTGATTAAAAATCTAGATCCAATTGAGCTATGTAAAGCTTGTATAGGTATATAGAAAACAAGCATAAATGCTTTTTAATAAAGTAAAGAAACTAAAAATTCAAAATAGACCGTTATTAAAAATATACACAGATTACTGTGAAACTATTACATCAACTACAGTAGAAAATTAAAATTAATATTTAAAATTTAATTGATGTTTTATTTATTTATTAAAAGGTAACATATTGAATTTCTTCTAAGTGGGAGATCGTAAATAAATTTCAAGTTTTTTTGTAGTTAAAGACACTGCTCTCTTTAATTTTAAATATAATAAATTTATATAGTAACAATGGTCGAAAATATCTGTCAACTGAGTTCAAATATTTTAGTTCAATAAAAAGGCGTAATGTGTTATTTATCACTACCACATACACAGCCATTAAATTGTTTAGCAGAGCGTATGAACCGAACAAAAACGGAAAAAGCCCGTACACCTTTAATCGGTTATAAAAAAAAATTAAAAACAAAAACGGAACAAGCCCGTACATTTTTGATTGGTATAAAAAAATTAAAAACAAAAACGGAAAAAGCCCGTACATTTTTTAAAAATTTAAACCAATCTCTTAGGGGTCAAGCTGTATAAACAGCAACTTATTTAATAAGTCGCACCTCTATAAACGCTCTTGCTAATAAAAATAAAACACCATATAAATTGTGGCAGAAACACAAATCTAACTTAAAACATTTAAAAATATTTGGTTCAACCGTATATTAAAAAATATACAAATTTGATATAAAATCAAATAAATGTATATAAGTAGTGTTGAGCCAAATGGTTATAAGTTATAAAATGTGTAAAATAAAAAATTTATTATAGCTCGTGATGTCATTATAAATGAAACAAATTTTATCTTTTTGACGTTCGGCTAATAATAAATAAATAAAATAAAATGCCTATAAGTAATTTTACAATACAAACTGATTAAAATCAGGAACTGAACAAAATATACAAACTGATTAAAATCAGAACCTAAAATAGTTAGTAAGTGATATAAATATATCAGAAACTAACAAAATGAAAATAAATCAGAAACTGAATAAAATTCAGAAACTGATAAAGTTCAGTTAACTAATATAGAAATTAGGTAAGATTGAAACTCATTAATTAAAAAAAAGGGGTTAAAATTTGATACTTAACATCAAGATAACTCTGAACTCAGACGTTGTGACAGAAATAAAAATCGTCCAAAACCTAATTACACTGAAAATTGAAATAATAATAATAATTTTCAATTTAATTTTTTAAATGCAAAATATTCTCTAGAAAAATCCTAAAAACTTTTAGTGAAATAAATTCTAGGGATGATCAAATTCAGTGAGAGCAGGCTATAAAAGATTAGTTAAAATTCTTTAAAGATAAGCAAAACTTGATATTAGTTCAACGACTCCTTAACATAAACATAGTAAGTTGCAGATGGGTGTTTACATTAAAAAAAAACGCAAAAAAATTCATCAAAATATAATGCTAGGCTGGTAGCAAAAGGTCATAGTCAAAAATATTTAATAGATTATGAACAAATTTTTGCATCAGTGTGAGAATGTTTACATTTAGATTTATTTTTAACGTTTGCAGTTAATTTGATTTATTTTTAACTCAAATCAAAGTTAAAAAAAAATAAATAAAACTGCATTTCTAAATGGTATTTTAAAAGAAACTTTTTATATGATGGTATTTGATGGCGTTAGTTCCCAAAGCAACTAAGTATGTTTATTTAACAAATCATAATATGAATTAAAACAGTCTTCACGCGGTGAGTTTTTTACCGGAATATTTCGGTTTTCTCATCGAAAGGTACACAAATAAAATTCACACGTTTGATACAACAATTATAAATTAGAAAAACTTAAAAATATCTAAAGTTGATCATTGCTTATGTTTCTTAGATAATAAATATATAGAACAAAAATATTTATATTTTATTACATGTTGATGATTTATTAATCGTCACATAAAAATAAAATAAATATCAACGAATGAACAATGAAAGTTAAAAATGTATTTACAACATTGTTTTTAAATAATAGATTTGAATGAAATAAAATTATTTTTGAATAAAAAGAATAACTTGCAATAATGATCAATTTACTTTAGATCAATCAACGTATTTAAAAATTATAATAATATGAAAGACTGTAAAACAATAGATACTCTACTACCTAGAAAACTTAATTATGAAAGTTTAACTGTAGATAAAGATTATGAAGCATCATGTGTAAATCTAGTTGGTAGTTTAAAGTATACTATTGTGTACGCGTGCTGATTTTGTGTTTACCAATTTCTTTTTTTTATTAAATTTCAAATAAAACAAAAATTCTAAAACTTCAGAAATGTTTGAAACGATTTTAAGATATGTCAAAGGTTCTCTTGATTTGAGATTAACATATATAATAAACAATAAAAGTATATAAATAAAATTAATAGTTATGTTGTTTTAAACTTGGGTATAACGACATTGACAAAAAATATATCAGGATATATATTTAAAGCCTTCGAGTCATGTTGTGTAAAAGAAGCTTTTTGCTTAAATCTCAGACAAATAGTATTAACATAAAAATACTTAAAAACCCATTCTTATTTTTAAAACCAATACAGGTTGTAACAACATATCAAATAATTCTACAAATCATAGATGAACTAAACATATCGATATTAAATTTTTTTTTTCTTTTTTTTTATAGTGGAGAGCAAATTTAAAATAAATTAATAAATAAGATGAATATATTTTACAGATAAGCAGTTAGCCGATATGTTTACGAAACTGTCGGGAAAGAAAAATTCAAGAACTAACAAATAGATATTGTAGTCTCAAATTATTATCAATTACTTAAATATAAAAGTTTATTGTTATAAAACATTATAATAAGAATATTCTATATATAATATGCTTAAAGTAAATATTCATGTATAAATGATCTATACGTACATATATTCAAAATATATATAAACAATAATATTTTTACAGCTATAAAATTATAGAAGTGTTTAATTGAATTTTTTATTTGTTTTGAGTGAGAGTGTTAAGTTTTCATTCTAATGTACAAAAGAGTGTTTACAAAACCAAATATAAAAGAAACCAATATACACTAAATGACAATAACAACATACACAGAACAATAATAATTCATACACTAAATAACAAAAACACACTAAGACGTAAATATTATTGATAGGCACATTGGACAATGTAAACTGATTGATGAGACGAAAACATTTCAGAATGTTAAGCATATTCACTCTTCAGATAGCTGTTAAAGTAATCACTGCTTAATAAGAATAAAATATCTCTACTATACTTGTGTTGTGTTTTATTTAATTAAATTAAAACCCATATTCCTAACAAATATTTAAATCATGAATATATTAAAAGTTTCCAATATTAAAAAGTATGTTGAAATTTCCTTTGAATTAATTATTAAGGTACAACTTCTAACGTCTCTAACTAAAATTTAATTGCAGTGGCCTTGGTCCACTTCAGCTCTGAACCCCTCATATGTTAACCAACATTCGACGCTAACGTGTAATAATTTTTTTTTGTATTTTTGTATTTTTCTATTGTATTTCGTATTAAATAAATATGCTTATTTTTGTATGTTGTAGAATATTTTTATGTTTTGAAAACCAATTTTCATACTAATGCATCCAGTATTAATTAGTAAATATAAATATTGATTTGCTTACAATAAATAACCTACAATAATAAAAAGCATGGAAAGTTATAACGGCGAATTAAAATTTATTTCTTTTTATTATTACTGTATTAATATTATTATATTAATATCTAAAACCGAACCGACAAAATATTAAAACCGTAAATCAGATCGGCTACAATATTTCTAGCGATTAGCAATCTAGTATAAAAATATAAGTCGCAAATTCAAAGTTCACTATTCATTTCAATAACGTTCTGGTAAAATTTCGATTACATAACATCAAATTTTGCTTAGAAATTATGAAAACTGTTTTTTATGTCAAAACGCAAACCAAGATCCAATCATCCGAGAAGAAGACTATGAGCTGATTCATACAAATTTCGCTGTAACAATGATGAATATAGTCGTTCGAAAAGAATTTCTTTTAACAATGACTGAATCTTCCAACATAGTATTGCCAGATCATCGTAACTGGCGTACCTTCTCGTTATATGTCGTATACTATTTCTTCTTCATACAAAGGTGTGTCTCCAGATAAATAAAATATATCATAGTATTTGATATTTAACAGGAATACTTCGTGATGAAGATACAAATGTAAAAATAAACAACATATCAGGTATTGTTTTTTGTTAATATATAATCACGCACACATGCGTTTCATGGTAAACAAAAAAATTTTTTAGGTTATGCACTTGCGTTCATTACCAGTTTTTCAAGTAATAATCATAATAGTTGTGGCAAAATTAAACTTGTTTTTATATATTTTATAATAACAACGATTTTGATCTTCACAGTAATGTAAGTAAATGTACCATTTATAGTTATATTTATAATTTTTGACATACAATGTTTGTAAAATTTATGTTTTTTTAAAACAGTCTCCTGAAGAAGTGCTCTGGTAGCACGAAACTTCGAGTTTACAACGAAAGAGCAAATGAATAAATAATTTCAAACCCAGAAGACTGAGTTTTCGATAAGCCTTTAAATCGTAAAAGTAAAATGTTTTTTAATATTTAGCAAAAAAGAAAAAGACGAGGTAAGAACTATGCATTTCTAGGTTAAAGTCCAGATAGAGATGCAACCAATCAGGACCAAGTTACAAAATGCTTCTAAAATTTTCTGGTTTTCTTCTTACAGGGACACATCACCAATCCAAAAGCAGAATCTGTAACAAAATAGAAATATACTTAAGCATTAGTCACCTAATAGATAATTGATTAAGGACCGGTTGCATAAAGCTTTGTTAACTTAACCAATGAATTAACTAAGCAATTAGATTATCAACTGTCTTTAAAGGGCCTCATTTATTGGCAAGTTGGAAAGTTAAGATAGAATTAATTTACAGAGCGATAAACAATGCTTTATTCAACCAGCGCTAAGAGTATATAATATTACTAACACATTCATCAACATACATATATATATATAAATTATTTTATTATGTTAATTTTATTATTATACCTAAAAATTTGATTTCAAATTTTATTTGTCAGATAATTGGCAACTTTATATAATAATAAAATTATATAATATATTGGGGAGGTGGGGCACTAAAAGAATATTTTGTGAAAGTTTGATTAATATTGATTCAACAGTGAACCCAAAATAAAATTTAAAAATTTGTATATAGAAATCTTTCATATAGCCTCTAGATGACGAATCTCTAGTAGTTATCGACTCGACTATAAGTAACAGGATTGTCACATTTCTAATTATATTATTGAAGAAAATATTTTCAATTTTTGCAAAAAGAAAAACATGCATAATTATTTCATATTTTATTTTTTAATAAATTATTATAATTTACTAGTTTTTGCTGTATTTTTTGCTAAAAATACATTATTTAAATAAAATAATTATAACTGAAACTCTTCAGTACTGGCCACATCAATATTAATGACAGATATGACTAGCAGTTAACGCTAGTTTTATAATATGTATTTCTTGTGTATATATACCGTTTCAATAATGGAGATATCACGCATGTAATTTAAAGTTTTTGAAAATTTTTAATATATTTTTTCTCTGTAATGAAACAGTATTAAAAAACATGTGTTACATATGTTGATTACTGAAAACTCCATTATCCTAAAGCAGGGTGGCTAAAACTTTGTGAAAACCAATTTCCCTGACTTTTCCCGGTTTTCCAGAACTTTTTTTGCATTTTTCCCTGACCTTTATATTTAAACAAATATAAATTCCCAAGTACTGTGAATCACAAAATATTGATTAAAATCGGTTTAAAATTAGATAAAGATGAGGTGTGAAAAAATTGAGATAAGATTAATTTGAATATACTAAAAGTGAAATTCATAAAATTTTTGCGAATTTTATAATAATACAATTTGGGTAATTCCATGTGAAATCGGCCAAAATATTTTCGACCCTCTTCGATTTGTTCCAAACTTCTTGTATATGTTTATTTGCATCTAAAAACAAGTAGGAAGTTGCTTGTTGGGCGTATTCTATTGGTTTTACCATTATATTCCATATATTCATATATGGCCATTTTAGGCCTCGCGTACAAAGAACTTGAAATAAAAGTATATAATTGTTTTACAACGATACCATTCAATATAAAATTGTGATAATCTGATAGAATGGACTCTCGGCCATCGATTTGAGCCAATAACAGCGAATTCTGTCGGATATATGATGAACTATGTAGTAAAATGTAAAAATGTTACTTTTTTTTCAAAAATCGATTTCTCAAATACTCCATCTTCGATTTTCTTCAAATTTAGCCTAAATTGAAGAGGACACTTCAAATTTTAATATATCAAAAATCCAGGGATGGGTTTTTTGATATTTTGAAAATATTTTACTTCAAAGTTGACATATGGTTTTTAACCGTAACAATTACATGTAAAATACAAACTCTATTGTTCTGAGGAATTTTGACCAAATTGTCTTCCTCATATTTTGATTTTCAAAGGAATGATTTTTTACTAAAGTCTGAAAAAGCTTGAAATCCGCGTAGATGGCGCCACGTGATTTGATCATTTAATTCAGCAAAAATATACGAATTTATTGCATGGGATTTAAATAATTATAATAATTAATTCTTCGCAATCTTTTCACCTT
Source organism: Clivina fossor (assembly GCA_963966155.1). Taxonomy (NCBI): domain Eukaryota; kingdom Metazoa; phylum Arthropoda; class Insecta; order Coleoptera; family Carabidae; genus Clivina; species Clivina fossor. The sequence goes on from OZ014550.1 coordinate 18,926,986, forward strand.
TATTAATAATTAATCAATAGTATAACATTAAATTAATTAACTTTGTAACATGTTATTATTATGATTCTCCGACTTTTAAAAAATTTAGCATTATCGGGCAACTATTACTGATTAATCGCGTGTAGTTTTTCTGCGTTTCGCTGACTTTCCTTTCAGAAAATATATTAATATTTTTTAAATCGGTTCCTTTGGAGCACTGAACAGCAATACCGAATAAGGAACAGATTTGAGGGTTCTCCATGATAAAACGAAGGAACAACTTTTTAAACAGAACGTAACAAGCGCAAGCTTGTGATGGAACTAAATAAATAATATTTTCAATTTTTACAAATGATAGACATCAATGTCATTTTAAAATGTATTTGTAAATAAGTCATAACTAAAACTAAATTATATAAAAAGAATGTTAACTATATATTTTTTCTGTGCTCTACACTTTTGAATAAAATCTTGTAATTTAAAACACAGAAAATGTGAACTTATCTTCGAAATGCAAATTTTTCGGAAGAACCAATGATCAAAATTTTACATTTTTAAATTATTGAACTAAACGCTACCTACATTTTTACTATTAACTACCTACTTGATTCTAGTTGATTTTATTTTTAAACTAAAATAGTTTTTTTACACTTTTGCTAAATATGATGTGGAAATGTGTTAATAAAAATGCAAAACTTTAACGCACGTTTTCTCAAAACACACTATCTAAAACTTGCAAATTTAAACAGCAATAACTTTTAACAGTTATTTTCAGTGAGACTAATGCTAGTATTCTGTATTACTCTAAGCTTTATAGAATCATTCGAACTTTCATGCAATTTTCAATTTATAAAAAAAAGACAAAGGATTCTATAGTACTACAGAGCTTATGGAAAAATCAGAAAAATATGTTAAATTATACAAATTTATTAAATCGTACCTATCAAAAAACAGTTGATTTATTTGTTACTAGTGTAAGCCTAATTTGTGCTAATCTGTAAAAATTTCAAAAAATTCAAAATCAAAAAAGATACTTATTTTGCATTACTTATTTGATCTGCAATAATTGTATTATTTAAAAAATAATAATAATAACAAAAATAATTTTTGTAAGCGTCCTCAATAATCGTTAACAATAAAATCATAATTATTTTTAAAAGGCGGTAAACACATATTTTTCCACAAGTGTTAAAAAACTATACTTTATATCACTGTAAATTGTAAATTATAAATAAATAATGGATAAATGTTTAATAACAGCCCTGTCCACTAATTTTCTTTTACCAATTTATAATCTACTCTAAAAAGTGCATTTAATATATTTATTTTTCAAATATATCCTCCATAAGCCCAAAAAAAATATTAAATATTGCTAGTTTGGCGGCAAAGATTCGGCGTATTTCGTATTCTTTATACTTTTTTTATAAACTGATCTATTTCAACAAATATACAATTTTAGAACACGATATTTAGAATATATTACTATTTTAGACAAAAGTATATAGTAAAACGGTTAAAATAAAGAAATTCGATTAGAGTAGACAGCCACATTGATATAAAATCATACAAATAAATCAGAAATTGCAACATGTCAATATTCTTGAACAGAAATTTTGTGTAATTTACCTGAACAGCATAGAGTTGATCACCGATAACAGCTACACGAACATTAGCTCTTGGTAAGGCCAAACTGGAACCGACCACCCATGATCTCTGGATATCCCTGGTTCGTAAACTTCAGTATACAATTTTATCTTAGAATGTAGAATTCAAACAGTTCCAGCTGTCACATTCGCCGACTGCATAGACGAGATGGTTGAATGCTGCTAGAACCAGTTTGATACCGACCTAAACACAACATGAAACAATATAATCTCTATACTAGCATTTTATGAGAATTTTGCGTGGAAATGCTCAAAATACAAAAATTTGTTTTACGTTTTTTAGACATATTTGCGCATAGCATAAATATAAAGAATACGGTAATAAATTGCTATAACGAAAATTTCAATAAAAATGATGCAAATGTTTTCTGTCACAGTTGTAATGTAATCATTACGAAATGAAAACAAATGAACCGATTTAATAGCTCTGATCTTTGTTAGGTAAAACTGAAATATGGTTTGTTTTTGAAACACGTTGACCTTGATGATTAAATTATAAAGTAAAATTTATTTATTTATAAATCAATAGTTTATATAGTAACATACAAAAACTATCTAAGCGAATACATGCTTTTCTATTACATTTTCAAATATCTTTTAGAAATATTAATTTTTTTTTATAGAATTTGAACTAATATTGATTTAAATAAGATTACATATTTATTTATTAATATTATTTGAGTTTGTTAAAAAAAAATGACAATCTTAAAATATATTACCAGATATAATCTCACAAAACTTATATGTTCAAGTGTCGAATCTAAATTCACACGTTAAAAAACCAGGTAACGATTAAAATAATAAACCACATTTTCAGAAACCGTGTTAACAGAAATGCAACTGGTTCTGCTGAAAACAGCCAATCGGTTCGTTCATTTGGTTCAATTTCAGAATACACTATTTGATTTTCAATGTATATATGCCAATAATTACCTATAACACAGGAATTAATTCTTAAAATGAAAAAAAAGTGACTTGTTTACTAGTTCTGAACACCCCCACATAATCGTCACTAGATATTTAAAATAAGCTTTATCGATAACTATTACATGAATTCATCGTCATTCTATGGAATTTATTTAAATATCAGAAATTATACAGAATACTTCTATTAAACATGTTCCGATACGGCGGCCCGAATACTACAATATTATTATGTTTCTCACTCGTCGTGCGAAATGTTCTATTTCAATATGTCGTACAACTCAATATAATTTTAAAAGAAAAAATTACACGTTTATATAAAGTTTTAAATATATTGTATTGAATGTGTTAAACAATATTCAAATAATTGAATATCTCAAAGGTATAGTCCTCTACGTTATTATACATTTTGAAAACGTACGCAATCCTTAAATATATCACAGCTATTAAAATATCTAATGCTCGCTTTCATAAATAAATGTTAAAATTTAATGCCAAAGTCAAAAATCTATTTATAACCGGTTTCAGCAAAACGTTATATTTTAATAAAATTAAATGGTTTATGAAACTACATAAAATGGCTTTAGGTTATAGTTCAGTATTAATATTTATTAATAAACACCGTTTCGACGAACTCAAAGTACGTCTTCATCAAAAAAATTGATAGACATACGTTAAGTTCGTCGAAATGTCGATTATTAATACAGAACTATAATCCAAAGCAGTTTTATTTTAATGAGTTCTGATGTTTTTTATACCATGCATAAAATATCTATAATAGTTTTTTAAAACAAAATTAATTAAAATACCTCTTCCTTTTTTATGATTCTTCCATAACTATATTACAGTTAAAAGCTTTATTGAATATAGCTTCCAAAATAGTAATTTCTTCCGTTTTCATCATAGTCCACATTTGGCTTTATATTATGATTTGATGCTTGATAAAATGGAATGCCTGACATCTAAAATTTATAAAAACCTTGTAAATCTAACTAATAACATAATGAATATGCTGCTATAAATCAACAAAATTAAACAAATTATATTTATTTACTTACTTGTGGCTATGAAGAGCACATGCACATTTGTGTGTAGTTCCAATACTAATTTTCTTCAGATAATTGAATAACATCAACTAGCGTAAAAGAATTTTAAACTTTGTATATATCACTAAATGACAGATTAAATTAAATGAACGAAATAACACCATATTGACAATTCTAAAGCGAAACCAATGTGGCTGCCCTGCCTACCACATGCAATGGCCGGCCATATGATGGCCATGCCGCCAAGCGCGTCACATCACAACGGATGTCTTACCTAATACTGACATGCGCAGTATAAGCGATTGGTGCGACAGTGGCGAAATAGTGGATCATATAGATAATTTTAAATTTAATAATTTATTATAAAATTTATATTATTTTATTTAAAATTATTATAAAAATAACAATGAAATATTTAAATTTAATAAATATGCATTGCTTGTCCTGTATACTAATTAAAATTGTGTTCTAAAAATATTTGTTTTTTTTTTACTATAATAGTTATTTACGGACCCACTTATATTTAATATATATATATCTCGGGAGTAGGTTCAACCATTGAATATTCATCTCTTAAGTTGTACATCACAAGAATCATATATCCCGTCTTGTACATTGCAAGAATGATTTTTATCTTGAATGTTGACCTTGAAAGTACTATGAACAAAAGAACACACCTATACTTATAATCATTCCCACCAGATGTCGCGCTAGCTGGCTATCTCACTAGAGATACTATAAGGAGAATTCGGCCGATGCGCCGCCATTAATCTCTGGCTCCAAATTTAAATTTAAATCAAATCAAATCAAATGAACACAGAATATTTGTTCTTGTGTTCTGCATACAAAAAAACATATCACACATAGAAATGTAATGTATAATATTGTAATAACGTTTATTATAATAATAAATATACTAATATAAAATAAATGTCAAAAATGTCAAAATGTCACAAAAAAAAATTGAAGTGGCGCATGAATTTTTCTTCGTTGAAATATTGAAAACTGTCAAATTTAACATGAAAATGATAAAAATACCTCTCGTACAGCAATCCTGCAGTAAAATATATTTATTTAGCAGTTAGATTGTACGTTTAGCTACAGTTTAATATGCGATAATATAATATTTCAAAAAAAAAATGTAAATGTAATGAGCCGAACTAGCGCGCGAAATCAAAATCATTAGTTTTTAGAGAAAAATGGCGCAACCAATGAGAAGCTGAACACTATTTTCAGGCTATCGGCCACACTCTCCTTATAGTATCTCTACTATCTCACTTTAAACAATATCTTACAATCAATTTATTTTGTAAAATAATATTTGATAGTTATGTGGGAGATAGTTCATTTTTAGAATACAATTTTAATAACCTTCTAAAGTAAAGACGCGCAGTTGCCGCGAAATATGAAAATGTTGCTTAACAAAAAATTGTACAGTTAAAATTTCTATGTAATTTAAATGGGGTTTAAAATTACTCGTTTTCAATCACTTATTGTGAAAATTTAAAAATATTTAAGACCTGGCACAACTTGTTTCATATAGTGTAAATATTTCATTTTCATGTAAAATAATTAAAAACTCTTGATAAAATCACATAGGTTTCGTTCATAATATATGTATTTAATTTTATGCACAATATTACATTTTTATTAATTTAATAAAAATATATAAAATAATATTCTAAATTTTAAAAAGATTATTTGTAATATTAGTATATAATATTTTTTTGTTAATCTGCTTGTACATTTATGTTTAAATATATTTTTACAATAACATTTCTTCTGCATTTTTGAACGTACTTCAAAATTTTGAAAGGTAAAATGTGTTTTGACATTTGCATACAAATATAATCTACTATTTTGTGCTTGATATCGTAATTTGGTATTTTGCTATCCAGGAAATGAATGTCAAAAGAAAATATGGATTTGTTCTATAAGGTAAAAAATATCTATTTACATACAAACAGTATTATATAATCAATATTTTAAATATGTTTTTCTTTATATAGAAGAAAAGATAAAGAACCAAACGACAGTAGCGTTGTCTACAGTGGCCACTTTCTTGATGGCAAACGTTAAAACGGACCGAAACTGTTTTCTTGGAATGAATCCAAGAGATTGCGCTTTCCGTCTCCAGAAAAAGCAAAGAAGAGGTAATGTTGAGTAGATATATAATTATAAATAGTATTAATTATTAGTTTTTTAAATGTAGATCCAATACTTCTTCAACAAATTGGAGAGATGAAGAACCATCTACTTCTAAAATAGACTCTGTCGAAAATCTACAAGAAGTAGAAACAAATTTATTAAAGCTGTCTTTGAGGAGTAGTTCAGAATTCGTCATTCAAGCGGAAGCATACTTTTTAGAAAAAGAAAAACAAGAGTTGAAAAAGAAGTTAGAGAAACCGCAGTTTTCATATGCATACATATATAAAATCGAAGAAAAATTACTATGAATTACAATGACAAAATTTTTAGAATTATATTTAATTATTTATCGAAATTAGAATTCAAATATTATTTAAGTTGGAATGTTGTAAACATGGAAAAAATAGTTGAATTTTTAATATGTTTATAATGAAATTTTAAATTTATATGCATTTTGCTATTTTGAATTTTTATATTTTATTACAGTTTATTAGAATTTAATTTTTATTTGTTAAATCTTTATATATGTTCGTAAATAAAACTTATTATTTTCCTAGGTATATCTTTTTTTTTATTCCCATTGTTTCATATAAAATTAAATCTGGTGAAAAACCATGTCTGGCAACTTTTGCAGCGCCGATTTGGTGAATTTATGTTTTTACACCTGGCAACACTGCCACTCAGAGCGTCACCAAGCCAAGCCAAGCCAAGCGAACTCGTGTCCCGCGCTCAACGCCCACATTGTTTTCGCTTGTATTGAAAACGTGATGTTATTTCGTTTATTAAGTTAATCAGTCATTTAGTAATATATTATATACAAAGATTAAAACTCTTTTACACTAGTTGATGTTATTCAAATATATCTGAAGAAAATTAGTATTGGAACTAAACGAAAATGTGAAATTTTTTTTAAGTGCATGTGTTCTTCATAGCCACAAGTATGGCTACAAGCAACTACAAGTAAGTAAATAAGTATAATTTATTTAATTTTTTGATTTATAGTAGCATATCCTTTATGTTATTATTTAGATTTACAAGGTTTTTATTAATTTTAGATGTCAGGCATTCCATTTCATGAAGCTTCAAATCATAATATGAAACCAAATATGGATGATGATGAAAACAAAAGAAATTACTATTTTGGAAACTATATTCAATAAAGTTTTAACTGTAAAATATTTAATGGAGGAATCATAAAAAAAGGTAAAGGTATTTTAATTAGATTTTGTAAAAACTATTATAGATATTTTATGCATGGTAACAAAAATAATTCAGAACCCATATTAAAATAAAACGGCTTTGGATTATAGTTCTGAATTAATATTTATTAATAATCGACGTTTCGACGAACATAATGTATGTCTTAATCAATTTTCTTGATGCAGACATACTTTGAGTTTGTCCAAACGGCGTTTATTAATAAATATTAATACTGAACTATAACCTACTAAAGCCATTTTATGTAGTTTCATGAACTATTAAATTTTATTAAAATATAACGTTTTACTAAAACCGTTTTAAATAGACTTTTGATATTGGCATTAAATTTTAACAATTATTTATTCAATTATTTGAATATTGTTTAACACTTGCTTTAACACATTCAATAATTTCTGATATTTAAATAAATTTCATAGCGCATCATGTTAGTATATTACTACAGAGATTTAAATAAAACTGTTTGGAATGACGACGAATTCATGTAATAGTTATATCGATAAAGCTTATTTTAAATATCTAGTGACGATTATGTGGGAGTGTTCAGAACTAGTAAACAAGTCACTTATTTTCATTTTAAGAATTAATTACTGTGTTATAGGTAATTATTGGCATATATACATTGAAAATCAAATAGTGTATTCTGAAATTGAACCAAATGAACGAACCGATTGGCTTTTTTCAGCAGAACCAGTTGCATTTCTGTTAACACGGTTTCTGAAAATGTGGTTTATTATTTTAATCGTTACCTGGTTTTTTAACGTGTGAATTTAGATTCGACACTTGAACATATAAGTTTTGTGAGATTATATCTGGTAATATATTTTAAGATTGTCATTTTTTTTAAACAAACTCAACTAATATTAATAAATTAATATATAATCTTATTTAAATCAATATTAGTTCAAATTCTATAAAAAAAATTAATATTTCTTAAAGTTATTTGAAAATATAATAGAAAGGCATGTATTCGCTTATATAGTTTTGTATGTTACTATATAAACTATAGATTTATAAATAAATAAATTTATCTTTATAATTTAATCATCAAGGTCAACGTGTTTCAAAAACAAACCATGTTCAGTTTTACCTAACAAAGATCAGAGCTATCAAATCGGTTTATTTGTTTTCATTTCGGAATGAATACATTTCAACTGTGACAGAAAACGTTTGCATCATTTTTATTTAAATTTTCATTATAGCATTTTATTAACGTATTCTTTATATTTATGCTATGCGCAAATATGTCTAAAAAATGTAAAACAAATATTTATATTTTGAACATTTCCACGCAAAATTCTCATAAAATGCTTGTATAGAGATTATATTGTTTCATGTTGTGTTTAGGTCGGTATCAAACTGGTTTTAGCAGCATTCAACCATCTCGTCTATGCAGTCGGCGAATGTGACAGCTGGAACTGTTTGAATTCTACATTCTAAGATAAAATTGTATACTGAAGTTTACGAACCAGGGATATCCGGAGATCATGGGTGGTTGGTTCCAGTTTGGCCTTACCAAGAGCTAATGTTCGTGTAGCTGTTATCGGTGATCAACTCTATGCTGTTCAGGTAAATTATTATCCGCAATCCAAAATGTGTTTCTGGTATTAATTCTTTTAAATCAAAATCATTAACATACCTTAATGTTTCTAAATTTATTTGTTTACCTGAAATACACACACACACACACACACATATATATATATATATATATATATATATATATATATATATATATATATATATATATATATATATATATATATATATATATATATATATATATATATACAAAATACTTATGTACATATTATTAATAATGAATTATTCTTATACTTGTTAAAAATTTACCAACTAAAAATTTATACGCATTTACTACGTCTTTTTCTTTTAAGAATTGATGCAACTCTGGTTCTGTTATATTTGCTTCATTCGTATCTAAATTTATTAATTGTATTGTTTTATTTGCGATTTCACACCCTGAAATAAGTTTTGGCGCTTGTGATTGTAATGGACATTCTTTATCTAATAGTAAATACACGCTGTCCATTTTTACTTGCACATAGATGAACTATGCTTGTTCTATGACTTGTACTTACTTTCATGAAGAACACTATAAATCTGATCTATATCTACACTTTGCGTACAATGAACGCCATTTATGTTACAAGTTAAAACTTGTCAACAAATTGAAAGCATTTGCTTTTAATTTTAAGAATAATGTTTTTAATTTGAATGTAAAACACTGTTTTGAAATATTAATTTTTGTTTCAAAAGTATGGTACTTTTAACCAAAACATTTGTTTTTTTTTTCATGTATTTTAGATAGCAATTTCTTTCAATATTAAAGTGCTTATTTTTTTTGAGTGTACAACAAATAATTTAATTTATTTTAATTTATAAAAATGTATATGGATATTACTTTATATTATAAAATTAAAAGTGTTTAAAAAAACATTATATTTCAAAAAATAAATATGTTTAATATTTTTATGATAATAAAAAATATATCACGCAAAGCACAAACTACATAAAACAATATTTGTATCACAAAAATAACTACATTGCAAAGAATTTTATACGCATTTTTATAAAATATTATATCAATAAAAAACTTCGTATAAGTTAAATCACAATTTTAATAGTAAAATTTTTTTTTTGACAAATATAAGTAAAAACTAAATAATGTGATTATTAGGTCATTGTGTAAATGTGTCATTTATAATGAATTTAATTTATTTATTAAAGTGAGTAGTAATTTTGATTTTTTACTTAATTTATTACCTGAGATTGGATGAATCTTCAGGAAATATTTTTGAAAAAATTCTAAGGTACATGACACAGATTTTGGGTATTCTAAGTTAAATATATAAAAAAAGAGCAAAATATTGTTGTACTGCATGTTCCCAATCAGTGTATCCATAATTTATATTAATATTTTCAAACAAAATATATTTTTTTTTGCCTTGGTCAGTTTCTGTAAATAAAAATAACAATATAACAATATTTTTCTGCACAAACACATTTATAAACACCTGTAGCAACTAAATAGGGTGCAGATACTGTAGATATCATAGCATTTAATTCAGTTCCGTCCTATAAAAATATCACACATTATTTAAGAACAATATTTATTGAAAAAAATAAAAACCGCATTACCTCAAATATTTTATAAATATCTTCGACATTCTCTGCAAAATATCTACATGATATATTTAAAATATCAAACACTATCGTTTGTCCATACGTAATTAATGCGTTTTTCAGTGGCTAATTTGAAAAATTTATCTTTTTTGGAATTCATATTAATTCCCAAATTATTAATGTCATGTCCCATAAGCTTGCTATAAGGCCAATGTATAACTGTTTCTGTAAATAATATTGGCCAATCTTATTTGAGTTTTTTTTATTTCGGTTTGATTATTAATTTCAAATCGTTGTAAGGCGTATGTTTGGTCTAATAAAACAAATAAATTTTTTTGTTTTAAAAAATCCGGTTGATTAACAACTTTTTGTAAATGTAATTTGACTACGTTTGGATTAATATTTTCACTATCTGAATGATTATCAGGTTGCCAGAAACTACAGCCTGCCCGAGCAGAATTTAATCGTTTTCTTTTACGTGGACTACAATCTAAATCATGATACAATGATTTTAATTTATTAGGTTGGTTTAAATAGTTATTGTGATCCAATAACTTAAAAAAATCGTATGTGAACCATTTCCTAATACTATACCGTTGTCATCTTCATCTTCATTTTAAATATTTTTGATGGTAAATGCTTATCTATTCTCATTTCATTTATAATTATATGTGTAACGGCCGTTGTAATTAATTTATACCTGTTCCCTTCTCACAATCTTGTAATGTGTTTGATGATAATTTATACCAAGGTATTTTATAACTTTCCCAATCAAAATTTGTTTTTTCCAATGATTTTTCTGCATCCGTAGTGTCTTCAATATTATCAGAAAAATCGGCATTTGATACAGATTCATTTACTGGATCAGATAAAGTGGTTTCACTGGATGATAAAATGGTCGAAGAATTTATAGTTTCCCGTTGATGCAAGTGACAAACTTGTAAAATATTAAAACTAAAATATTTATTAAATTGCATGTTACAATTTGCACATAAACAAATGAATTTACTAGTTACTGTATTGCCGTGTATTTGCAGATGTTTATTATAAGAAATAATTTTATTAAACTTCAAAATGCATAAGTTGCAATTACACATTTCAATTAATTTGGTTATGTTAACTAAAATAAAAAAATTAAAACAAACATAAACAATATCTTATACCTTATACCTTATTTTTCTTACTTTATTGAAGAAACAGAAAAGTATTGCACAACACTTGCAAGTATACATAAATATTACAATCAAAGTGACATTCACAGACAAGCCTTTGTCAGCTATTCTACAGCAAGACGCTGTCTATTGTGCAGGTCAAAACGTACATTATTAAACAGATAACTTTAGAATACAACTGTAGAATTAATGTATACTTACTTGCAACTAATAAAATTACAAATTATTAGGTAAAATTACTTTGTAATAAGTATTTATTCCACATATTTCATGTATAAGTACATATAGACATCAAATTTACATATTGCTTTGAAAATGTACAATTAATAATATGTAAAAATTAAAAAAATTAAATATATATATATATATATATATATATATATAATTTAAGTATATATGTAATTGATGATTTATGAAAGAATTGAAATAAATATATTTTTTTAAATATCTCATAAGATTTCAATACAATAGTAAAAAATTCTAATACTTATTTTTCTATCATGTAATATTAACGAGTTATAAATAATCAAACTTACTTATGAGTACATACTATTGTCTACATTAAACATTGTCCACATTAAAACAATAAATAATTAAAAAAATCAAAAACACGTCAATTTTATTATATATATATATATATATATATATATATATATATATATATATATATATATATATATATATATATAATTTATATATATAAAACGAGTGTATGTCTGTTTGTCCTTTATTCACTACTACTTCATCCGATCGCCATGAAAATTTGGGAAGTTGTTTAGTACACTCCCGCGAAGATTTCTGCGCCCTCATAATCTTTTAAAAACTGAATTTTTGCGCAGTTGCGTAGCAACGCGCGACGGGAAAGCTGCAGTTGCGCAGCAATGCGCGACGGGAAAGCTATCTTTCAAAGTATAAAATAGTTTTGTGATACGCTGTATGTTGATGAATGTGTTAGAAATATTACATACTGGTTGAATAAAGCATTGTTTATCGCTTTGTAAATGAATTCCGTCAACTTTCCAACTGACCAATAAATGAGAGCCTTTAAAGACAGTTGACAATCTAATTACTTAGGTAACTCTTTGGGTTAACAAAGCTTTATGCAACTGGTCATTAATTGATTATTTGTTGGATGACTAATGCTTAGGTATATTTCTATTTTGTTACAGATTCTGCTTCTGGATTGATGATGTGTCGTTGTAAGAAAGCCAGAAAATTTTAGAAACATTTTGGAACCTGGTGCTGATTGAATACATCTCTATCTGGACTTTTACTTTGATATTTACATTTTTTACCTCGTGATTTTCTTTTTTTGCTAAACTTTTTAGTTTTACATTTGGTAATTTCTAAATTATATGTTGTATCTCCTTGACGAGGTATTCCTGTTAACCCTTTCATGGGCACGAGGAAATTCCTGTGAACAAAATGTAATTATTTTGACATTTCACGTTGAAATATTTATGGAAACATTATACTTCAGTTCGGTTTTTTTTACTTTTTGTTTTTTATTAAATTTAATAAATTTAATTAAATAAATTCTGTAAGTACATATGAATTATTATTGACTCATTAGCTTTGTTCGCGAAGCACATCCCGAACTAGTTTCGAACAAGTACGCATGCGCAATGTAAATTCGATCGTTCGCGGTAAGAAAATTACATGTTCTGAACAAAAAGTTTTGCGTTTGCGGAATAAAATTATTTCATTCGGAAATAGTTTCGAACGTATTCGACACATTCCAGGATTTTATCAAGAATTTCTGATCCGCACATGCGCACTGAAATTATATGATCGTGAAAGTTTACCAGCAATAGTTTACACTTCAATTTCGAACGTTTTATGTTAGATTTGTGTTTTAAAAGGACAAGTTATGCACGGAATAAACAAGAACAGCTGATATCTAAAATGAAATTTGTCAAATAACGGGAACGGCAGAGTGTACTCTATGATCGAACAATTCAATTAAAAGTAATGTTCATTTAACGTTCGCGGTAATATAAAATCTTGAATAAATTCAGAATCGGACATGTGCTTTGGATTGATCCTAAAGACAGGTTCCGAACAGGTTCCGAATTAATTCGGAATTACTACCGCGAACAAAGCTATTAATTGTACATGTATTATCTAATTTTTGGAATAATTGTTTTAGTAAATCTCTTGTATTAAATGAATAAATTCAATTTAAAACTCAGTTTTTTCGTATTTGCACTACGTTGCTAAATATAGCTATTAACAGAAGGAATTTCTAACGTTAAGCAAATCCATTTTGGCTCATTAAGACTATCTTACTTATCAAGAAATTAGTGTTATATTTTGGTGCAGAGATAGTAGTTCTAATAAATCAAACTTCTTACTAATTTATGAAAAACTAACGCAAATGCACGATTTTAGTTATATTAGGTTTCATTGGTTTTTACTCTAGGTTTATTAATGTTTTTTTTTTTTTCTTTTTAACAAATTTTCATTATTTTTAAAGCTAGCTTAGAACCAGTATCATTACGACTAAAACATAAAACCGATTTCGTAATAAATAATAAGAATTCGTGTAAATGGAACTTTGCGCATAATTTTGCATTTTGTTATTCATTTTTTTATTGTTATTTTTAATAATAATTAAGAACCATATTATTTTTGTATTATGTAGTTGCAATTATGTGCACAAAATTATTATAATACTATATCATATTTTACAGTTTTATTCAATGGCGCTTACTTCACACAAACTGAAACAAAAGATGTCGTTATCATGGTTATCATGTCGCTATTTGGAAAATGCTGCATTCAACCATCATTCTGAAGATGAAACTTTAATAGTATTCTAGAGAAAAGTACTGGAAGTTTGTATCTATCGAAAACGCTGCATGAGTTACCAGAAAATTGGAAAAGTCAAGTAAGTTTTTCTACTTAATAAAACACTACTTGTTTTATGAAACTGTTCTTGAATTAGGTAGGCAATTTAGAATGACTTCACAATATTATTCAACATGGTGGCTTAATGAAAATATTTAAATGTCGTATATAGTTCACTATAACTCTTTTTTTTTAATTATTTTAAATTTATTATTAATTGATAATTGTTTAATATACTAAAAAAATAGTAAAATATTCTTTCAAAAACCATTTTCTATGTTCGACTAAAACATATTTGATTTACAACAAATTTCTATGACATATATGTATAGCGACAGTTTTAAAAACGGTTCAAACATGATAAGTTTCTTTTTAAAATATCAGCTGATGCATAATAGTTATTTTATAAAATGTATTTTATACATAAACATTTATAGACGAACGACTTTAATTTGTATTTTTTTATTCGTCTTAAATTTAGACAAAAATACTGTATCACTGACAGAAAAATCATTTGAGTTAGAAAAACATGGGACAAAAATTTAAAAGATGTACAAAGATTAGCACTTCTACAAAAGGGAAATGTAAAAAATACTGACGGTATTCTATATATTTTTTTTTATCTAGAAACTAAGGCAATATAAATTAAATCTAGTATGGTAGTATCAAATATTCTCTTAAATTTTTTCAATTATTATATTTCAACATTGATTATACATGTTATCTACTTTTGCCAGTGGATTGATTAGTTTTTGGGTGTGATTAGGCAGATGTATATTTTATTAATTTATCTATTTATTTGCAAAGAAGAATCTTTGTAATCTGTCAAGGATTTTTAAGTTTTTATTTGTCTTTTTATGTAAGTGTTTGTGGATAATACTAAGTATACATTCTCGTAACAAGTAGAGCAGTGTCAATTTCGAAACCAAGTTTACTACGAAAGAATGCCTGTTATAAATGTGTTTAATGTATTTAATTTTTAATGAAAATTAAATTGCTAATAATATCTTCTTTCACTTCATGTTAATGTTTTTATGTTGTTTTTTTTTCAATTGAAATAATTCTTCATTTTCTATAAGAAATTAAATGACCAGTAAAAATTTAATTACATAAAATAAGATTAAAAGTTACTTGTTCGAAAAAATACTGTAATTTATTTGTAAAACTATAGAAAAAAAGTTCAAAACAAAGAAAAATGTATATAGTTTTCATGTAAACAAACACCATATTGCATGACATTGATCGCCTGTTCTAAACTGCCTAATTGTGATTGGAATAATAATTGTGTTTGTGAGTTTTAAGGGTGTTTTAAGGTAAAAAAAATTTTCCTTAATTCGTATATCAACATATTTTATACAAGATATGCAATAAATCAAATAAGTACTTACTTATTTACATATATGAATATTGACATAGGAATCCAGATGTTATTTTTAATTTTTTATATTGAAAACAACTGAAAATTCTTTACATGGCCTTAAGCTTCTCTAAATATTAATAAATTAACCTTTTAACTTAACATAACTTAAACTTGCAGTAAGTGTCACTATATTTGTCATGTACAACTAATTTATCTTATTTATTATAATCAGAGTGTGTCACAAACGAATTTGAAAATAATTTTTTATATTGTAAATATTATTTGGGCATGAAATTTCTATGATTTTCATCAAAAATATGTCCATAAGTAATCACTACAGGAAAAGGGATCTTCTCGTACCTAAGTTAGTATTTGGTTATTAGTATATTACTGGAGAAAGAGCACAAAATTCTGAATAATTTAACAAAAAAAAGTTGCTAAAATATTCTAAAAGTTATTCAAGTTCTTAGTGTTTGCATTAATTTGTAAGTTAGAGAAAGTGTGCTTTTGCGAAAATGTGCGTTGAAAGAGAATAGATAGGTATAGCTATTTAGTGTAATTAATCTAAAAACTGAAATTTTAACCCAAATTACTTAATTGGCTCACCTGAAAAATTTGCTTTGTGAAGATAAGATCCGTTTTCTTGTGGCAGGTCACATATCAAATTTGAAGTAAATATATATTTTTTTTTACTTTAAAGTAAAGTTTACCTTAATTGTACACCAATACCTCACTTTGCGTCGTGGTTACGTTCCAGAAAAACACGACGCAAAGTGAAACGACGCAAAGTGAATTACGATTTTCTATAGCAAACCATGTAAAGAACGAAGATAGGTTTCAAGGTTACAAAAATACTACTTTTTAAAAAGAAAATTGAACAAAGTAAACATTTAAAAAACTAAAATAATATAAAATTTTATTACATACATACAAAAAACAAAAAAAAAACAAATTCAATTAAAAGAAAATAAAATATTCAATTAATTTATAAAAACAAAATAAAAATTAATCACTGTCTGATGAGTCCATAGTGGCTGTTGTCGTAAGTCGTCAAAAATTAAAAAAAAAAAATTAAAGACTCGAACCCAAAACAACGCAACTTTGAAAATCTAACGACGCACAGTGAAAATTAGTATTAATTCAGCAGCGACGCAACTTCGAAAAAACGCAAAACGAAACGACGCAAAGCGAGGTATTGGTGTATACGAAACTCGAGTGAAACGTTAAGTAAATTTTTCAATATATATATATATATATATATCAGTTCATACAAAACAAAATCCAATGCACGTAATCATTCCTAATGGCGTCACGGTAAGACAGCGTTGCCAGATCATCACAATAAATCTTGTTTTATAGCAGCGCATTAAAAACAACATAACCCCATTTTGAAAAGGTTTTAAAAAACAATCAGTTCAATACAAATACCGGATAACGCTAATGAAACTATATTTTATTTGTATGTCAACTAAAATCGGCAACATCACATTTTCGTAATAAAATACTGCCAACGTTAAACAACGTGCCGATGTCAAATTCCAAATGCATTAATATTTCGGTATGATTTATAAGATTGATAATTCTGATTATTTCAAATCACGTCATTGGTGACGTGCATTGGATTTTGTTTTGTATGAACTTGTATATATATATATATATATATATATATATATATATATATATATATATATATATATATATATATGCAGAGTGGCCCACTGAAAACAGTATATACAAGTTTTGGCCACTTAACATCATTTTTGCGAAAAACGCTCGAACACGTCAATTTTAGTATGAAGGGGGATATCTAAAATCGATTAGTACTATTTTCCTAACTTCAACCCTAACAGGAGGATGGAATGCATCCCAAAAATTTTAAATGGAAAGGGGTGTCAAACACGACACAGTTCTAAAGGCCTTTCAACTAGCTTTTTAACAGTCTTTTTATTTTTCAAATCCGATCATTAATTCCAGAGAAAACTCCAAAATTTCCAAATTTGAAAAACTATTTTATTAATAAAAATTGTATAAATGAGCGAAAAACAGAGAAAAAGCAAAATCATAACACTTATTTTATTTTGAGATTTATAAATTGTATAATTTTGACAACTGTAGCTAATATTTTTTGTTTTATACAGTAATAACTAGATTCATTTTGCCAATTTAATTAGTTTTTAATATTTAAACTTTAAGATTATTTTTCTCAATTTTTTTCAAATGTAACATATTTAAAATTTTATGTGGTTGGAAACGGAATAAAAAGTACTACCAAAATCAATAATAAAAAATATAGGTTTCCATTTAAAAAAATTATCGCTTACATCATAACTCAAAAACAAAAGACCATCTATAAGTGACGATTACAGTAAAATATGTCTCATTTAAGATAAAAATTGACGTGTTCGAGGATTTTTTTCAAAAACGTTTAATAAAAGATTTATTGCGATAGTTCCAGACTTTACACTCGCACTGTATAATAGTCCGAGAGCCAGCGTCACAAATCGTCGGTCATACTAACGACGTTAATATTTTGTAAACATATTGTTTAGGCTAGTAGAAGATGTGTGGTGACCGTCAGCTGGTCCACCATGGTGGACACTCGGGCGCTACGGCGCCATGATTGTCGCGAATTAGAACTGTTTTTTTTTTATTCTAATGAGATTGAAACTTTGTAAATTTGTTGTTTAAAAAATGGTAGTCAATGTAAACTTGATCAGCTGGTTCTCCAACGGGACATTGCCCGTCAGCTGGAGTGGTACTTTGGTCAAAGTAGAAAAAAAATAAAGTTATACTAATGATCAGCTGATCATGCTTAATTGAAGCTTGGGCATTATTTAATAAGGAAACAAGTGATCAGCTGCTATTACGATGGGACAATAAAGCGTAATCCACAAAAGAATGTCAAAAATACACCGCTCGCTAGCGTGATAGAAAAATAGGCTGATACACCGAATACATGATTTGTAATACGTTTTTGTAGTAGTAGTCATTATTATTAATATTTTATTAGTTTAAAAAATTAAAAATAGCTTTTTTACAAAAGAAATTAAAGTTAAATTTTAGAAAATTTATTATAACTTTAATATTATTATAGGTATACATGAAAAATTAAATTTTTTCTCAACATGTATATATCACATAAAATATATTTAATATTATTTCATAACTTTGATATTATTATTCTGATAAGAATTATTAATTTTTTTGTTTCGTTATTTATTTTTGTTAGATTTATCGTAATATATTAACTGAACAATTATTAAAAACCAAATTCAGGTTTCGAGAAAAAAATTGGTAATCGAAATTAATTTATATTTATTGATAAATATTTTAAAAACAAATGATTAAATTTGTGATTTAAACTCTGGTATTTACGATTGTGCGTCAATATTTTGTAGACTTTTTCTTAATTTTGGTGGTAATACAGTGAAACGCCGGTAAC
Source organism: Clivina fossor (assembly GCA_963966155.1). Lineage (NCBI taxonomy): Eukaryota > Metazoa > Arthropoda > Insecta > Coleoptera > Carabidae > Clivina > Clivina fossor. The sequence goes on from OZ014550.1 coordinate 18,945,933, forward strand.
AATCCGAATGATAACCTTCAAAATCGCTCACATATGGGGACAACACAATGTTACACTGAGCTAAATTATGTTCTTTTTTCAACTGTAAAATTTCCTTACATTTTGCTAAAGATTCTTTATTAAAAATTATAATTTTTTGCTTTTTTTTACTACAAAAAACACACACAGCTTGCATGGCTAAATTTTTTATTAAGAATGAAATTCTACCAGCAGACTGTCTAATCCTTTATAACCGTAATAGCAGCTGATTTCTAGTGTCCCCCCTTTCAAGCTGAAGGGCAATGTCCCGTTGGAGAACCAGCTGATCAAGCTTATCTTGACTGTTTTTTTTAAACAACAAATTCACAAAGTTTCAATCTTATTAGAATTAAAAAAAATAAAACATTTTGACTTCGCGGCAATCATGGCGACGTTGCGCCCGAAGTGGACCAGCTGACTGTAACAACACGTTTTCTACCAGCCTAAACAACATGTTTACAAAATATTAATATCGTTAGTATGACCGACGATTTTGTGACGCTAGCTCTCGGACTATTTACTACTACAAAAACGTATTACAAATCATGTATTCGGTGTATCAGTCTATTTTTCTATCACGCTAGCGAGCGGTGTATTTTTGACATTCTTTTGTGGATTACGCTTTATTGTCCCATCGTAATAGCAGCTGATCACTTGTTTCCTTATTAAATAATGCCCAAGCTTCAATTAAGCATGATCAGCTGATCATTAGTATAACTTTATTTTTTTTCTACTTTGATCAAAGTACCACTCCAGCTGACGGGCAATGTCCCGTTGGAGAACCAGCTGATCAAGTTTATATTGACTACCATTTTTTAAACAACAAATTTACAAAGTTTCAATCTCATTAGAATAAAAAAAAAACAGTTTTATTTCGCGACAATCATGACGCCGTAGCGCCCGAGTGTCCACCATAGTGAACCAGCTGACGGTCACCACACGTCTTCTACTAGCCTAAACAACATATTTACAAAATATTAACGTCGTTAGTATGACCGACGATTTTGTGACGCTGGCTCTCGGACTATAATGTATCTACAGTTAATTTACTGATGGATCTATAAATGTTGTCTGTTATATTTGCTATATATGTATATATGTACATATTCTATATATATATTTGAATGTGTGTACTATATTTCTTTCTTATTGCAGATTGAGAAGTATCGTCTTTAATTTGTAATTTCTTCAACGAGAAGATCGTATCGATATTTTCATCAACGAGAAGTGTCGTTCCTAACTCTGGTCTTCAACATTTCAGTACTGCTTTATCGTGATAAACAAGGTAAAATTACTTTCATTATTTATTAAATTTGCACTTCTTTAAATTCAGTGGGTTAATAATAAATACGAGGAACTTCATTTCGAAACGTAAAATTATTCTACTTTTTTTATTTTTGAGGAATGTTGATTTGAAAATTGAAGAAATAGAAAATGTTGCAATATTTTGGCTTGAGCGAATAATAACGTTTTGAAAAGATGGTTCATATTATGCGAAAGATTATCGTAAGTTTCGTTGTACGTTATCCAAAAAAGTAACTAAATCTATGACATAATCACTAAGCACGTTTACATGAGTATATAATAAATGTTACGCAAATTGCCTAAAATAACGTAATTATTATTTTATTGTTAATAATTTTAAAATTGTCGAAATACATTTTAAATTTACTACAATTTTAAATAAATAAAATTAAACTTTTATGTCATGTTTCAATTAGTTTATTTGAAAACATTACAATAATTATAATAATAAATAAAATATAGGTAAATGGTTTTGTGTAATAATATTTGAAAAAAAAAAAGAATGAAACGATAATGAAAATGTTCTCTTTGAATAATTTTAGATAAATAATTCATGGAACAGCAGTATTACAAAAAATTATTTAAATAAAAAAAACAAAACATTTTTAATATAACAGATTTTTAACATGGACTAAAAAATATAAATAATTTCTCCTAGCCCCCCATACACATTTTTAACCCCCATACAGAAAAACGTGGGGTAACGACCGCTCCCTGCACTCCCAACACTTCTTACTATTATCTATCGCATGCGCCCCACATTTTTCTGTATGGGGTTATATAGCTGTATGGGAAGTTAGGAGAAATTATTTTTTACTTTTTAGTCATTGGTAAAACGTGGTATATTAATTTTGTTTTCTTTTTAAATAATAATTATTAACTGCTTTTTAATCTTGTTTAACTTTAACCTAATTAATTAATTTAATTAATTATAATTTAATAATTATAACTATATAAGTATAATTAATTTAGTTAATTATTTAATATTTCAAATATTAATTAATTAATTAAAATTGCATTGTCATCCAGTTCTTGGCTACGTTTAAAATTTGAAGCAACGCGCGACGGGAAAGCTAGTTTATTTATAAAAATTAAACATATTTTAACATTTATTTGTTAAGGCCGTTTGACACGCTGCATTATTTTTCATAAAATAATGCACAAAATTATGTTCAGAAAAATGTTCAAAAAAATGTTCAAAATTTTGTGCATTTTAATCTACATTATTTTGTTAACTGTATGTCACATATACATATTTTTTTACATTATTCTGTATATGCGCTTGCGCATATCATACGAATTCAATCTGTCAGTAAAATTTAAACTTTATTTGAGTAAGATTATATATTGCAATGGATAATTAAATAGAAGATTTATATTATATATATATATATCACTAATGTTATTAGTGCAAATAGCAAATTTATTAATGAACAAAAATAAGTAAAGAGGAAAAGAAAAATTTGGTGTAGAAATTGGATAAAACATCGAGAAGAAGGTAGAGGTGTTTTAAGTTTATTAAATCGAAAATTACGTATTGAAGATCCTACAACATATCAAAATTTTTTAAGGTTAATTCATATACAATTTGATTATTTATTAAATTTAATTTATAATGATTTGTATTTGTTCAATTAAAATATTTTGTAGCGTTTTTATATGCATATGTTTGTTTTTATAATCATTCGATTTAACAACATATAAACATGGATATTTTCGTATTCTTCAATCAACACTCTAACTTGGTTCCGTGATCACGACATTTTTAATAAATCCAATAAATAATAATAACAAAAAATTATACCTAAAGATATAACAAAAAAAATAACACACCAATAACTTTAACAAAAAAACAAATAAATAAAATGAACAAAATAAATTTAATTACAATAACAAAAATTGTATTCTGTAAAAAGGTCGAAGTCTAAACACATAAGCACTTGTCAGATCAAGAAGTAAAAGTGGAATATCTACCGCGCAACCCCTGTTGCGCCGATTTCTCACAAAATTTTGTAAAAGCTAGAACATGTTCTAGATTATTTTGTTGATTTTTCTGAACATTTTTTTGTATGTTATTTTGCTGTATGCAACGATACATTTTTCTGTGCATTTTTCTGAACATAATTTTGTGCATTATTTTATAAAAAATAATGCATCGTGTCAAACGACCTTTAGTTCTAAATAAACATAAAATTTAACTCTTAATAATAAATAACAAAAATAAAAACATAAAGTAAATGCTATAGGTATAAATATGCACCAAAAAAGTATTCGTACTCTTAAGTAGTTTAACAATTTTATACATACATACACAATCACGCCATGTACCCAAAAGGGTGTGGCACAAACTCTTCTCGTCATCCCGAAATCAGTCGCCTCCAAACATTCCTATCCAAACAAGCAACTTTTGCTTCATCCACATTCATAATTCCTCTCATACATGCTCTTTTATTCCTACTACTTGGAAACTTTCGCTCACAAAAAACACTCAATTATACCACTCCAACTACTCATCGGACGTCCACGCAAACGTATACCATCAAAATCATTCAAATAAATCTTTTTAACCAAACGTTCATTAGACATTCGCTCAACATGTCCGAACCATCTTAACTGACTAACACCAACTTTTGCTACAACATTTTTTTCAATTTCACACTCATCATACACTAATCTATTTCGTACCCGATCTCTCCTATTTACACCACATACCGCACGTAAAAATCTCATTTCCACACCAGTCATTTTCCGTTTATGCTTTTGCAACCATATCCAACATTCACTACCATACATCAACGTAGGCACCTAAACTGCATTTTATATACTCATACGGGCTTCTTCGGAAACATTTACATTCCTAACAATTTTATAAATTTATTTATTATACAAAAGTGTTCTAATGTAGATTAGTTTCATATTTAATTGCTGAGATAGCCAGTAATGAACCAATTAAATCGTTAGCTAATTTTTCTTAATTAATTAAAAAAAAAAGCCCGTTTGGTTATAAACAATGCTGTTTTGGTGCCTACGTTAATGTATAGTAGTAGTGAATGTTGGGTTTGGCTGCAAAAGCATAAAAGACTGCTGTGAAAAATGAGATTTTTACAAGAGGTATGTGGTGTAACTGGGAAAAGAATCGGGTACGAAATAGATTAGTGTATGATAATTGTGAAATTAAAGAAAATGTTGTAACAAAAGTTGATCTTAATCAGTTAAGATATCTGGAGCGAATGTCTAATGAACGTTTGGTTAAAAAAATTTATATGAACGATTTTGAAGGTATATCTTTGCGTGGACGTCCGATAAGTAGTTGGAGTGGTATGATTGAGAGTGTTTTGCGTGAGCGAAAGTTTCCAAGTATTAGGAATAAAGGAGCATGTATGAGAGGTATTATGAATATGAATGAAGCTAAAGTTATTTGTCTGGCTAGGGATGTCTGGAGGAAACTGATTTCGAGATAATGGAAGAGTTTATGCCACACCGTTTTGGGTATATGGTTGTGATTGTGTATGTATGTATGTATGTATGTAAAAGTTACAATTGTATTTATGCCGTTTGACCAGGATTAAATACTTTTACCATAAATATTTAGTACTTGCATTTATAGTATAAAACATTAATAAGTTTACTTAAAATATTTTAAAGTATGTACAATACTGCCAAAAAATGTTTTCAAATTTTGACGTCACGCTTGATTTATCGGTCCCTCTCGTCTCCGGGAATTTCTGTTACATAACACAAAAGTTTCTTTCGAATATCTTAAAACTAAAATAAGAAAATCTACAGGCAGGTCACTGGTTCGCGTTGCGCCCACACCAGAAATTAAATATTATTTCTAGTATTAAAATATAATATCACTGAACTGATATCGATTGGGTTTGATTGGTTTGGAACCTACTATAAGCTGTAGGTTCCTTGCTTGGCTGTGGGCTAACGATGCGTACCATTGACAATGCAAGTAAAAATTGTTAAGAAACTATATTCCACCTGAGAATTTTGGGAACTGATGAAGATGAGGATTTTTTGAATTTCGAAAAATTACGAAAATGACGTATGAAAAAAGATATTTATTCCTTTAGAGAATTTAATTATCTGTAATTTCCTTTTAAAGCGAAGTAAATCGGATGGACAGTTTCCGGGATCTTGGCGGGACTAAGTTTAAAAACTAAGTTTGAAGTTAGATTTTTACTGCTCGATCTCTACGTTTTACCTGCTCTGACTTAATTTTGTATTGGTCGCTGTAACTCCGCCAAAGTTCGAATTTCGGAAAACCGTTTTAATAATTATTCTACATAGGTACTATAAACTTTTAGAAAATGCAAAAATCGATTTTTGAAAGTGTCAGGGTGATATCCCCTTAATAAAAATTTAATACGATTTGAGAATTTATATATTTTTTTTTTGTAACGTCTTTGTAAGAAATGAAATTATTAAATCTATTATTTAAAAAATGTAAATGTATAAATATTATTTTTTGCTGCTATTGTAGTAGAAATGATAATAATACATGTTTGTATTTGGTATTTCTTGCTGTAAGTAAATTTGAATGAGGAAAAGTATTTAAAACAATACTGGTGTAGTAAAAAATCTTATATTAAAATAAATCGGTTTTAGAATATAGTGCTGAATTATTTTTTTCCTGGTGATGATGTACGTCGAGTACGTCGAAACATCGATTATCAATAAAAAATAATACAGAACTATATACTAAAGCCGTTTTATTTAAACAATATTTGTATTTGTATTTTAAATAAATTTTTAAATTTATTAAATTTTTGTATTTAAATTGTTTTTAACATGTTTTTAACTCGCTTTCTTGTCTGTCTGTTTATTTGCCTGTTCGGTACAAATTTTGCAATCGATTTTAAACTAACTTCCCGATGAACTAGAGACTTGAAATTTTAAACATTGCTCAGAAACTGGATGACGACAATGCACAATATTAACTATTTAATTAATTAATTATCTAATTAATTAATAATATTAGAAATATTAACTTAAAGTTAATTAACTTTATCCATTATAATTAAATAATTCTAATTAATAAAGTAATAATTATTAAATTATAATTAATTAAATTAATTAATTAGGTTAAAGTTAAACAAGACTAAACAGCAGAAAATAATTATGTAAATAAAAAAAAGAATATTCCACGTTTTAACACGGACTAAAATATATAAAATAATTTCTCCTAGCCCCATATAGATTTATAACTCCATACAGAAAAACGTGGCGCTCATGCAATAGATAATAGTAAGGGGTGTTGAAAGTAGCTGTCGTTACCCCATGTTTTTCCGTATGAGGTTATTAATTTGGTTGGAGGGGGGGGGGACTAGGAGGAATTATTTTATACATTTTAGTCCGTGTTAAAAACGTGGTATATTTTTTTTTTTAAATTTAAATAATTATTTGTTTTAGTACTGGCTCCAGCTGCATACCTGATATATAAATTACTGCAACTTGCATTTATCGAACAAATAATTTTGTGTAGCAACACGTAATGCCGATGTCACACTATCATTCATATGAATGATGGTGAATGATAAAGAAGAAGAAGTGATCCGTCACTGATGAAATTTTAGCGGGCCGCTATTTTTCGTCAATCTGTATCATTCACGGCAATATGCGACTCACTTCATTATTCTATATTCAGTCAGGTGGTGGGAATTCAAAAATGAATAATTTTACATTCGATTTATTCGTTTAATACTTTATATTTATGGTAACTGTTTATTAGAAAAATTAGCTAATTTATGTACAATTAATAATTTAATAACAATTTTTACATATTTACAGAATTAGCATATAAAAAAAATTAATCAAATATTTAATTGTCAATATTTTCTTTGTTTATTATTATTTCGATTTCCAAAAAATATATATGTTGTTAATTGTAATAAAGATTAATCATGATTTTTTTCAAATAAAATATATGTGTGAAATAAGAGAAAATCGGGTTTTTCAATGAAAATGATGAAAATTATTATAACATTTTCTATGGTACTACCACTTGTACTCATTTTTAATTCAAATCAGTTGTAAGTCAAAGGAACAAAAACTTTTCGCTATACTTTGCATCAGACTAGGTCAAAATACAAATGTCAAACATATAATAATATTCAGAAAAATATGAAGAAGAAATCAGTTTCATCAATTTTCTCATCGAACAGTGTGACATATCCAACACTCACTTTATCATTCACGATCAAAATCTCATCTTCTTTATCATTCTCCATCATTCATATGAATGATAGTGTGACATCGGCATAATATTGTTTGAATAATCACATTTCGTTGTCTAATCTTGCACTACTTCGTAGTAAAATTTATAATTTTTCTTAAATTAAACATGTACAATAAAATGAATTATAGAATAACAAATGTTTTTGGTAGTCTCATGTAGTAGGTTGTTTTCTTTTACGTTTTTAGCAACGAGAGCTTTATAATTTTCTAATAAAAATATCTTTTTTTACAGATTCCACAATAATTATCTTCAGGAATCGTCCAGTGTCAAGTATGTGTCATGTGGTAATTTGAAGTTCCTGTACATATTCCGTTATCAGGACAGGGATTGCTCGACTTTTGTCAATTCTTTTTCGTAAATTTTTGAATTGTGCGTTTTTTTATGTATACATTTATATTAAATGTTTGTATGTAAGTTTATGTAATGAAAAAAAAAATAGATATATAACCTACGTTAGAGCAGACTTACGACTCCGTTGTAAGTCGAGAACTATTTGTGTAACCTTTTTAATTAATTTATTTGCAACCATTTTATCACTACTTATTCACTAATATTTCCATTGTCTCAAAAAAAAATGTATTCTATAGGTGGATGATATATATATAAATGGTCTTTCTTCTTTTTCTGACATTTATTATAATAATTGTCTAAATTTTTAACATATTTATGGTTGATATCTTACTAGAAATATTGTGAAAATATGTTTGAAATGTTGGCAGATTTTACTCTTTATTTTGTCATATCGAAAGAATCGACATATTCGATTTTTTTGTATATTGAATTAAATGCATATGATTTGGAATTATGATATAAATCACATTTTATTTTAGAAAATGCAAAAATTATTTCTACCATTTTAAATTTTTTATTTTATTAAAGATAAATACTCTTTTGTACGTAATTAATTTTTTGTAGTTTTTTTAAACGAGAATATTAAATTTCTTATTTCTGTGAAATTAGCAATTGGAAAAATTAAAAAAAAATGTAATTGATAATATAGGTAGCTGTAATTTGTAATCCTAATGAAATACAGCCAACAATTTTTGATATTCACTGTTATTTGATGTGATGATACTTTTTATCCAGCTCTAATATTTTGGTTGTTTTATTGATTGAATATACGATGTTTTAATCTAAATGTACAGGCAGCAGTAATCATTTCAGTATTTTTTTTAAAGATTTTAGGCCTGCTCTTTTTGCTAAACGTCTGAATGTCAGTTCGCATGGAGGCAACGGTGACTTTACTTCGAATCAAATCAGTAGTAATATATGTTCGTCCAACTAGGACAATAGAATGATTTTGTTGCACTAAACTGGCGTTGGCAAAAGCCTTTGACTCTGTCTGTGTACGTAGGCAAATCATTAAGCCTCATTCCAATAAATTTGCAATAATGTTTAACTTCGTCTTTTATATTCCAGTTCGACGATTCTTCTATTCTGACTGGTGCTACTATGGCCATAGCATTCGCGTCTATATCACTTTTTCTTTTCACTTTTTTTGTACTGTCGTAACTTTCGTTTGAGGCAATTGTTGTTTGTTTGGCGCAGGTTGGAAAGTAATGTTTGATTCTTGTGAAGTGTTCGGTAGTGGTGTCTGTGTCCTATTATTATTATTTATTGGTGACAATAAATTTAGCTCATTTGTAAAACTTACTTCTCCGTAGCGTATGTTTTTTCTGAATGATTTCTCAGACAAATATTTTTAGTATATAATTTTACGATTTATCAATTTTCGTTTGAGTTATTATTGAAATAAATTTCATATTTTATATTCTACAATACGGTGTTTACCATCATTTGGTTTTTTTTTGTCTTTGTGTTGCTGGCTTTTTTATATAATAAATTTCTGGTTTTAGATACATTATTATAATGCTAGGATGTTCATGTTTCTCTGTATTATATAAAAATCAATTTTTATAAAAATATATACATGTAAAGGATGATTCAATTTGGATTTCTACATTACAGATACACCTAGACCTCGCTTTGCGTCGTTTCGTTTTGCGTTTTTTCGAAGTTGCGTCGCTGCTGAATTAGTACCAATTTTCACTGTGCGTCGTTAGATTTTCGAAGTTGCGTTGTTTTGGGTTCGAGTCTAATTTTTTTGCTATAGAAAATGCTATAGAAAATCATAATTCACTTTGCGTCGTTTCAATTTGCGTCGTGTTTTTCTGGAACGTAACCACGACGCAAAGTGAGGTCTAGGTGTATTAAAAAGAACACGACATATCCAAATTCGAATGGAGTTTCATCCGTTTCGGAATCATTTTCTGAATCTGTTTCGGAATCGTCACTTAAGACAATTATTTCTTCCGATAATTCATCCGTCAAGTCAATAATTTCATTTATTTCTTCTTCTACTTCTAAAAATTATGCAACACGGAACGCTGATTGTTTTATATTAGATAATAAAAACTATAAAAAGTCGCAAAACTCGCTACTGTTCAAAGCAGTAATGAAATACAATTCTTTACCGAATAATATTAAATCATCGACGTATGCAGCATTTTGTGCAATGACAAAGAAAATGTATTTAGATGACTTATAAAAGAAAATTTTTCCTATTACCATTAGTTTGTAAGCATGATATATCTATTCTTGTTACATTGTTTTTCTATTTTCACTTTCTTATTCTGGCATCCGACCAATCCTAATTTTATGTATAAATACAATACATTTAAATTCTGTAAATTTGTTTGCCCTTTAACGTTAGTTCATTACAATTATTTATGAAAGATGATATCATGTAAATGACCGCCGCGACTTATTTGGCATGACGTAATCCGTTTGGAAAATTTTTGTTTTACCTGCGATACAAATCAGGTTCTATGCCGGTTCTATGCCCTTGGTTTTGAATATATCCTGGTAACGGCACAATAGATCTTTAACTTTGTGCTGTTCTTCCTTTGTTAGATCTTGACAAGCACTCATGACCGTTTTGTTTAGATGTTCCGGAAATTTAGTTGACGTGGTTGCCGGGCTATTAATTTGTCGGACGATAGGTGACCGTGACGAACAGCAGCAAATCGACGTTCCATTACGTAACGTTACGGAATAATTGTTGATATTCATCAGCCTTACTGGAATGCTTTTCGTATATCTAACTATAGTTTTTGCAATCAGCACTCTTTTATTCGGGCCCTCGTCACCGTATCTTGGTTCCAACATAATGATTTGTTTTTCCGGAATCAGACGGTCTAGTTTTGCTTCCACAAATATTTCGCTGCGTGGTGGTATCTCAATGTCGTTCAGCAAAACTGCTTGTGCCATGGTGTCTTCTCGCTGATTCAAGATTCCTAGCTTCAGATTTAATTCAAAACCGTGCGTTGTCATCACATCCATTCTAAGAATTATTTCTTCTTCTATATCCGCAACCAACACTCGATGTAAAAAGCTGGTGCCACCGATGGTAAAGTGGGCATCTAACTCGCCGCACACATTGGCCAAGTCTCCAGTTGCTGTGCGTAGTCTCCAGTTGGTCGGTAGCAGCTTGTGTTTGGTTTTAATCATTCCTGTCTTCACGATGGTCTTCGTGGCTCCCGTGTCTAATAGAAGAAGAAAATTCTTGCCATTAACAACACCATCGATGAACACGCTCTTTGAACAGTTTTTAATTATGGCCATTCGTGCATTACGTGGGGCTTGTGTGTGACGGGTTGAAGATTGCCCCTTCCCATCAACCCGTTTTAGTTTTTCCTATGGCTGTTGGGGCTTTCCGCACCGGCGTCTAATGTGCCCCATTTCGCCGCAATTCCAAGAGCGAGGTTGTCTCTTTTAATTTTTCAGTTGTTGTACGATTTGTTCAATCGAGCCATTTTGTTGTTGTTCTTCCTCATCGTTGTCGACTGCACGAACTCGAGCGTGGCCCCGTGTTGATGGCCTCAAATTTGAGTGCTTGCGTTAATGCCTCATTAATCGTCTGAGGATGGGCTAGCTTAACGGCTTGTTACAGCTCTGGGTCGCGAACTCCATTCAAAAACTTATTGATTGCCAGGTTTTCATAAATGTCATCTGGAGCCGTTGGGTAAGACAGTCGTATCAAGCGAACAATTTCGGCTTCGAATTCTTGCAATGTTTCGTTCGCCTTTTGACACGAGTGTCTAAATGTGTTAGGTACAACCTTTTTACATGCTTATGTCCGTATCGTAGCTCTAATTGCTCGACTAGTTGGCTAAAGTCTGTACGGTTTCTCAACGGCACACTTTGTAATACACGTAGTGCATCCTCACGTAGAGACAAACTCAATACTTGTGCCTTTCTTGAGTCAGACCAGCCGTGGACTATTGCTGTCGTCTCGAACAGTGTCAAATATTCTTCCCATGACGATTTCCCATCATAAGTTGGCAGTTTCGGGACAGGACTTGGTTGACTAGCTTCTTGTTTCATTACGATACCGTTGGCGGATGTAGCACTCGTAATTGCTTTAATCTGGTTTTGCATCTCGGTTCTGATTTTATTTTCCATTTCGGTTCTGATTTTATTTTCCATTTCGGCTCTGCTTTTATTTTCCAATGAGCATATATCAGATTTTATTTTAGTTCTAACTATTATTTTCAGCTTGTATTTTGTTCTTTATCTCGGAAATGTTATTTTTAACTTTATCTTCTAATTCAGAGATATTATTTTTAATAACTTCTATGTTACGATTTACTTCTGTTTTCGATTGTTCTACTGTATTTTTAGAAGTTTCTTCCATTTTTCTAGAATTCTCTTCAAATTTCTCTGTTAAATTTTCTTCTGTTTTTCTAGAATTTTCTTCAAATTTCTCTGTTAACTTACGAGCATTTTCTTCTATTTTTCTCATCAGTGTGCTTATATCCGCTGGTATTTCAAATAGATATGTTTCAGGATTTTGACCTGCATCTTCTATAGCTTTTCTAAGTCGTTCTTGTAAAATGTTTTTAACCCCTGTTGTGTTTAATTCACGTTCTTCGAGTTCTTGTTTAATTTAATTTAATTTAATTTAATTTAATTTTCACAATATTTTACGCGTTCTCAATACTACGTTATTATTTATTTCTAAAATTATCTCGTACTTCAACACCGGACATCAATTGTAATGCGTTTTGTTCGTCTTTTTACGAGATAATGATTTAATAAAACAAAATATACACTTATATTAACTAGTTATTTATTATTAAACGATTAAAGATAGAATGTATAAAATATTAAAGTATAAATGTGACTATAAACTAAATGAATATAAACTTGGACACTGGTAATCAATGTTGTTCACTAACACTAGATATTTATCTCACTATTTATTTCAACCGTTGCACTTTTTCAAAGTGAATTCGTTTCAGTCTGGCGATTCGCTTACCAACAACTCTTGCTTAACATACGCGTCGTTTATATACTACCACCGTGTTTTCCAGAATGCGACTGGTTGTCTCTAGAATAATGTTGAACATTTAATATTATTCACTTTATTGTTTTTCAAAATATTCCCCATGAAGATCTATACACTTTTGCATGCGTTTGAACCAATTGTCGAAGCACTTTTTCCACTCTGATTGAGGTATCTCCAAAACATGCATTCTGAATGCAGCAACCGCTTCTTCAGGTGTCGAAAAACGTTGACCTCTCAGTTTGTTTTTTACGTACGGGAATAAAAAGAAGTCATTTGGTGAAAGGTCAGGACTATATGGCGGATGACTCATCAAATCGATGTTTTGGGTGCTCAAAAATGCAGTTGTTTGAGCCGATGTGTGAGAGCTCGCATTGTCGTGGTGAAGAGTGATCCGTTTTCGGGGGTTAGTTTTCCTGATTTCTTGGAAGACAACTGGCAAACAAATTGTTGTGTACCACTCAGAATTGACTGTTCTGCGTTGTTCTAGTGGTACGGTTGCGACATGTCCAGTTTTTCCGAAAAAACATGCGACCATTTGCTTGGAAGTGCTTCGTGCGCGAACAACTTTTGTTGGATTTGGCTCATCTTGAAACACCCATACAGTCGACTGCTGTTTACTTTCGGGCTCATACGCGTAAATCCACGATTTATCACCTGTCACGATGTCATAGACGTGTTTTGAAGCACCGCGATCGTATTTTTCGACCATTTTTTTCGACCAATCGACACGAGCCTTTTTTTGAGCGATTGACAAATTGTGTGGGATCCAACGCGAACAAATTTTTTTGACAGTTAAATGTTCATGCAATATTGAGTGTATGCTGGTCCCACTAATGCCTAAGGTTGTCTCTGTCTCACGATAGGTCACATGACGATCTTGCAATATCAGTTCGCGCACAGCATCCATGTTTTTCAGAACAACAACTGATTTTGGACGACCTTCACGAAATTCGTCTTGGAGTGAACTCCGACCACGATTGAATTCACCATACCATCGCTAAACACTGGTCCTTGATATTGCAGCAGTTGCTTCAATCTTTTTTCTTTCACCTCTGTCTAACGCGTTGTCAAAACGAAGATAAGAGTAAAATTACAAGAATTCGCTTCAAAGAAATAGTACAACGAAAAATGTTTCGCCCAGTTCCATCTGTAGCGAACAGAGCAGCGAGGTTTTCGTGATTGGATTTGAAGACTGCCGAGTACATTAATATCCCAAGGAATGCTAGCAACTCTTGCATATCTATGTCTCTATAATCATACCGCAGAGGTTCTGCAAGATGATTCCTTACTTCAACTAGTTTTTCATTTGTTCGCAAAACTACTTCATTCAAAATTTCATCAGTGAAAAGCAGCTTCCAGGCTGAAATAGGTATGCAAACCACTCCTAGCTGTTTTGCAGGTCCAATTATGCCTGGAAGGTGCGATATAATATTGTGCATCCTTGTGCGGACATTTGGCTTCGGTGGCTCCGCTGACCACTTGAAATTATTTTTTCCATAATAACTTTTTGAGGTTTTCTTCTGTTTCTTTACTTCAGGCACATCATCTGCATTGTCAACCAATTTATCTTCAGATTCGGAATGGACACTACCATGCTCGGATTCACTATCAGACAAGTCAATTTCAGAGTCTGAGTTGTGATCAGATCGAAAATCAGCTGCTACATCCTCTTCACCGCTGTATTCGCTTTCCAAATCGTCCAGAGTTTTCATTGCCCATTTCTCAAAACTAGGCTCATCGGGTCTCATACTTTTTTTTAGAGGAACCGCCATATTCAGCTACCAAACAAAAAAAGAAGCTGTATCAAAAAAATTACGTATCTGGTGAGGTGGGGTTACACAAACCCCATCGAGTAAATGAAGCGTGATAATACAAAATTACTAACCTGCAATAATGCGTACGTACACTGAGCGCCTAGCTAACACATTGACGGAGAGGTACTGTGAAGGCTATTGCCCTCCGCGCCTGCACTACTGCGCAGTCTCATATTAAAATTATCGTGGGGTGTGGCTAACCCCACCTCACCAGTTACGGGTTAATTCAAAATATATATCTAACACTTCAGCAAAACTAATATTGTCACAATCCGTCTTTTTTACTGTGTTGTGGAAAATAGATGCTTTTGATTATGAACAAATTTCAGCCATAACTCAGAGCATTCATCGGAAAAAAAAAATTTGTAATACAATTGGAATTTTTTTTTGTGACAAAAAGTACGACTTCAGTGGATGATTATACATCTGTAAAATTCGTTCCACCGCAGGCAATAAAGCGAGCCATCGCGTTTTGCTGTATCCCAAAATTTTTTTATACTGGATTTCGGCGTCTTTGCAAAAATCTTTTAGTTCTTCTACACGTACCGTGTATATATAAAAGTATGAATATACTTTAATGACAACGTTTTCAACGTCAAACGGTAAGAGATCGACCGCTGTCTGTATGGCATTATGTACAATATGCGCTGCGCAATTGACTCTGACAATCGGTCGCTTTAAATTTTCCTGCAGCTTGTAAAATAAGTTGCCGCGTCCTGCACGGGCAACACCGCCAAAATTCGTGTTGGTATTACCAGCACAAAAGCCAACGATTTTGTCTGTTATCTTATGTTTGTTTAAAATTAATAGAATAGAATTCTGTGTCATATCTGAAGTTTCACCCGGTAAACTCACAAAATCTATTAATTTTATATTAACACCTGTTTTTGGGTGAAAATATCTTACCAAAGTGGGGAATAGTTTTAAATCTTTATGGTTAGAAGCGTCCGAAAATACGAGGACAGTTTGATAAGTCAGTGATTTTTTGAATAAAATATATTTTTTTCGGCAAATAAGAGTTTTGTTTCTCAACATAGTCTTCTTTTAGCTCGATACATTTAATCCACCGTTTTTCCAATTTTTTTATTCTTTCCAGATAATAGGTTTTCTCAAGTCCCTCAAAATAGGCGTTCGTTTCAGTGATGACCTCTTCATTCGACCAAATCTCTTACCACCCAGCTATTTCTACAAATTTGGAAATAGGAAATAATCGTAGGGGGGCTAAATCTCGTGAATATGCTGGATGGGGTAGCAGTTCGTAGCCCAATTTATAGAATTTTGCCATGGTGACTACACACGTGTGCACCCGTGCATTGTCCTGATGGAACAGCAAATTTTTCTTCGCCAAATGCGGTCGTTTCTGCTTCAAATCAATATCGAATCTGTCCAAAAGCTCTGAATAATATTCGCCGGTGATCGTTGTACCCTTTTGAAGGTAATCGATGTGAATGACACCGCGTGCATCCTAAAATACTGTGGCCATGACCTTGTTAGCTGACAGGCCCACCTTGTCCTTCTGTGGTGCACGTTCACCCGAAGAAACCCACTGTCACTGTACACTCACTCACTGTACACTTACTCACTGTACACTCCATGGAGTTAAAACTGTGATTATGACGTACCGTGTGAAAGGCCCACAATCTTTCTGATTTTGAGAGATCTGCTTTTTTTTCACCAAATTTATCATGACGAAAATAATTAGTCAAAGGTGTGGATGTACAAGCAATATTTATTGCTTTTTTGTGTTTTCTGATGACAAATGTTGTATAATATCGTTTTTACCCCCGTGTGCGATTGAAAAATGCCCCATACATTTATTGCAATAAACATCGGACTCTGCCACACCTTTTTGTAAAAAGGGATATTGTTTACGTATGTCATCATTAAATTTACTAAATCGACGGCATGGTAAATGTTAAGGACAACAGAAATTAATATTAGTTTAACCACACAGTTTTAACAGCACTAATATTCCAATAATTACAGTTATTACACAACAAATTGACAAACCTAATGCACAGACACTGACCGACTGCACTTCAAAACTTTTTTTACATGAAAATAATATTTTTTTATTTGAATGTCGAAAATATTTACTGTTTTTACAGTTGAAAGCGAACTGAGATTTTACGTTTGGTGTACGCTGTGCGAGAGCCGGCGCTCAGGTTTCTTCGTGTTTCCGTCGTTTATACTTAAACTACAAACTCGGTCATGTTTTCCTCGCTCCCCGCACAACCGTGGTCGCCCTGAACTTAAACTCGCTTCGGTTTTAAATTAGAACAAGTGCAATATTTCTGAATGCGGGACAATTATTAAGTTTCCGGGACGAATTTATGTATCAATAGTAAAGCGGGACATGGGTCGCTAATCCGGGTCGGTTTACAGCCTTAGCTAGTAGAAATATTTTCAAACGAAAGCCAAAGACATATGGCAGAAAAATTAAAGCTGTCGCTAATAATTACGAATACAGACAATATTTTTTCCAAGGAAATGATATATGTTATGCGATAAATAGGAGATTTGATACGGACTATTTTGATTAAAATATATATACTTATTATATTAATAAGATGTTCCAGTATACATACAAATGAGAGACCTTATAAGTGTGAAATATGTGAAGAGACCTTATAAATGCGAAGTATGTAAAAGAAAACTTTTACTATATGCTCTAAAATTTAAAATGCTTTGGTAAAAGTTGTCTCATAAGCGAGATAATAATTTTTTAGATTTTACATTGAACGATTAATTTGTTTTAAGCTCTAGTAATCTACTATTTAATCATCATTGTTCACTACAGAAGATGTTCGAAGTTATGTGTGAGATCTGGTAATCGTGGAGGCCAAGCGATAGGACCGCTTCGATCTAACCATTTATATTGAAAGATTTTATTCAAATGTTGACGAACTACATGGCTAAAATGCGCTGGTGCACCGCTATGCAGAAACCACATTTGTCGACGTACATTTACGGGAACATCTTTCCAAAAGTTCAAGCAAATTGTTCTTCATAAATGAATATATTCAACAACGAAATATGCTGGTACACCGAGTCAGCAACCACTCTCGCAAAGCAAAGAACTTCTGGTTAACCAATAAAGTACGGGCACACTGTTCCTTCAGGATATGCTGTCCTATTACAAATATTGGTTTAAGTTAACGCTAGTGATATATTACCGAATTCCAGAACTATATTTTCTTACAAAAAGCGCTGGCCATTCTTATAGGCCATTTCTTCTGTATAAAACTTACGTAATTTTGGTAACATTTGATATTTAGATATCAAAATCGCATCGTTCTGTGTGTGTTACATACTACATGGGCTGAAAAGTCCCGGGATTTTTAATGAAAACAAGCGTTTTTTGGACAAAGTTATATTTATTCCTCAACATAGTTGCCTTCGAGGGCGATACACTTGGTATAACGATTTTCCAACATTTCGATGCCCTTTCTGTAGTACGAAACGTCCAAGTCTTCGAAATACGCCTCGGTTTCCGCGATGACTTCCTCATTCGATCTAAATCTCTGTCCTTGGAGCCACCGCTTGAGGTTCGGGAATAGATAATAGTCGCTGGGGGCCAAGTCTGGAGAATAGGGTGGATGAGCAACTAATTCGAATCGTAATTGGTCCAATTTGGCCATCGCTTTCAAGGACCTATGTGACGGTGCGTTATCGTGATGGTACAGAACTTTTTTCTTCGCCATATGGGGCCGTTTTTTCTTTATTTCGTCGTTCAGTTTGTCCAATAACGCTGCATAATACTCTCCTGTGACTGTTCTTCCCTTCTGCAGGTAGTCGATGAAGATTATGCCATGCGCATCCCAAAAAACGGAAGCCAAAATCTTCCCGGCCGAGCGTTGATCTTTTGGCCGCTTTGGTCGGTTTTCGTGGCTCTCCAGCCATTCTGCAGACTGCTTATTGGACTCAGGTGTATAGTAATGGCCCCATGTTTCATCCATCGTCACAAAACGTCTAACGAATTCCGCTCGATTACGCTGCAACAACGCCAAACCGGCCGTTGAATCATCAACGCGCTGCTGTTTTTGGTCGACGGTCAGCAAACGCGGCACCCATCGCGCCGATAGCTTTTTTATCTCTAAAAGATCGTGCAAAATGTATCCCGCCCGTTCTTTTGAGATGCCCACGGCCTCAGCTAACTCGCGCAACTTGACTTTACGATCATTCAAAACGATTCGATGTACTTGCTTTACGATTTTCGCATTTGTAGCCTCTTTTGGCCTTCCAGAGCGAGGTGAGTGCGGTGCTTGTACGACCCATTTTAAATTCACTAAACCACCGATAAACTGTTGTTCTCGAAGGAGCAGATGTGGGATAACATTTCTGCAACCATTGCAATGATTGTTGAGAAGTTTTTCCCATCAAAAAACAAGTTTGATCAAGATGCGATATTCCTGTTTTTCCATTTTTTTTACGAAGGCGAAAGTAGCGTCACTCAAAGGACTGTAACTTGTAAACGAATGGACAAAATATCATGAAACCTCATATAAAAACTAGAGACAGAGGAGTCTATCGAAATGAGTCACTTCCATTTTATAGTGTCGCCATCTATTGAAAAATCCCGGAACTTTTCAGCCCATGTGGTACAGCTTACCTCATTCGAATATCATACGATTCCATCAGTACTTGTCTATTATCGGCAGTTTTCCTCCACTTATGGCAATGGTTTGGAGCTAAGATTTATTTTATAATTATTAGCAGATGCAGTTTCTTACCTAAATCCCAATTTTTTTAATTGTAGTGCGTAACGTTGTTAACTCTCTGTTAAAGGACAAACCTAATGCATTTACTTTAAATTCCTTTGTGTTGGTCTTATTTTTTCAATGATGGCTCCCCCCTAACAGTTAAGGTTGCAGCATTACCATCACAGGCAATATATCTAGAGACAAGACTACAGTTGTTATGAACAACCTTTAAACCAGTCATCTTAACATTGCTTGTTTTGAACATGAAGTAAACTGGTGAAATGCAAGCTGCACAAGCAACAGTTTGGACTGGTGTTATGCCACAGAGTGCTTTATTGGTTTGCTGACTCTCAACTATGTCATTAACCTTTATTCCTATTGTCATTGACCCTTTTAAGGGAATCCTACCCTTATAATTTCCATTTATTCGAGATTATGATATTTTGGAATTATCCCCAGTCAATCTTATCTATATCTTTTGAGTTACAAATAGCTAAATTATTGCTACTAGTTATAAGATATTCGTTATGTTCAAAATTTTTTATCATAATTAAATATAATTGATTTAGTTTTGTTTCAAAATGTCTTATATGAATTTGAAGTGATCTCAATAGGTTGTATTTTTATTTCATGGGTTTTGGATTCGGGTTTGATCCTACTAAGTTACTAAGAGAATCTGCGTTTCCAAGACGATATTCTATTACATAATCATATTCTTTTAGACCTAAACGTCATCGAATAAGTCTACTTCTGGGATCTGTTACATTAAAATGTTATTTTAGATGTCTATGATCTATGAAAATAGTGAATTTTCTACCATAGATACATTTATGGTTGAAAATGTTTTACTTCCCATACAATACCTAGCAATTCGCGTTCGATTGTACTGTACTTAGTTTCTGCACGAGTTAATGTACAACTAGCATAAGCTATTGGTAAGTCTTTACAGAGTTCGTCTTGAGAAAGTACGGCATCGGTTGAAAGGTAGAAATGTTTGAAAAAAATCAGGATATTGAAGCAATGGTTCTGATGTGAGTATGGATTTAATTGTTTCGAAAACGTTTTGTTGTTCAGATGTCCAAATAAAAGGAATGTTAATTTTTAAAAGTTTAGTTAGTGCTTGCGAATGTTTACTGTAATTTGGGATAAAGCGTCGGTAGTATCTAGTAATACCAAGAAATATTCGGATATCTTTTACATTCGTAGGTACGACGACAGTTTAATCGAGGTCGCTAGTTTCGTAAATTAAACACGGTTACTGTTACTGAACGAGGAGGGCTCAATTATCGGCTCAAATTACTGCATGTCTTGCATTTGCAGCGCAAGCTGTCCCATGTTTAAGACACTCAGCGTAGCTACGACAGTATCGAGAGTACATATCGGCACTGTATTCGTAGCCTAGCATAAGTGCGGGAGCTAGCTTTTCCTCAAATTTTGGAACACTGACATTCATACAACTAGTGGATAAGAAGGACATTAAAATTGACTATTTGCAAACTGATAGTATGCCTGCAGATATTTTAACAAAATCATTGGCAAAATGTAAACATCAGCGTTGTGTAAAGTTGTGAGGTATGACTGAACTAGTTTAAATACGTTGATGAACTTTAATTTGTTTCTACCGCACATCTCGATAGAGGGAGTGTTAGAATATGAAATCGTGCATGTGCTGTTACCGGACACTAATTTACCTCTATATAGTTTGTAGTGTGTTATGACTGCAAGTTGAATGTTTTTATGTTAAACATTGTACGTTGTACTTATGTGTGTAAACTATTGTCAATACAATTTAATAATTTATATTAATTCACTTAATTTCTGTATCACTATTATTTAAATAAACGTATTCTGTCATATATAAAATTTAAAGAAATAATGTTGTGGAAGATACGTAAGTTTATATTTATTTATTAATATTATAACTTCAAATTTAAATATTTGTTTCATTCAGATCTGAATCAGCTGATTCTTCGCTATTTAAATATCCGTTGTTCATTTCGAGACTGTTGCCATCAATATTTCAGTTCAATGTTAGTTGTCGTTGTCGCCAATTAATATATTTCCGATACAAAATCGTCGTTTCCAAGTTCTTGTAATGGTGCTTTCCGAACAATCAGTTACAATATAAATAAGTTGTATTAAAAACTAATAAATTCAATATTAACTTCAACATGTTTTGTATATTTAAGCGCTACCTGTCTGAATATAGCAATTAGAACCGTGTAAACTAATCTCAAATATTTGTATTTACAGTGTTTCATGTTCGTTAGGATCGTAACGATCCCCGAAACGGATGGCCTGGATACATATCCAGCGATATAGAATATCATACGCATACGCACAGTTTTCAATATAAGATAAAGTTAGGGCTAACCCTTTTTGTTTTCCTAACGTGCTTTTATCGTTTATGAAAGTTTTTTAAAAAAATTTTTATTTAGAAAATTCTTTTTTTTTTTTTGACGGAATAATTCCGTTAGTTCTCTATATCCATGCCTGCGAGCTTGCCAAGTTTTGTGTACGAGTCTTTCATAAACAGTCAAATTTTTGAAATCTTCTTTAACAATGTTGCTCAAATTTATAACTATTTCCTACCTTTTTCTGCACTCTATGTTTTGTTTGCGATGTCATGTTCGAAATCATACCCAAACGTATTGCACCCGTTAATAACTTTTTCAGTTATCGTTAGAATTTATATTCTTACAATAAATTGTTGTTAGTACTCGTAACCATTTCTTTAGATGGTCATCTCTCTGTATGGAGAATTTTTATTTCTGATTTCATAAAAGAACTGCTTTAAAATAAAAAAAAAAACAATAACTTACCCCATAATTAATAACTCGAAAGAGAGAGAAATATTTAACTTA
The DNA here is from genome assembly GCA_963966155.1 of Clivina fossor. Taxonomy (NCBI): domain Eukaryota; kingdom Metazoa; phylum Arthropoda; class Insecta; order Coleoptera; family Carabidae; genus Clivina; species Clivina fossor. The sequence continues at coordinate 18,968,231 of OZ014550.1, forward strand.
ACATTGAAAAATAATTACAAGAATTTAGTATTTGAAAACGACAAAAAAAAAACTGAAAGGGCATTTTCCTGTACGATTTTCCCTAATTGTACACTTTTGTGGACAACATCCACTGGACCTTGCAGCACTTTTAGGATGTTGTCCACTTCCGTTACATCTTCTTTTCGCCTGCGTTTTTTGGACGGAGGTGCAGATGAGACAGGAGTGACTGTAGGAATCGGAATTGTGGCTTCATTTCACGGTAGTTTCAGTAACGCAACAAAATTAACCAATAAAAATGCCTTATTTTCCACGTCGACTTGGTTTTGAAAACAGTTGGTCAATGCATTTAAATACAAAAATGTTACATAGATGTATATAGTTTGAAGTAGTAATTTATACTAGTACAAAAAATAGTTTGGAAAAAGGATATCGAAAATTCAGTCGACAAAATACCTACAACGAAAAAATAGTTTGTTTCACGAATAGAAAGTTTGATTGCAAAAGCTATAGGCCAGGGTGGCATTTTATGAATGAGTTCTCTGCAATATTTTTTCTACGACTGTATAAAAAAGAAAAAATTAACTTACACAAACATTAAAACGCAAGTCGAAATTTGACGTTTCTAACGCTAATATTGCGAGACAACTTCAATTGTTTCTTATCATTCGGTTATTTTGTTGAATAAATTCATATACATAACGCCAAATGAAATAATAATTCGCTATGGCATTTTTTTAATGCTTTTTACTTTTTTTGGACTGATTTGGTGGACTGATTAACGAGGAACTGGAAGGACTGGTTATTAATAAATTAAGTGATGGAGGATTCTGGGAAACAGTGCTAGGTTCGGATAAAGGTTCGTGCTGTAGTGTATTATCGGAATCATAACAAATTGATGGGGAATTGACAATGCAATATTCGTAATCGGATGCTTGCTTAGAAGTGGATGCCTGGTGGAAAGTGGATGCGTGTTGGGAAGTGGATGCTTGGTGTGAAGTGGAAGTCTCATGGACAAAAAGCTGTTGTTGTAGGTGCTCGGTAGGTATTTCAGGAGGGGCAGGATTTGAAAACGCAGACGCAGATGTTCTGTAAAATAATATCATAATTATAAAACATGTCTGCAAGTATATATTTTTAAATACGGAATGCACTTACTTTCGTGGTGTGATCACCCGGTCCAAAAAATGTAGTAAATTGTATAGGTGCCACTTTTTAACAAATGTGGCACCGGAACCACTTCTGTAAGCATCTTGATGCTTTTTTTTTTCTTTCCCATATTTATTTCTGTATGACTTGAAAGTCGTTTCTGCTTGTTCGCCTGTAATTTATTTTAAATATAAATAAATTGAAATGTGTTATTTGGAGTTATATACAATATTTAAAACTATATATTGAAAAAAAAAATATATTTACTTGTCAAATTATAGCGGCTGCCGATGTCAGACCACTTGTTTAATTTTAATTTATTATTTTTATAGTTTTTGTCTTTATTGTCCCATAAAAATGGAAAATTCTGAACTTCTATTATAAAATTTTCTTCACTCATTTTTAAGTGGAAAAGAAAATAAAGAAACGAAATAATATACGATAGATTCACACACCAACACAAAGGCTACGGCTACGCTACAAAACAAAAAGTTGTGTTGTGTCAAATGTGGTTAAATGTGTCATTGCAGTACAAATGCGTATGTAAAAATTTCACTAGCATCACAAGCCAGTGTGAATGGTCAAGTATGCTTACAACTATTACTACGGCAAAAGCAAAAACTACAACCGCAGTCCATAGATTATATAAAACTCCGCGTAGAAGATGACTCCTGAGTGTAACAGGTTACAGATGCACTCCGGATTAATACGGGGGATCAATCCGGCTTGTACCTCCGGGACAGAAGCACTAGCAGATCCAAAAATAGTGGTAAGTCGAGAGGTTAATGATGTTTGTATGTTGACATTTTCTGATGCAGCAAGTTGATTAAAAAGATAATACAACCCAGCAAAAGGAATGGGTTTTGACAAGTAGTAAGTTTTTGTTGGAGTCTGAATGGAGACCACGGGATTCAGTAGATTATAAGACTTAATCGTTTCGAATGGAGATCGATCCAAGTCTGACGCATTAAGCGCCAAGACTTTTACCTTTACCAAAGTGTCTTGATAATTCGCCTGGTGTACCTTTTCAAATGCGGGTTCCACATTGGCAACTGCTTCTTCCATAACCTCATCCCCACTAGTCAGAAGTGCTTCATCAATGGTTTGAAGATGACTATTATCGGTTTCAATGACTGCTTGCGTCTGCACAATAGGAGGAGTTGGACTCTTACGTGTAGTATGACGAGCACTAGTAGAGTGATCTGGGGTAGTGTGTCCAGTTCGAACAGATACTTCCTTTGACCGCTTTCGTTGATGGTGACCTTTGATTACTTCATCTTCAGCTGGGCGGTCCCCACCGTCCTCGCTTGACGATGATGAATGACGACGACGTCGTTTTTTGTCGGACCTTTTTGGGGATCTACGTTGGTGATGACTGGGGCCCGGACCCTTGTCATCATCCCCAGGGTACGAAAAATTGAAGTTGGAGAGGTCCAAGTTCTCTGCTTCTTGATCCTCGCCCCCCTTGGAAGCAGCAGCAAGGAAGTTGGCCATTAAATTAGTCAACCCAGACTTCTGTAGGACATCCCGCAGATTCTTCTCCTCCTCCATAAGGCTTGCCAAATTCGACTCACCTTGGGCTAGCGCTGTTTTATACTGAGCTACTAACGAATCAATACTTGCAGCAGAAGTGACCCGACTTTTATTGTTCGGCCCGATTCCACGGTAGTTTTTCATAGAGTTATTCCCACCTACCTCAATTATCAAGCATACGGCAAGATATGAAAGATTGGGAATTGAAGACCCGGCACCGGCGATTTTATAGCCAAGGAACACGTCATCCTCGATGGCTTTTAGAATTTGTCTGAACATAATAAACTTCGACTTTAGAGCTGAATCCCTCTTTATCACAGCATTCCAAGGAAAAGTTCTAAAACTGCCAATCGCATTGGCGATGTTTACAATTGGCGTTAGGCCCCGGTATGCCATGAAGGATACCATCGGACGAACTACCACGTTTTCCACCGTATTAACAAGTGTAGAGAGGTTTGTGGTAATATATTCTATAATACTTTTGTTAGTTTCGAGATGGCCCACTACCATTTTCCAGACCTCGACAACCATAGTCGCAGAAATATCAGCTTGCACTTGACCTTTCTGACCACAGGAATCTGTGAAAGACTTCACACGTTTGGCCACATAGTCCTCGTTGACTGAATGACCCTTGATCAGGGCCATCATAAAGACCATTACTGAGGATTCCAAGTCATATCTGACATGATCAAATTCAACGGCACAGCATAAGAGAATGATATTATCAATTTGCTCATGATTCAATTTGTCCAAAGTAGTTTTAGAGACAAAAATAGTCCACAAATTGGATAACTCCTCTTCATCGCTCATGCGTTGTATCAATTGGGGACTGAAGTGTTTACGCACCAACTCTAACACGGCAACTGGAAGAGTTGCAGGAAAGAGTGATGAAAGACCCGGAAGGCCTTTCCGGATAATAGAGTACAGTTCACCAGTGACATCTTTTTTGTTTCGCCATCTATATACCTACTATAGATATGAAACTGATTATAGTAAGGCTGAAACTATGTTTTCAGCGCTCCTGGAGATAGAAACGAAAAGTTTTTGAATTTTGGGTTTATATAAAATTCAAATTTTAATAAACAATATCAAATATATCGGGATATAGGAAATAAAATGCAAAAGTAATTATAATGTTTTTATTTTCAATTTCATATATTTTTCATATTTAATTTTTGCTAATTTAAATAACACATCTTCGGTATCGTTAAAAATTTTTTTTCCTTTTAAAATATTATTAATTTCTTTTATGTAATTAAATATTACAAATTTTACTGTATTATGTATAATACTAATTTTCAAATTTTCTTTATGCTCACTGCAATCAAGAAAGTCAAAATTTACATTTTCATATATATACATTTCTATATTTTTTAATATTTGTCTTTTATGACAATTTTTTTGAAATAAAATAACAGCATATTTTTTAATTTCAATAAAACACCTTATAAAACTAAAATTAGGATACTGAAGTCTATCAATCGTATCGTCAAATTCCCTGGTTTTAATTAATTTATTTTTAATTAATTATTTTTAATACATTTGAAATTATTCACACAAATTTTACAATTTCTAATTTGTTTTTTTAATGATTTTAATATGAAACCAGCACAGTAATTTGATTTTAATAAATTAATATCAGTCTCATTAATATTTACTATTTCAATATTGCAATCAAATATGTCTACTATAATTTCTTCTTCCGTATTTTCTTCTTTTTTTAACAAATCCTGTAATTTTGTTAATATTCCGAAGTTTTCGTCTTCTTCACAGTTTGAAGCTATGGCATGTTTCGCCGTTAAATTATTTATAATTAACGTTTTAAAACTTGCTGTAAAATTAGCAGCATTAGGACAGATATTTCGGACACCATGGCTTCTAATTGCGCCGAAAAAGTTCTCCAGAGGATCCTGATTTAGGTTTCGCATAAGCAAAAAATGCACATTATGTTGTATCACATTTGTGCACAATTCTTGAATTCCTTTAATTGTGACAATTAAATTTTTAAGTGAATATGAATATTTTTACACATACCTTGCAAGTAATTACCATTCGAAAATCATCAATTGAAACATCGATTATATTGTCGTGTTGGCTATATTGCTCGCGTTCACCTGACAAGTCAATTTTTGAGGGTATGCAGTCTCTTTCCACCAGTGAATTTTAATATCTATACAGAACACGGGTGATTCATATCCGACACCGCACATTTAAAGATTAAAGATATATTTATATATATATATATATATATATATATATATATATATATATATATATATATATATATATATTATAGTTTTACGAGCCAGTTAGTTGGTTGATTCAAATATGCATCAATGCGCACTGTAGGGTTAATAATTGAATTCGATTTGAGTTTGAGACTTTATGATTTTCATAGTTTATATTTAAATTAATAAAATTTTCAGATATTGGTTCTAATTCAACTGATATTTCTTTAATATGTTTTATATATAAAGTTGTGTTGAGCATTGTTGCAAGTGCCTTATTATTTCTATTTACTTGAACAATAGCTTTTGACAAATAAATACCGTGCTTTAATTTTATTTCCGGAATCAATCCTTCTTTGATATGTGGATTTAGGATAATTGTTTCAGATCTCGGATTTAGTATGATAGGATTGACTGGAATTAGTAAATGAGTTTCTTGATTTTTTATATAAAATTTGATTTTAGTTGCGATAGAAGATAATTGTAAAGATTGTGTATTGTTATCAATTTTAGCTTTTTCTTTATGTAAAAAATCTTTTTCGATTAGACCGTCATAAGGGACGTTTGTAGCCGAATTAAGTATGTGAAATTTTACATAAAGAGTTTCATTACAGACATTAAGTGGAATAATACAACTGCCAACTGTTTGTACTTTATTAAAGAAACACTAGCACCAGTGTCCACAAGAAATTGAATTTGTTTATTACATGAATTTGAGTTATTTGAATTAATATAGATGTAATCTAGATTTTCGTCAGATATAAGAATTTTTAGTTCTGAAACACCGTTAGATTTGCGATTAAATTCTCCAGTGTGGTGTCTGCCACTGGGGACTGTTGGTAGTTTAAATGAATATTTTGATTTTTATTAGATGAACTTCTTTGATTTTGCTTTAGATAGGAATTATTTTGAGGGTTAATTTTTGAAAAGTTTTGATGCGAATTCTGATTTTATTTCTTAGTATTATTGTATTTACGTTTTCGACAGTCATTTATTAAATGACCAGGTTTTTTAGAATAATTGCAGGATTTATTTTGTATATTTGGGTTTTGGATAACATTTATAGGTTTATTTATTTGAAAAGATTTTGATCAACATTGTGCGGCATCGTGATTATTTCTTTTACATATTTTACAAAAATTTTGTTTATATTGTTTTTGAATATTCAACGCACGTTCTTCACCCAATGCAGCGGTATATGCTGAATTTAAATTATCAAAATCTTTCCATCTTAACATTTGAGAAAAATTAGGGTGTGAACGACAAATAAAGCGATTTAGTGTGATTTTGTTAATTGCTTGGATTTTTCCTGGTATGATAGTTGAGTTAGTAGTGTATTGTTGTACGGCAGATAGAGCTCTAGAATTTAAAATTTCTAGTTTTTGAGAAAAGTTCGAAATTGTTTCATTTGAATTTTGTTTACTATTATTTAATTCTTCCGTAATCTGACAATAGTGTTTTTATCTTGATACAAGATTTTTAATTTTTCTTTTAATTCGTCCCAGTCAGAAAAAGTTTGTTGAGCTAATTGTTCTTTCGCTCGGCCAGAAATTTTTGATAGAATGAAATTTAATAAAGAAGTTTTTTGATTTTGTGATGCTAAATTATTTGCATTATTACAATTAGCAATACATTGTCCAAGCTCATATCTGTTGCCAGAAAATTCTTTAGGTATGAGTTTACAAAGAAATTCCATGGAAAAGGTTAAGATTTCAGGGTTAGATGAGTTGGAAACAGGTGTTTGTGATTCCATTTTTTATTTTTTTTAATGTATATATATATATATATATATATATATATATATATATATATATATAATGAGTTTTGGAAGGGAAAAGAGTTTGAGTCAAAAAAAATTCTTTAGACACAAAAACAAATCTCAAAAATGTACTTTCGTAGACTATCTCTCGGTGATCGTATTGATTTTTCTACTGAATAGTAGCCTACGAAGATTTATCAACAATGTTATCAGTAGCCGTGTAGACTTTTGCACTTGATTATTGTTGTATGTTGTGTTGTTCTTGCCACTAAGAGTTAAAACTCACAGTTCGTAAAGCACTTAAAACTCTAAACGTTAATTTGCGTTTTCAAAAACTTTGGCGAAAAGAGGTGTTTTCGTCGCGTTGTATTTTAACTAGGTTTGGCCAGACGTTAAAATACGAGGGTAGTCCCAAAATTTCCCGACCTAACAAAGAAAACAAAAAAAATTTGGTAAAATATATATTGTAATGTGAATAGTTGTTTAATTAAATCACATAAAATATTTTCGTGGGTTAGCCGAACTAATCACTTACACTTTTATTTATTCACTCTATAACTCACACACAATTATAAAACAAAACTTTATCTTTAACTTGAAACACTTGTAAACTCGTCTGAACCGTTCATCAGCGAAATATTAACTGGCTTAAAACTAATTCTTATGCTAGCAAGGGTGGCGACCCTTGAGCGCGGGGGAAGAGAATGTGCACATAAATATGTCACCATCTGGCCATATGGCATCCTCGCATCCGGTCCAGATACACAGACGATGCATATATGCTACACTCCCCCTTCTGGGGTGGAATTAACGCCCTCGTAACCACCCCAGAATTACTTGGCCGTCTTCTTCGGCGGGCGTCCTCTACGCCGGATCGGATGGATGGGCCGTTGCGTCTCCACGTCTGACGCGACGAACGAGGTCAATGCTGACGCATGGTAGCGTCCGATTACGATCGTAGGCGCTTCGGTGGCTGCGACATCGTATACAGTCCCTAGCCTTCGGACAACGGAATACGGTCCATCCCGACGTGGCACAAACTTTGCCGTTACGCCCTTTTCCGCGTTGCTCAGCACGTGCGTTTCCACCAGCACCCGGTCTCCAGCCTTCCGAACGTCCTGCGCTCGTTCGTGAGCTTCTCTAGCGTCGCGCATCGCAACTTCGCATTCCTCGGTGGTGTCGTCTGCAACCATTTTGTCGATTTCGGCCCGCAAAACGTCTTTCTTCGGCGCCGACATCTTGTATGGTGGCGACACAATCGGAGCGCTGTCTCCGTTATCAACCCGATGCTCCGCGCATGGTGTCGGTCCCGTGGCCACCTGGCGCTGCTGCAACAATACGCTGAGCTGGTTGCACTGTATAGCGTCCAGCGATACTCTCTCATCAGCACGCAAACACTCGATTGGCTGGACGGCGAGCTTGTGGCAATCGAGCTGTTCGAATATCAACTCGTGCTGCGTACCTGGTGCATCCGCAAAACACCAAGTGCGTTGCGGAACATTGGGAACTATGCCGGCATCGCCGATGAAGTCGATGCCCAGCAACGTTTTGCTTGTGTTTGCGCGCGGCAAATACAAGAAAGTGGTCGTTACCGACCGCGACAAAATCTTCACCTCCACCTCCGCCACAAGCGCGGGTTCAACGCGCTCCGTGCCGTCAGCTAACGCCGTTTTAATCGTAATGGCGTCAAAGTGCTGGCCATTGCGCTGCAGGACATTGTACAGCGAACGGCTGGCGATACTTTGCTGTGCGGCGCTATCGATATAGCCGGTGCCCTGTACGTCAGCTATCAAGATATTTAGTAGCGGCCGCGCGCGTGGCCGAACAATCATCTTACCTGCGGCGGTTTCCAGCGCACAGAATCCGGCAGATTCGACAACTACCGTAGGCGAAACCGGACTACACTTAGGGCAATTGCTGCGAACCACTCCTGGATTACCGCAACCGTAGCATGTAATGGCTGGCCGTGCGTTCCCCTGGTGATTTGGCTGAATGCGCGTACCAGATTCTTCACGACGGCTGGTAACTTGGCTGGCGGAAAACTTACGACACTCTTTCTTCGTGTGCCCGTAGTTGTTACAAAAATGACATCGGACGCGCTCATTCCGCTTTGCCAACGGTGCCGATGTCGTTGTTCTGTTCGACGCACTAGGTAGAGTTGGTTCTATCGCTTCTTCGGCAACGCGAGCCAACCGAAGTAACGCGTCGAAATTGTCTATTTCATCACGACGCACCCGTTTACGAATGTCGCGATGCAATAATCCGTACACCATGTCCAACTGAACGCACTCGGCTAATCGTGGTTCTGGTAGCTGCGCGAATAATGCCCGCAATTTGCACACGAACAAATCCGTTTTTTCGCATTCGCCTTGTTCGCGTGCAAAAAGTTCGCGATATACCTGGTGCGCTGGTTTCTTTGTACCGAATTAATTGCGTCGTCGAACGAACTCGTACTGTGCTTCACTCCGATCCACCATTCTGCAGCAATGCCAGTGAATAGCATCGGCAACCCCTTTAGCGCAGTTTCCTCCGAAATGTCGACACAGTCTTTATACACTAAAATCGCATCGATGAAGGCGTCGACGTTTTCATGCCTCTCTCCCCCAAAACGCGACGTGCATTTCGCATAATTTCCGGATGTAGTGGCTGGTGGTGGCGTCGCGGCGGTCGCTAACATCGTTTGCATGTTTTGTATGAGTGCAGCAAATTGTTCTGTGGAAAACGTCGCCATAGCTGACTTTAAACGCTGGCTGCGGCGCGAAATTTTAGCGGCAAAAAAACGCTTCTATTCAACCCTAGATGGCACTACTAGCACCACACACACACACGCACACACTTTGCGCTGGACACGAGTTCGCTTGGCAAGCGGTTTGGCGTGGGGACGCTATGTTTTGGCGGCAAAACCAAATTCGCGCGCGGTAAACTAGCGGGAAGCGACGCGGCTTGGGCGACGTATACGTATAAATTTGAGTTAAACGCGGCTTACAATATTGCGAATGAACTTTGTCGCGCGCGCGTTTGCTTTTAAACTATTGCAGACGAAACACAAAATGCAAATAATAATAATTCGGCTCCAATCGAGTTGGGCGCCAATGTAATGTGAATAATTGTTTAATTAAATCACATAAAATATTTTCGTGGGTTAGCCGAACTAATCACTTACACTTTTATTTATTCACTCTATAACTCACACACAATTATAAAACAAAACTTTATCTTTAACTTGAAACACTTGTAAACTCGTCTGAACCGTTCATCAGCGAAATATTAACTGGCTTAAAACTAATTCTTATGCTAGCAAGGGTGGCGACCCTTGAGCGCGGGGGAAGAGAATGTGCACATAAATATGTCACCATCTGGCCATATGGCATCCTCGCATCCGGTCCAGATACACAGACGATGCATATATGCTACAATATTTATTTCTCTACATAGTCTCCTTTTAGCTCTATACATTTTTCCCAGCGATGTTCAATAGCTTCGATACCCTGTTTATAGTAAGAATTGTCGAGCTCCTCAAAATAGCCATATACCGCAGCCTCCACCTATTTATTGTTGGCAAGTCTTTTACCACCTAGCTATTTTTTCGGCGGCGAGGTGGCTCGGCGGCGAGGTGGCTCGGCGGCGAGGTGGCTCGGCGGCGAGGTGGCTCGGCGGCGAGGTGGCTCGGCGGCGAGGTGGCTCGGCGGCGAGGTGGCTGCGGCGAGGTGGCCGCGGCGAGACGTCCCATTCCGAGCAGACTCCCCCAGAGTAGAATCTAGCTCCGCTTTAATATTAGTTGGACTTAAGCCTTTCAAATGAAAGTATTGTATCACATAACGATGACCAATTTTTTCCATGTTTTAAAATTCACTGAGAGCGTTCACTATTAATGGCTGTCAAACAAATACTGAACAACATAGCGTCGTCAAATTTCAATGCTAAATAACAAAATAATAAAAAAATAACAAAAATCTGTATCATCAGTGAATTCATCTTCACTGGATGATTCAGTATTAACAACAAATTTCAATTGCATCTCTTCAATGGACATTGTTCAAATTATATAAATTGTTTTCTTCTTCAATTACGTGTTCCACGCAGCTTGCCCATTTCTCTGCAGTTACTCGTGCCAAGCCCTCGTTGAAAAGAATTTTGACATCCGCTAATTTAAATGTTTTGTTATGGGCTGCTACAAAACCCTTTACCTGAGCCCAAACCAACTCTACAGGGTTTAGATTACAGTGGTAAGGCGGTAAGCGCAGAACCTTTCTGTTCGTTTTTTTTTTTATCATATTGTCCACTCTATACGAAACAGGATGATGCAGGTTGTATTGTTTAGCCACAACCAATAATTCAACTTTCAAAAGTTCGTCACTAAATTGAATTCCTTTTTCAAGTAAATATGACTATGTCATCTTTTTTCCATGCACTCGTAGGAACTTTTTCGGTTTTAACTGAGTGATATGCGGCATTGTCCATAACAATCACACAGTTTTCCTTTAATAAGGGCAAGATTTTCTTCATCCACTCCTCAAAAACATTACCGTTCATGTTTTCATGATAATCACCCGTGTTTCTGGAAACAAACGATAATAATCCACCTTCTACAATTCCGTCTTCGTTGCCTATATGAGTGATAATTAAACGTTGTCCTTTACCAGATGGATCCTTTAATCCCACAGATAAATCTTCAATGAAGGCTTGACGCGAATTAACTACGGACTTATCCTTCCATACTTTTGATTTTGGTTTACTGGAAGATTAATTTATTGGCTAATGATTTAGTTGAGGAATATACAGCATCTCTACAGTCGCAGAGCATGTCGCAGAGGGTCTGGAAATCCTTGGTCATAGGGTAGTTATTCTTAATACATAACTCTTCTAGTTGCTTTAAATTCTTCTGTAATAATGGAAGATTAATTTATTGGGTAATGATTTAGTTGAGGACTCTACAGCATCTCTACAGTCGCAGAGCATGTCGCAGAGGGTCTGGAAATCCTTGGTCATAGGGTAGTTATTCTTAATACATAACTCTTCTAGTTGCTTTAAATTCTTCTGTAATAATGGAAGATTAATTTATTGGCTAATGATTTAGTTGAGGAATCTACAGCATCTCTACAGTCGCAGAGCATGTCGCAGAGGGTTTGAAAATCCTAGGTCATAGGGTAGCCATTCTTAATACATAATATTTCTAGTTGCTTTAAATTCTTCTGTAATAATGGAAGATTAATTTATTGGCTAATGATTTGGTTGAGGACTCTACAGCATCGCTACAGTCGCAGAGCATGTCGCAGAGGGTCTGGAAATCCTAGGTCATAACGTAGCAATTTTTAATACATAACTCTTCTAGTTGCTTTAAATTCTTCTGTAATAATGGAAGATTAATTTATTGGCTAATGATTTAGTTGAGGACTGTACAGCATCTCTACAGTCGCAGAGCATGTCGCAGAGGGTCTGGAAATCCTAGGTCATAGGGTAGCCATTCTTAATACATAACTCTTCTAGTTGCTTTAAATTCTTCTGTAATATTGGAAGATTAATTTATTGGCTAATGATTTAGTTGAGGACTTTACAGCATCTCTAAAGTTGCAGAGCATGTCGCAGAGGGTCTGGAAATCCTAGGTCATAGGGTAGCCATTCTTAATACATATTTGGTAGTACTTGACACTCAAACACGCTCGGCTACCGCACTGATAAAAAAAGTAATATAATGATTTTAATTTAATAATATATTCAAACTAATTATTTTTAATCAAACTATAAATTTGATAAACACTGTTATTTCATACACTTTTTGGTCAGAAATGAATATATTACATTATATAATATTAAACACTAATTATGTTTTTCCACACAAGTAACATCAGCGAATTATATTCTGCTAGCCCTGAAGAAGGCAATAGTGATTGCCGAGACGTTGGCATAGAAGATAATAAAAATATTTAACTAACTAAATTCCGTCTGTTACTAATTATTTATTATTAGGTCGGTACGAAAGTTCTCAGGGTTTATCTTGTTACTGTTTTTTATTTATTTGTTTCTGAATAAAATATTCAACGTATTTCGCGTTTTGACATCTTATCTTGTAAAGAATTTTTCCCTCTATCTGATAGTGTAATTTGTTTTTTCTATGTTATTCTATTTTGTGACTTTTGTGAGCTTAATTCAGCATGTCTGAGGAACAATTTCGTACGATTTTTTATTTTAACTTTAAATTGGGACAATTCGCTGCCGAGACAGCTCGCCAAATTAACCAGGTGTGGGGCCCTAATAGCGTTGGAGAAAGCACCGTGCAACAATGGTTTAAGAAATTTCGTTCCGAAGATATCAGCCTTGAAGATGCACCTCGTAGTGGTCGACCTAGAGTACTTCAGGACGACGAATTGAGGACCCTGGTGGAAGCTGACCCATCGCGAACGGCTCGAGGGATTGCACAGGAACTAGGAGTCAGTCACCATGCAGTCTTAGATGCTTTAAAACGTCTTGGATAGGTGAAAAAACTCGAAAAGTGGGTGCCCCACGATTTGAACGATCGACAGAAATTGTCACATTTCACAAATCACCGTCCGAAAATTAAATGAATTGAGCGTCGAAGTTTTGCCTCACCCACCATACTCTCCAGACTTCTCGCCAACCGACTACCACCTTTTCAAGCACTTTGATAACTTTCTCACAGGTAGAATCTTCGCTAAACAGGACCAGGCAAAATCAGCATTTGTCGATTTCATCGAATCCTGTGAACCAAATTTTTATAATTATGGAATAAATAGCCTTGTAATTCGTTGGCAAGAATGTACAGATTGTAATGGCGCTTATTTCGATTAAATCGAGTAATTATTACAGAAGTTATGCCACTTTGAACTTTACCTATTGAAACTATGAGAACTTTCGTACCGACCTAATATTTGTTTTTGATTCGTTTAATCTTAAACTATTACTATTACACCAATTTTTCATGCATAATAATGTATTGTTCGATATTATTTCAACATCAGCTATTGAACTGCATCTTGATAAAAACGAAGTATCATCAGCGGATAGACATATTTTACTATTTCCAATATTATATGCGAGATCATTTATATAAATTATAAATAAAATCGGTCCCAGAATTGATCCTTGCGGTACTCCGCAGGATAGTTGTTGAATTTAGTAGAAAAGTTTTTTTTCCAATAAACAATTTGCTTTCTCTCATTTAGATAAGATCGCAATAGTGTACTTGTATTACTTCTTATTCCGTAATAATGCAATTTATCTATTAACTTACTGTGACATACTGTGTCGAAAGCCTTACTAAGATCACAACACATTAATTCGACATATTCCTTCTTATCTAAAGCTTCATTTATTGACTGAAATACTTCAATTAATGCCGAGTTTGTGGATTTACCTATTACGACTACTTTTCCGTGATGGGGCGAAAGGTCGGGGTGGTGTTGCCTGGAGGTGTTTTTGGCAAGACCGGCTAGCTATCAGTGGTGACGGGCGGGGTAATTTATTTGAAAAGGCGCCACACTGTTTTTACCAGTCTTTAAATAACATTAAATACAACTGATATTAAACTTAAACAGTGAAATATATTTCCGGCAACAACGCACGATGATCTGAAAAGGGGTGGGGTACAACACAAACAAAATACGAGCGAGTGGCAATCAAACTCGAAATTCACAATTTGATCATAGTACTGTAATTCTGCATTAAAAACAAAATAATTAAATATATCAATAATATGGAACATAAATAATTGTAATTGCAAGTTAACAGTTAAATGTACTACAATATTATAAACGAACGTCGAAATAACAAAATCAGTATACAATCCATATGAAATATAAGTTGGTTTCACCCAACGCGGGAAGTTTCGACCTTTAGTCAACAAACGAGTCCAGTTCGTGCTACCACCTATAGAACAAAAGTGACAATAACGTTCCCTAACGAGATTTGGCAAAATTGCTTACAGTATGGAGGGGGAAGCCGTGACGTAGACTGGCTGTGACGTCAGCATAATTTTGTAAATCATTTTCTAGAATAATGTTTGTTTGTTTTTCGATATTATTTACAAATTTTCTTTCAATGCCTATATTTTGATGTGTGTATATGTGCTTTCTATAAGAATTCAATTTAGAAAATTTTCTTTTACAATTTATTTCATTACATTTATAAATGCTATTATTGTTTAAACCGTGAATGATTCGAAAATGTTTAAATAATAATTTGTAATTACTGAAAAAATCGTTGCAAATAAAACAATTTGGCATGATGCTGTACTTACAATATATAGGTATTAATCTTCTGTTACGTTATGAAGATCGTTTTCCAAAGTGGATACAGCAGGGTATGTAATATCCAAGGGAGTCCCAATATTATAAATAAAATGTTGAATAAATATCCACAACTGTTTGGTTTCCACTGGGTAACTTGTATTCAGTGCAAAAAATATCTTGAAACAAACATCTAGTGCTGCTAGTGGTGTTTCAATTTGGTAGAGGATGTCATCAACTGATACATAACAGGCTTCATAATTGGTTATACTACCAATGATTACTTTGAACGGTTGCACAGTAATTCCAAGCCCCAAAACTCGTTTTCTTCGATTTTCT
Organism: Clivina fossor; assembly: GCA_963966155.1. Classification (NCBI taxonomy): domain Eukaryota; kingdom Metazoa; phylum Arthropoda; class Insecta; order Coleoptera; family Carabidae; genus Clivina; species Clivina fossor. The sequence goes on from OZ014550.1 coordinate 18,983,461, forward strand.
ATTTTACTCATATATTCCGCAGGGTTCTATAATATACATTTTTTTAATTTATATATTATATATCATATATATATATATATATATATATATATATATATATATATATATATATATATATATATATATAAATATATATAAAATATAAAACTACTTACATTTATTATTAATAAAAAGCTTTTTTGTACTTCTGCTTTCTTGTACTTCTGCTTTGAAAGGACGATTTTTTTTAGAGATTTTTTTCCCTTTATTGTTGACGTAGGAAACAAATTAGGCAATAAATAAATAGCTTCATTTATTGTGTTTAAAAAGAAAATAATGAAAATTATATTTATATATTTTTTTAACTCTCAATATTATTTACCTTCAACGATGTAATTTTTGTCCAAAATTTGTCTTTTTTTAGCTAAGGCTACTATTTTTTTTTGAAACTGATGGCCAAAATTGATATAGTATGCGTACTTAAATATCTGCTTACCTTTAAATTTTTCTTCTAAACTTTCTAAGTGCCACTGTTTTAAAATATTTACAACAAAATTATCCATTTCTTTGTAATCTAATAACCGCGAACATACACTGCAGACCACACACAAAGGTGTATGACACTACAGATAACAGACTGGATGTAACAGGCATAGCGCAAGTAATATATTGTATATTCATATTAAGGGGGGAAATACATGTAACGACCTAAAAAAATAAGGTTTTTTAGGATTTTTTTGGCTGAATGAAACAAGCTACAATGCTGTAGTTTCTTTTATTCTATGTGACATATAATCAACTACACTTATGAATTTTTTAAACTTTCTGTGACCTCTAGGTGATCTTGGAACCAATCTTAAGTGATGTCGCGTCCGCCTTGCCCGGTCGATTGGCGGGAATTCCTGGAGCCGGAAAATTTTTTTTTTTTATTTTTAGTTACTGATCATGATTCTCTGATATATTTTGTTCTATGTGAATTCCGAAAACTACAAAAAAACCGGATATTTTATCATTTTAACTCATTGTGAAAAAAAAAGTCTAATTTTCAGCATTTTTTTTTTTACTTTAGACACCCCTAAAAATAAATTAATGTTAATATTTTCGTTATATCAGAATTTCATATAGAATAAAATTCTATTTTCTTTTAAACACACAAAGTTTCAACTCATTTGTATGAAAATTGCTCGACTTATCACGCCCGCCATTTGTAAAAAACCGACTCGAGAAAAACTCATTTAAAGTCGCCTGTTAGCCAAAGCGGCTACCGAGGCGCAGGTAGAAAAATGCCTTTTTCTCGGTAAATACATTTCTGATCGGTTAGATATTGTAACGTTTTCGGGGTTCACTCAATAAATAATTTCACACTCTTTAATATATAACTGAGATTATTATTAAATACGTAAATGATACAAAAGAATAAATGTTATGATACACAATAAAGAATAAATGTAATATGTGAGCTTATCAGAAAAACTGTTACTAAACTAATTAACTAAAATATATGTTGAACAACTATTACTGATATGCGTATTTATTTCTATACTTATATAGTAGCGCGCAATTTATTTTATACGAGTCTATCGCCGCTGTATGCTCTTCACGCTGTCTGAATAGAACTGGTCGCCTGCCGATCAACGAGGTACCTCCACACATCCAACAACAACGGTCTCGCTCCCCCCCAGACGCCCACGAGAATATCTTGCATATCAGCGAACCGCAATGATTCGTCGTTGTTCCTTCGCATTCCAGAAATCCCAGTGGCGTTACATTGCCCCCCTCTTAAGGTTTGTTCCGTCCCGGAATAAGGAGATGCTTTACGGATTTGACTCGTGTCGATATCTGCAGGCGGATCCTTTCCTGCAGGTGGACGTTAGATAGAAGTGACAATTCACAGTTTTTCCTGTGTTATTTATTTCTACTGGGTGGAAGCAGCATACCAGGACGTTAATACCGGTGTGTTGAAACAGCTCCTCGATCATGTTCCGGACCATCCTCCAGTTCAACATATCGAGCCCGCAGCCTAATTTGGGTATGGCTAATTGGGTCACACCGTCTTCTAGTAACTGTGCACGGAGATCGTGAAGGGCTTCCCACAGCGTGTAGTAACCAGGCTTTCCGCTCGAATATTCTTTCGTCACCAGGTAGTACAGTTGTCGCCCAGGTGATGTTAGCCTCAGTGCCTTACCGGGGGTCGGGCTCTGTCGCCTCAATGTTTCTAGTTGGCCGAACTTTCTACGGAAGACGACAGCAATCCCTTTTTCCATTCGGAGGTCCTGAGCGACGCAGTGGGCCAAGGCATATCCTCCTGGTACCGTAAACAGGTCTTGGCTCACCTCTCTAGTGACGTTATGGCGTATTTTCCGACCGTGGGCACATGACGCCATGAACTGATCGAAGGTAGGTTCTTCCTGGAGCTGACGCACTCGAGCTTGTTGTTCGTCAGTATTGTCTCCTTCATAGGGCGCTAGACGGTTAAAATGGACTACTTTGGGTTTTCCGTTCGGTATCTTCCGGACCCGGTAGATGACGTCGTTAATTCGTTTTATTACTTCATATGGGCCCTCCCAGGCCCGCTGAAGTTTCGGAGAGAAGCCTCGTCGCCGTTGGGGATTATATAGCCACACCCGATCTCCTGGCTGGTACCCTCCTGATTCTGCTCGGATATCGTAGTTTTCCTTCATTCTGTCGCTAGCCAGTTGGATGGTGGAACGGACACGGTCGTGGATATCGTTCATCTTTCTTTGCAAGTTGTCTACGTAGCCTTCTCCGGCTAGGTCTTCCCCTGGTTTACACCCGAATTTCAGGTCACATGGGAGCCGTAGCTCATGGCCGAAGAGTACATTAGCTGGAGTTTGTCCCGTGGTCTCGTGGACGGATGAACGGTAGGCCATTAGGAATAAGTGGATATACTGGTCCCAGTCCCTCTGATGGTCGGATACAACTTTGGATAAGTATTTACCCATAGTCCTATTCATACGCTCGACCATCCCATCCGATTGAGGGTGAAGGGCGGTAGTCCTCGTCTTCCGAATTCCCAATAGTCGACACATGTCTTGGAAGACGGCCGATTCGAAGTTTCGACCTTGGTCAGAGTGTAATTCCAAGGGCACTCCGAACCGGCTGACCAGCTCCTTGATTAGTACTTCGGCAATGGTAATGGCCTCCTGATTGGGTAGAGCATAGGCTTCCACCCATTTGCTGAAGTAGTCCATCACCACCAATATGTACTTATTGTCGTCGTTGGTGGTAGGGAATGGGCCCGCGATATCAATGGCGATACGTTCAAATGGAGAACCGACATTATATTGGCGCATTGGTGCTTTCCTTTTTCTGGGGCCATTGCTGGTGGTACAGGCCACGCATTTCTTGCACCAATTTTCGGCGTCCTTTCTGCAATTGGTCCAGTAGAATCGTTCGCGCAATTTTTCAACGGTCTTCTTTATCCCTAAGTGTCCTCCTGATGCCCCATCGTGCAGTTCTACCAATACTTCTGGTACCCTCGCTCTCGGTACCAATAGCTGCAATCTTTGAGCACCATTTTCCTTCTCAATGACACGCTTCAGAAGGCCGTTCTCTAACACTATAGAGTCCCATTGCGCCCAGTACGACTTCACATTAGAATTGCAAAGAGCCACTTCCTCCCATAAGGGACGCCGGTTTGCATTCTTCCATTCCCTGATGAGTTTTAGATCGGGATCTGTCTCTTGTGCCTGGCGGATCTCTCGATTTGTCCATTTGTCGACGGTTATCGTTGTACGTCGGCAATTCGTAGAAACTTCTTCTGCACGGCTGCAGTGCTTGCATTCCTGAGGGCAGGGTCTTCGTGATAATGCATCGGCATTGCCATGACGTGTTCCAGCCCGATGCTCAATGTCAAAATTATATTCCTGTAGCCGCTCTATCCATCTGGCCACTTGGCCCTCAGGGTTCTTGAACTGTAGCAGCCATTTTAAGGCCGCGTGGTCAGTCCTTAGGTGGAATTTTCGACCGTACAGATATTTATAGAAGTGTTCCACCGATTTCACAATGGCCAACAATTCTTTTCTTGTTACGCAGTAGTTACGTTCAGGCTTTGACAGCGTCTTACTGAAGTAGCCAATCACTCGTTCCTGACCATCCTGTAGTTGTGAGAGTACGCCTCCAATGCCAACGTTACTAGCGTCGGTGTCTAATATGAACTCCCCTTCGGACAACGGGTAACTCAGAATTGGCGCACTGATTAACGCTTTCTTTAATGTCCGGAAAGCTTCCTGGCAGTCTGGGTCCCAAACGAATTTTCGACCTTCCTCTGTAAGCCGTGTCAGTGGCTTCGCGATGTTAGCAAAGCCCAGAACGTATCGTCTATAATAGGTACACAAACCGAGGAAGCTCCGTAGTTCGTGCTTGTCGGTCGGCACTGCCCATTCTTCTATGGTCTTAATCTTTTCAGGGTCGGCTGCTACACCTTCTCTAGATACAACATGACCAAGGTAGTGCACTTTTTCTTGAAACAGGTGGCATTTCTTTGTGCTGAGCTTCAAGTTGGCACATCGCAACCGTTGGAATATTTCTTCGAGGTTTGCCACGTGCTCATCAAAGGACTTCCCTACCACTATGATATCGTCAAGATATACAAGACAGGTCTTCCAGGGTAGTCCTTTTAGTACGCTCTCCATCAAACGCTCGAATGTAGCAGGAGCATTACATAGTCCAAACGGCATTACTTTAAATTGCCATAATCCTGTGCCAATGGTGAAGGCCGTCTTCTCCCGATCTTTGGAGTCTAGCTCGACTTGCCAATATCCGCTCTTCAAGTCCAGCGTCGAGAAGATCTTTGATCCAGCCAGAGTATCCAAAGTGTTGTCTATCCGTGGTAATGGGTAGCTGTCTTTCTTCGTGACGTTGTTCAGCTGACGATAGTCAACACAGAAACGAGTTGTACCGTCCTTCTTCTTCACCAATACCACCGGTGAAGCCCAAGGGCTGCTTGAGGACTCGATAATATCGTCTTGCTCCATTTCTTGTATTATCCGCTCAGCTTCATCCCGTTTGGCTAGAGGTAGCCGTCGTGCTGGCTGCCGAATAGGCTGAGCGTCGCCAGTGTTGATCTTGTGCTGAACAACGTTTGTCCTTCCCTTAGGGCCCTTCTTGACCTCAAAGATGTCCTGGTATCGGCATAATAGGTCATTTATTGTTTCTTGTTGACTAGTCGTCAGATGTCCCGAAGATGATGCAGCCAAGTGATTTAGTTGCTCTGGAAATTTGCGAGTATTTTTTACAGAGCTCTTTACATGATGAATTATTGAGGATGCGGAGGAGCATTGCCCGATGATGGTATCTTTCTTGTGTGTGACGGGGTAATTATTAGCATTCATTAACCGAACTGGCACCAGGTCCTTGCCTTGGACTACTGCTCGTGCCAGCAACACTCCTTTTCCGGTATTCCTATCATCGAGCTTTGGTTCCAGAACGAGTATTTCCCCTTCCCGAATGTAATCGTCTATCTGCGCATCCTGGAAGTTTTCGCTAAGAGGCGGTAAAGTGACATCTTCGATTATTCTGACCTGTGCCGTTATATTCGCCTGATGGTGTAGGACGATCTCTTCGTTGTTGATCCGTAGTATTTTATGCTTCAGATCCAGTTGGAATCCATGTTCAGACATCAAATCCATGCCCAGGATCACTGGTTCTTCTACATCCGCGATCAGCACTCGGTGTTTAAAGCTGATCCCGCCGATGGTAAAGTAGACATCCGCCTCGCCGTATACGTTAGCTGAGGCCCCAGTGGCCGTTCTCAGCTTCCATCTTGTCTGGCCTACTTTATTCTTATTCCGGATTACGTTGGGCTGGACTATGGTCTTGGTGGCGCCGGTATCAGCCAACAATGAATATGAGCGTCCATTGACTAAACCATCAACAAAAACGCCGTCCAAGTGTCTTGTGTTCGTTGTGACTTGTGCAATCCTGCTTGAGGCCTCAGAGCGGGGGGTCGACAGTTGCCTCTTCCCATCAACCCGCTTTAGTTTTCCTTCGGCTGTGTCTGGTCGGTTCTGCGGGGCTTTCCGCAGCGTCTCTGGAAATGCCCTGCTTCGCCGCAGTTAAAGCAACGGCGCTGTCTCCTTTTAGTTTCCAGCGATTCCAGTACTTGCTGGACTATCTTCTCTACCGAGTCCGTTCTTGTGTCTTCCTCGCCTTCGAGCAGTCGTAGTCTGGCCGAGCTTCTCGATGACTGATTGATGGCTTCGCATTGCAGCGCTTGTACTAGCGCATCGTTAACTGTTTCTGGCTGAGCCATCTTCACTAGCCGCTGCAGCTCGGTATCCCTGATGCCATCAATAAACTTTTCCGTTGCCAAACTCTCGTACATGCTGTCGGTGGCGTCTGGATATGCGAGTCGGACCAGCCGAACGATATCGGCTTCAAATTCCTGCAGCGATTCGTTCGTTTTTTGTACCCGATTTTTCAACTGTGATTTATACAGCCCTTTGATGTGCTTGTAACCGTATCGCATTTCAAGTTTCTTAATTAACTCTTCATAGTTGATTCTATCTCCAGCCGGGAAGGACTGCAAAACACGTAGCGCGTCATCACGCAACGATAATGATAAAACCTGCGCTTTCTGGCTCGCAGGCCAGCCGTATATCGTTGCGGTAGTTTCAAATAACGTAAAATATTCCTCCCAGGATGTTTTGCCGTCAAATGTTGGTAGTTTCGGCACTGAGTTTAAATTAAGGTTCTCACCATAAGTAACTGGACTATGCGTAGGTTCAGCTGCAGTTACACTATTAGTTAGTGTTGAGACACCGGCTCCGCTGGTTATGGATATATTAGCCGTTTGTTGTTCTAGTATTCTTATTTTATTTTCTACTGCTTCCAGTTTTTCGTCTAGCTTTTGTTTTAATTTTTCTTCTCGCTTTTCTGCGTTATTTTTCATTTCTTCTAGTTCATTTTCTAATTTTTCTTTCAGCTTCTGTTCTAGAATTTCTAATTTATTTTCCACGTTATCTTTCAGATCTGTTAATTTTTCTTCTAGCTTTATTGAAGACTGTTTCATTTCTTTTGCATTATCTTTCATCAGTCCCGCGAGTTGATTCATATCCATGGCTACTTGAAACTTAACAGTGTTAGGATCGAGATCCGCTGCAGTTAATGCCTCGGCTAAACGTCTTTGTAAGTCGATCTTGTTTCCTACTGCACTTAGATTTCTTTCTTCCAACTCGTTCTTGAGTTCGGGCACTTTTAGTTCATACAAGCCTTTTTCGAACATTGTGACTTATTTTGCAGCACGGCACTATTATTATTTATATATGTGTATGTAAATAACTATACACACGCCACGATTAATAAAGTTAAAAATGTTAAAAATAATATTTTGGTACGCCTATGGTTCAGTTCTCAGAAATGTTATCGCGCCGAATTCTTAGGAACGCACAACAATTCAACGTTCGTTTTACCGCACTTGTTTGTTCAGGTTTACCCTCGCGGTCCCCGGTAGCCAGGTACACGTTGCCCGGTAAACATGCGCTTAGTTGTAACGGCTTTTTATTTTATACTTCGCGAAATAACTAGCGAGTTATTTTCAAGCTTTGCAAATGTTATTTATGTTTGCAGAAATTATTTACTACACACTTGACACCAGTGTAACGTTTTCGGGGTTCACTCAATAAATAATTTCACACTCTTTAATATATAACTGAGATTATTATTAAATACGTAAATGATACAAAAGAATAAATGTTATGATACACAATAAAGAATAAATGTAATATGTGAGCTTATCAGAAAAACTGTTACTAAACTAATTAACTAAAATATATGTTGAACAACTATTACTGATATGCGTATTTATTTCTATACTTATATAGTAGCGCGCAATTTATTTTATACGAGTCTATCGCCGCTGTATGCTCTTCACGCTGTCTGAATAGAACTGGTCGCCTGCCGATCAACGAGGTACCTCCACACATCCAACAACAACGGTCTCGCTCCCCCCCAGACGCCCACGAGAATATCTTGCATATCAGCGAACCGCAATGATTCGTCGTTGTTCCTTCGCATTCCAGAAATCCCAGTGGCGTTACAATATTCTGCTGGATAAATCTTCGATGTATAAGCAATTAATTTATTTAAAAAAAAAAAACTAAAAAAATTTTTTTTTTTACATGTATCTCCCCCCTTAAATTCGCCGGTTAGCCAAAGCGGCTACCGAAGCGCAGGTAGAAAAATGTCTTTTTTTCGGTAAATACATTTCTGATTAGTTAGATATTTTGCTGGATAAATCTTCGATGTATAAGCAATTATATCAGCAAAATCGAAAAAAAATTTTTTTACATGTATTTCCCCCCTTAAGCATATAATAGATTAAAATTTGTTGCTAGGAATAAAATATATTTAATTTAAATAATTTTATAGATTTAATTGTGTTAACAAGTGAAAAATATACTTAAGTGAAACATACATATTTTTAATATATTATTAAATTATTTTCAAATAACCTCGTAAGCTTTTTCTTAATATTCATTAGTTTATTTTAACACGTTGACTGCGGCACCAAAAAAGCATGTTTAGAAAATAAGCATGTTACATATCCCCGGGGATATGTATGCATGATCAACTTTAATTGAGCCTGGAGTATATAAAAAAATATTTTTAAAACTTTTAGTAGCATACATCTCTTAAAAATACCACAAACTTATTTACGTCCTTACCGTTTTTACTTCACGTTATTATTACTTAAAAAATTACAGGATACACTAGAAAAAAAATAAAAATTCAAAAAAAAAATTATTATAATTCTCATTATGATCATGTTACATACAACAAAATAAAATAATATCATTTACAATATTTTATTATATAATTTTAGGTATGTTTTTCATTGAAACACGGCAAGCAATAGCCGGGTTGACCATCGCAATCCGAGCAATAACTTGCTATTCTTCTTACTTTTTTATCAGCCTCCCGGCTTGATAAAGTTTTTCGAAATTTTCGTAACAACCTTTACATGTTCTTCTTTTCTTTCTGCCTGGTCCTTCTGGTTTTACAAAAGTATGTGCCCGTTTCTTCGGTTGTTGTGCTTCTGCTTCCGTATTTGAAACAACCAGAGATTCTGCTAACTTTCGTCTAAATTCTGTGATACCCATTTTCGTATTGGAAATCATATTATAAACAACCCAACTATTTACCACTGTTGTTCCGAAAAGTATTTCAAACATAACTTTTCTGAAAAGGTAAAACATGATTTACATTGTCACAAAATTGAGTATTTTTGTTCTTACCTACCACTTTACACTCCTACGCAATGCTGAGTGATATGACGACATCTGGTCACTTACACCCACGCCTTTCTTTGCCTTATTTTAATCGATAACGCATTTCAATATCATTTTCTGTACAGTACCCCGGGGTTATGTGCCGCACAGGAGTAATCATTTATTACTCCAGTGCGGAACAGTACCCCGGGGATATGTACCGATAAATTAACATATAAAGAAAGTTTGGCTAAAAACAATTATAACGCTATTTCTTACATCTAAAAATTCCAAAAATTACACGAACTACATCATTCGTCTGTATGGAATAACTGATACTGGACCCCGGGGATATGTTTCGCAGTCAACGTGTTAAAGAAAAATATATTACATTTAAATAAAATAAATTTAAGAATACGCATTTTAGTAATAATAAAAGCGTATATTAAGTTAATTATTGTACTTTCAGTAAAATTATTTTGTAGATGTAAGAAAACCCTACGATTGTGGTATCATTTAGCGGTTTTTTATAAAATGCAATTGATAGATACATGCACTTGGAGTAGTGGAAGTTGTTGCTGTAATTTGAACTAATGCACTTTCCTTAATTTTTCTTATTTCAAGTTAAATTCGTATCTTGCAATAAACAGTACTTTCTTTAGAAAAATTTGATACTTTACGGTCACTCTAAAATTTTTTTATGTAATTTTACCTGCAAATTATGAGACTATGATGCCCAGCATTTGTAGGTATTATTACTGAACAGCTGTAATTTTACATAATTGTTTAAAAATACATAATGTCAGTACTTTTACAAACGTTGTGTAATATGATACTACCAACGGTATGTAAAAATACATATGTATGTAATATTACAGTTTTTTAGTAAAATATCTTTTAGTAAATTTACAGAACTTCAGTAAATTTGCTGTCGGGAATTTTCCATAAATAGGTAATATTTATTTAGTTTTGAAATATTATTGTTGGTAAAATTACATACATTTGTAAATTTACATAAAGGATGCATTTTCAATTGAAGCAGGAATTAATAAACATTGAATAATAATAATATATATAGTTTAGTAGCAAAAAAAAAATGATATACACTAAAAACAAAAAATATACGTATAGTTTACAAAATTTGTATAGTAGTATATGTGTTATATAATATGAATTATTTATCGTAACATTATAAAAAAAATATATAAAATGAATTAAAAAAAAACATTCAGTCATTTAAATCTCTGAACAAAAATATTGTTATTCTTACGAATAATTATTCAGCTTTCTAATTAAGGTTAGTACCCTATTCAAGACAGACATCGTGTTTTATTAAAATGAATTTCATCCCTTTTTTTTCCTAATAGATGACGCAAATGTCTGGGTCTGATGTAAAATCTAAAACACATTAAATAATCAATTTTTTTTCATAAAACTTTTTTCTAATATTACCTTTCAAAATACTCAGTCCTAATGCGATTATTGGTGATGAAATGTTTGTAGACATCTACAATTTTGCAATTATTGTCTGTAAAAAAAAATTGTAATACGTATTTATATTTTAATAATTTTATTACATTACTTTTTAATTTAAAAATTTCTCTGTTAAATTGTTTCAATTTCATCATATGCAATGGATAGTTTTTATATCTTGGAATTGGCGGTATTGTTAACCAATATATATTTTTATCTTTCAAAGTTTTTCTTAGTTCTCTCAAACATAATTTAAATCTACTAAGAGGGACTAACTGCAATATAAAATAGAAATTATTAATGCTAAATAATTCATTTACATTATCCATATTACATTTTTCACGTCATTTGTGCCGATTAACACAATAATTTTGTGTTTTAAGTTCTTCTTTTGCTTTTGTACTCTTCTAATTAATTGGCGAATTCCTTGCCCAGAAACACACAATCCAATTTGAGCACTGCCCTTTACTATAATTTGTTTTTACAATAAATTAGCATATTTACATATAGGTTACTTATATAAAATATATTTTACCATTTTTATTTGATCTCATAGGTAATATGTTTGTACAAAATCTCACCATATTACTATCTCCTAATATTGAATATTCATTATATTTCTGTAAATAAACAAGAAATAAAACAATAACATATTTTCTATAACAGTCTATTATTTTTTTTCTTACTTGAATATCCATTTTTACACGGTTAGGAGCGGCAACCACTTTTGCACGTATTATGAGACAGGAATTAACAAAAGGAAAAAAGGTGAAAAAATAATAAGTAAAAGAAAAGGTAGTCTTCATAAAGACTGTTTGTGTAACAGAATACAATGAAACTGTACTAGGCAAGATAAGGCAAAAACCAAAAGGAAAAACTAAGAAAAAAGCAAAAAAAATTGGAAAAGATGATGGAAAATAATAATGAAAACACAAGCACAAGAAACAACGAGTAACGGCAACAATAAAAATGGCGGTTTCACTTTGCCTTGGCACGAACACGACGAAATATCTCAGTTTGACATGCGCAGTAGTCAGTGGCGTAGCTATGTTGGTGGTTAGGGTGGGGGGTGATTTAATAATCATGTTCACAAAATTATTATAATTTATTACTGGTTCCTTGGTTTCTAGAAATTCTTCAGATAGCGTATATACGGTGTCGGAATATATGTCCCAATTAGCATTATTAATTTTCCATTTTTTTGTAATAGATTGAAATCTATTATCTTGATTTGTGTCCGAGTATAATTGCATCGATGTTATAGTTGGGAAATGATTCGATCCGCTAGTATCTTTAATTGTGTACCAGTTTGATTTTATAGCAATATTTGCAGAACAAAATGTTAGGTCTAAAGCACTTTTGCGCTGGTGTGGTAATGTTTGAATAGTTTCAGTTCCATCATTTAAAATAACATAATTTGCATTTTCAATACTTTCCAATAGAGAAATTCCTTAATTATCATGCATGCAGCAACCCCACATAGTGTGATGACAGTTAAAATCTCCTGCTATCAGTACCGGAGCTTGCAACTGATCAAAGATGGCGGTCCAAAATTGTTGGTTTAATTGATGTTTAGGTGAGCAGTATGCTGATACAAAAGTTAATGGTTCTTTTTTCAGTTTGATTTTTATAGCAGAGATTTGTACTTTATCTTGATTAGTGTATTTAACTTGTACTTTAGTGTAACTTATAGATTTTTTAATTAAAATTGCACTACCTCCATATCCGTCACTTCTATCTGTATGAATGATATTGTATCCCGAAATATTTGGATATGCTTTTGTAAAGGGATTAATAAATGTTTCTGATAATATAGCTATGTGTATTTTGTTGTGTTGTAACAGTCTTTCCAGGAAGTTCTGATTGGATTTAAGGGACCTAATATTCCATTGCATGATATTTATATTATCCATTATGGGTTGATTGTTCCAGCTGCTCCGAAAGCATATCTTTTATTAACAAGTGTAAGTTTTCTATTTGATTTATGGAGCTATTTGATTTTTGCATTATTACTTGAAGTTACAGTTGAAATCGAATCGACATATTTCTTAGCATCGAAAAAGCTGCATCTGTTTACGATTCTATGTGTGTTGATGGCATAGTAGTATTTGAAGAATGGACAGTTGCGGCTAGAAGATGGATGCTTGTCGGAGCAGTTGGCACAGATAATTTTTTCAACTTCACACGCACGACCCTCGTGCTTTGCCTGACCACATATGCATTTCTTAATCGCCGCATTAGGACATCTGACCTCGATGTGGCCGAAAGCCTGACAACCGGAGCAGCGAATCGGATTCGGAATGTACTGTCTGACGGGCAGTGAGTACATCGCGATGTAAACACGACTCGGCAGAAACAAACTATCAAAGGTAACGACGTAAGCACCGTTCGGTTCTGCTTTTCCATTTTTGTATTTAGTCAACTGACGGATTGCGATCACCTTTTGAGATTTACTCTCGGCGAGCAGCTCGGTAATGTTGCAGTTAAGCAAATCGGGGCAGTATATGAGTCCCTTTGTCGAGTTGAGTGATTCATGTTTGACACATGAAACAGGTATTTCACATAAGGAAGTCAGTTTTAACAACTTGTCGGTCTGTTTAGCATTGATCGTCACAACCAGTAAACCTTCACGAATTTTTCTACAACTCTCAATAGTTCCAACAAGATTTAATAAAGTTTTATTCAATATGATAGGATTGGTTTTATTGAAGTTTATGTTCTCTGTCGAGCATTTAACTAGGATAAATTGTTTATATTAATTCGAGTTAGATTTTGGAAAAAAGATGCTGAAGAGGATGATTGCCCTTCCATCATCGTGTATGGGCCGGGCCCACGGATATAGATGTTGTTTAGACACCACTTAAATAAACCAAAAAACAACCTACGAGTTATCGAGGGGGTCATCAAATGTAAGACAAACCACCACCATATGGGGCGGAGAAGGATCAAGTGGTACTGATGAAGACCACAAAAGACCAAAAGAAACCTCTAGGAAAATAAGAATTACATAAATGCACGTTTTATTATACTATTTATTGAAATAATAAAGTGATTGTAAAAAAAATAACGTAAAGCAAAAACTGACGATTTTTTGATAGCACGTGGTCGAAAAGATCAAACGAACAAAGAAACATTCACTGAGAAGCGATTTTCTTCGGGTTTTCTTTCACACAAACTGAGATAACGTCAAAATAACACTTAAAAACACAAATTACACATTAAATTAATAGAGGTAGCTGTGGGTTCTCGTTGAAACATATTTAAATAATAAATTTTAATAAAACACTTGGTATATTTCACAATTTTTCTTTTTATTAAAAAAGTCTTGATCACGTGATTTCGGCTGTTAGGCCATCATCAGAAGAATGATACAAAATTTTACAAAAAAATTTTAAGTGTAAGTGGGAGGGAGAAGAAGTATTGGAAAAACATCTGGTTACTATATTTATGAAGGGTGATGGTATAGTCTTCTTCACGAACAAATTCCTGACTTCTAAATTGGTACCATAAAATATAACAATAGAGGAACCCGCAAAGCGGTTTTCTTCAAAATATTGAAGCTGTAAAATTTTACCTGCTAAATCTGTGAAATTGTAATATTTCAGAGACGTACTACTATAATTGCTGCAGATATTTTTAAAATATTTAAGTCAATTGATTTAAAAATTAATGTTATTTTTACATACAATTTTGGAGATTATTATTATAAAAATTATTTGAATAGCAGATTTCCAAGACTTACCTCTGTATACTGAAACGGTTATATCGGTAATGATTAAAATATTGAGTTATTGCCGTTATACTGTTATTATTTTATGTCCACGCCAATTTTCGTGAAATTTCGTTATAGTTGCAAAAGGGCATTTTATCTATTTCCAACAAATTAAGTACCGTTATACCGTTATTATTTCATGTCCTCACCAATTTTCGTAGAATTTCGTTATTATTGCAATAAGGCATGTAATGTATTTCAAACAAATTAAGTAGGTACGGTTCTTGTATCTGCATAAGTTGTAAATCACCGGTTTAACATTCGATAATCCTCAACCCATTATGCGTACGCTTATATGCATCTAAAGTTCACGTACACTTAGAGCTATTTTCGTTTGCTATACTTTTTCTTTTGTGTGGGTGCTGCATTGTTAAATTTATGGATCTTATTTAAACGTTAGGAATTTGTTCTTGAAAACAACTATATTAGGTCAAGTTGTTCATTCATAAGGTTGACTTTTGATTTTATGGCTGTTTTAATTTCTAAATTTTCCAGGAAGGTTAGTCTGAGCCCTTTCTTTTCTTTGTGTAAGATGGTTAGGTTATCTACTGTACAACTAAGGTTACATTCTATCATGTGTTTCGCAACGTTTGAAAAAATATTTTTGTCTTTTATGGCTTTCAAATGCTCTTTGAATCTTATATTGAAGCTACGGCCTGTCTGGCCTACATAAATATAATCGCAATTATTACATTCAATTTTGTAAATGCCCGAATCTAAGAAAGGGTTCCTATTAACCAGTTTATTATTAACTAAATTGTTTTTTATTGTATTTTTATTGTAGAGACTTGCTGTAATTCCGAGTTCTTTTAATTCGCTTGATAATTTATAACTAGTGTTGCCAATAAATTTAAGTTTATGATAGGTGTTATTGTTGTTATAAGGTATAACTGCATAAAACTGGTTAATAGTAACTCTTTTACATTTTTTCTTTATAAGATTATTGATTAAGAGGAGGTACCACCCTGAATACTAAAAAAAAGAGGCTATTTTCACGAATTAATTTTGGGCACAGGAATGTAAATAAATTACTACTTTTTTTACATTGTATTTGGCACATATTCCTCTATATTTTCAAATAGTTCGAAGCCTTTTTGTAACCAATTGCGACCGCTACAACCTCCGAACCAAGACCATGTCCCAAAAAGACTGCTGCTGCGTTGACAGGCTGGAGCGCTCAATTCCCATTTGAAATAAATTTTCTTGTTTTTAAAATGTAAAGTAGATTGTAACTTAGGGATCAACTGGCCGGATTTCAAAAAAATACATTTTTCGCCAAGTTTCATTTGAAAAAAAAGTTTGAAAATTTTTCTTCCTTTTTTGGATCGCTAAAATCGAAAAAACTACATATCAAAAAAATGACCAGTTGATCCCTAAGTTGAAGTTTTGGCAACATTTTCCCCAAATTCCAAATTAATCGGACAAAAATTGCGACTTGTATGCTGTCAACGCAGTTTAAAAACATAGTTTCTAGAAAAACGCGTTTAAAGTTTCAAGTTTCAAGCAGAGCGCTGCTGAGCGCTCTCTATAAAATGCTTTGTTGCACATTTATTATTGCGATTTACGCTTCCATACTTTAAAACCTGGTTCTAAAGGGTTCAAAAAACACATTTAAGTAAAAAAAAATCGATTTTTTGAAATTTTCAGAGTGGTACCTCCCCTTAATTCTATTGGGTAACTGTTATTAGTTGCAAATTTTAAAATTGTATTTGTTTCGTTATTGTAGTTAGTTTCATTCATAGGTATTGTATTTAATCTATTAATGAAACTATGGAAAGCAGCTAGTTTTGTGTTTCAGGGGTGGTTTGAATTATATGGGATAATAGTGTCTGTATATGTTTCTTTTCTAAATATTTTGAAATTGAATATATCGTTAATATGATCTATTGTAATGTCCAGAAAATTGATGGTTTTATTTGTTTCTATTTCTAATGTGAATTGTATATTATTATCAAAGGAATTAAGTAAGTTTAGAAATGAATTAATTAATCTGTCTGTTCCTGAAAAAAGGCATATAACGTCGTCTACATACCGATACCAAAATATAACGTTTTTTTTATCAGTGTGCTTTTACTTTGAAATAACTGTTTTTCAAAATTGTCCATAAATATTTCAGCTAACAATGGAGACAGGGGAGACCCCATTGTTAGTCCTTCTTTTTGTTCGAAATAGCGATCATTAAATATAAAATAATTTTGTTCTAAACAGATATTGATTAGTTGTAAACATTCATTCTGTTCTACTGAGCTACATT
Organism: Clivina fossor; assembly: GCA_963966155.1. Classification (NCBI taxonomy): domain Eukaryota; kingdom Metazoa; phylum Arthropoda; class Insecta; order Coleoptera; family Carabidae; genus Clivina; species Clivina fossor. The sequence goes on from OZ014550.1 coordinate 19,000,169, forward strand.
TATTGTTTATTAAGTGATTTTGGATGATTGGTATTAGTTTTTTAGTTGGTATGGATGTAAATAAACTTTTTATATCAAATGATACTAATTTGGCATTGGGTGGGACTTTAATGTGTTTTATGGGGTTAACTAACTCTGTAGTATTTTTTGTACTATGATTAGGACTAAAGTTTAGCAACTCGGGTAATACCAAAGAGTATATAACAGGGATAGAGGCTTAACCTTACGGGCATAAATATGACGGCGTAAGGTGTGGAGTAGACGTAAGAAGTGTGTGGTGGTCGGTAAGATCTATCTATCTCCCTCAGTACGGTGTTTGAAACGTGTGTCGCACTGCATTCGTCGATATATATATATTTATCTGTTGCTTTGCTTACGCCGCGATAATTTATTGACAGCGGTACACCGCTGTAATAATAATTAAAAAATAATTGAAAAATAACAAAATTGATAAATAAATTAATATCTTATTTATTTTCAAGTTTATAAACACACACATATAGATATAATAAAATTAATTATTTAATAATACAATATAATAGTTTCACCTAATTCCTTGTAACTGATATAATTTATATTACGTTTTAACCATAATAACATTTTAAACAAAAAACAAAAAAAAACACTTATACATTAACTAGTTAAAATTACATATATTCATTTATTAAAAATACCATATTTTTTTTTAATTACTAAGCAAATGGTGTAATTTATTTTTAATTTTTGGTTCTTTTGAATTTTTTAAATCCGAACTAATCCATTTTAAAGTTTTAACTAATTTTATAAATATAATTTGATCTATTATATATAAACGATGTTCACGACAAGAATGTTCAAACCATAAAGAATATTGTTTATTTATTTGTTCCAAACACTTTTGTTTTATTTTTAATCTAATATTTTCTTGAAACTTACATTTAGCAAAAACTTTATAAAACACTTTTAAACAAATAGTAAATATACTAACAAATTCATCACTGGGATTTTTTAAGAATTTTATGGTATCTCCTTCATTGTAATCTCTGTTTATTATAAGTAATTCTTTTGCATCATACAGATTATTTTCTCTCTTATTTAAATATATTTTGCAATCATAACATTGAAATTTTTTTTCACATTTATAAATTAAATATCCTGCAAAATATACTATGCTACAGGTTTCAAACGAAATTTTAGAATGTTCGGAATCATGTATTTCCTCGGAAGCTATTGTTTCAGTTGACGTGTCACTAGAAGTTGAAGTCGATGTAAATTCTTCTAATTCAAATTCGGAATAATTTTGATCAAGATCGAAATTCAAAGGAACATCCGTATCAGTCTCACAATTCGAATTGTTAATATTTTCAGAAATATTAGTGCATATATTGCGCTGTAACGATATTCTAAATTGTTTGACTGTAGGATTTGTGTTATGTCCTCCCTGTCTTTTTACATAAGAAAATAAGTTTTCCAAAGGGTCCTGATTCAATCTATTCGTCATTAAAAATGTGTAATTTTCTGCCTTCAAATCTTCCCATAATTTTAAAATACCGGTTATTGTGTGTATAAGTCCATTAATACAATATATACCTTTTTTTTCTATATTATTTTTTCTGTAAATTTTCCATAAGTTGATCCAGTGTAGATTTTCTTTTAATGTGTCCTCTATTAAGTTATTATAAATTGAAAGTGGTTTTTTATATATGTTTGGATCGTGTAGGTGTTTGCTATTTAAACAATCAAACAATATATTAATTTTTTGACAAAAGTTTGCTGTGGCTAGCGCTGTTTTTGATTTTAGTTCTCCTGTTCTATATGCGGTAATAATAGCAGTCGAAACTTTATGGCTAAATATTTGTGTTGCATATTTAACACGCATTTTTTGAAAAGAATTCGGTTTTATATGGGCATCTGAAATACGCACTAATGCTCTAGAAAGATTACTACTTTTATCGATAATATAAGTTTTTTTAATATCGTCCCACGAAACTTGTTCATTTTTTATATGGATATTATTTTTTAAAAGAATATTACGTACACTTTTTATTAAATGCGGCATATCATATAATGCATAAACTTTATTATTATTATCACTTAAGAAACATGTATTATTTTTTGAAATCCCTAAATTAGAATATGTTTTTCTATTATTAGAACCTTGATCAGATGTAACAACTCTGATATTAAAACCAATAGATTCCAGTTGATTGATCATATACTTTAATAGTTCTGTTAACATATTAGATTTTATATTGCTGGAACTAATATAATAACCAGCAGGTATTTTCCAATTGTGTTATATACTCTTTGGTAATACATTAGTTAAAAATTTGCATAACTTGTATGTAGGCGCTGGTAGATATGATACTACTGGTCGAATAGGAATATTTACTTTATGAATTTTAGGGAGTCCATAGAGTATCGGTGACGCTGGATTCATGTTTATCAATTTATATGTGTGTGTTTGATTTATGATGTTTGGACAATTTTTTAAAACTGCTTTTAATTTACTTTGATATTTAGGTGTCGGATCAGAACTAATTTCGTTAACAGTACTATTGTTTATAAAATCATTTACTTTTTGAATATAATCCGGTTTAGTCGTAATGGTAATGCTATTACCTTTGTCTGCCTTACTTAGAATGAGATTGTTGTCTTTTAGCTTATGTTTAATTGACTGTATAGTTTTTAATTCACTAAAATTTTCTTTATTAACTGATATGTTGGTGCTCTGGAGTCCTTCCTTGAATTTGATTAAACATTTTGATTTTTCTTCCGAGGTTTGATGAAAAAGGGCAATTTCTAAATCCGTTGCTAGTTCTGTAGTCTTTTTTATTTTGCGGTCTGTTTGGTGCATAAGATAAACCTTGATGTAGAAGTTTGTTCTCTGTTTCGTTAAACACTGTATTAGTTAAATTAATTACACGAGCATAAAATTCACATGTCACGTCACTTGGTTCACTAAATTCACAAATTGTATTATTAGATTTACTTTTTGCTCTATTTTTACTGTTATATGCTGTATTACCCTTGTTTGAAGTCAGCAATTCACTGAATTTCTTCCTGAGTTTTATATATTGTATGTGGCTTAAATGGTTAGTTTTCTCTCTGGTTTCCTGATCTAATATATCAAATGTTACGCTGTGTAGTTTTGCGGTGAGTTCACAATGAATTAATTTGAGATGTAAGTTTAAATTGTATTACACAATTTTAGTATGAAAATACCCACGATACACTTACAACGGTATGCCGATGCGCATCTAATATGTCTACCGTCAGCTGGATGACGTCACGTGCGAAGCAAAATCGCACTTGATGCTAGCGTTCGTATGTAAATCGCATTGTAAAACGTAGAAAAATTATTTATTTTGCGTAAATTTCATTATTTTTGTTGATAAGGTCATTACGGCAAGTAATATTTTTTTGAATCGATTATTTGATTCTAAAATGATGTTAAAAAATAATTAAAAGTTGATGAAGGAACACCAAACTGGGTTTTCATTTTGAACGTGACGTTTAAAAAAATCTACACAAAAGTGACAAAAAATGCTGCAAATTTAATCTTTATGTAACTATTTGAGAAATACAGGTGTTTTAGGCATTTCAAAAATAAAATAACACAAAATCACAATTATGCAAAAAAAGTACAAAAACATTTATTTTTCACATAAGAAGTTATTTTTTATAATTTGTAAATTTAGACATTTTTTTATGTAATTTTCTTTGACAATTTTTAAAACTAATTCGTCGATTAAGTTCTCGTAACCTGATGTAAGTTCTAGTCCTACTTAGGCAGAGAATCACCTCAAATGGAATTGATGTACCTTCTAATTTATTCATCGTTCGCTGCGCCAGTTTTATAAAATTTTTTTTTTCACTAGATAAGGAGTTTCCATGCATAGCATAGAACTCAGCATCAAGTTTCTGAGCTGCTTCAAATAACTCGTTGCTTGGTTCCATCAAAAATCCTCTAGAAATCGACTGCAACCAGTCAGGTATATTGTTATTATTGAGTTGAGAATTATTTGTAGGAACACCCAAAGAATATTTATTTTTGTACCTGTAAGCTACATAGCCGGCTATATATTTCAGAGATTCATTATTAACCTTTTGTTTTAATTCGAAATTTTCAGTTAATTGCAACATTTGTTCGTCGACAGCATCTTCTTCTAAGTATTCTGGTTGCACAAATGGATAAGAACAAACTATTTCTTCTTCACAATCACCCTGCTGCTGCTCCTCATCCAAACTTATTCCTATATCAGTAACATTAAAAGGGACCTTTCGCGTGATACAAATATCTTCTTTACATAGTGTATTATTCTTGAGGGTGTTGCCCGATTCTTCTGTAATGTTAAGTAAACATTCTTCATTAGTTTCCTCGGTGTTTCTATGTTCTGTAAAGATTGCTGCTGAATGTTTTCCTAATATAAACCATCTCATACGATACTTGAAGTCAAGTGGAGAAGGGTGGTCATTTGCTCCCCCCATTCCCCGAATATAGGCAAAAAAATTTTCGAGAACATCTTGATTAAGACGAGATGTTAAAATATACTCAACACTGTACTTCTCACGCAAATAATCGAACATTTCTGCCAATGATCTGTTAGTTAACAAAATTCCTTTTTGAAATGGTATGAGTTGTTCATGATTCCCAATTCTCATTGTATTTATAATTTCTGACATCTTATTCAATAGATCTTTTTGAATTTTTATATCAGTACCAAATGCATTTTTTCCTGGACAGCTTCCATTATATTTGGATCTTGAGTTCAATAAATCGAACCAATCGTTAAATAGCTGAACTATTTCAGCAGCCATCTCCCAATGGCTATTTTTAGGCATCAAACCATGTTCTCCACAGTATTGAATTGCTTTGGCGACAGTGTTTGAGAATAGTTCAGCAGCAAGTCGAACTCTTTGTCTCATAGATCCTTTTACTTCAAGATGCTGCCGAGTTATCTTATGTGCAAAAGTCAGTTCCGAAGTGGAAATGTCCAACAAACTTTCAAAATAATGCTTATTAATCACAGAATTTTTTAACACAAAGCCATGGTCAATAAGATGATTTCTTGCAAGTTTTAGTAGATGAGGTACGTCTGCATACACAAACACTTTTAAAGAATTGTTTTCGGGATGTGGGAAAAAACAATTTTTGCTGTGACCTACATTTAATTGCGACCATAATTTTATATTGCCAGTACCCATGTCACTAACTATTCCCACAACAGTGAAGTTTGATTTGTATAATTCAGAAATTATTTTTTCAAGAATATCTCTCGTCATCGGTTGATCATACTGGTAATAAATTGGTTGTTTCCAATGTGAAGTTAGACCTCGTACCATAACAGCCTGACAGGATTTGTGTGAACCTACTGTTTGCTCTTCTTTTTTATCAATTTCCATTTTATTCGAGAGATAAACTTCGTCAAATGATATAATACAGAGCCGTTCCATGTAATTGAAATCACATGATTTATTTTTCATTAACGTTAAAACACTTTTCAATACTCCTTGATTTACATCAAAATTTGATACCCACTTTCTTAACGTGGACATAGCAGGCAAGGGATAGTTATGTGCTCGCAGATACCGATATGCCTTGGGACTAACACTTCTTAATGAAATGGCAGATGCGATATCGTCTCGGGACCAATGCACTTTCTTTACTTTATTTGTACACAAAAGTTTCTTAATTTGCCCCTCCGTAAAAACAGTGGCCAGGATATCATTATAATATTTAATTTTATTTGAATGCTCTCTTTTTTCATTTTCAGCGGTTTTTAACATTTCATTAAGCTTCTGTATTTCATCTTGTGCTCTGAAACCAATATAACAATTTAGATAAAAAATGTAAATATAGTAAAATAAATGGCGTACTTTTTTAATTCTGATTTTAAAATCACTATCTCATTTGTTTCGGGATTGTCCACTTCTGTATTATTATTGTCGTGGTTTGGTTCAACGAAAACAGCTTCAGAAACATCATCTTTCAACATTACATTAATTTCACTTGTGCGAATTCTTTTTGCTAAACGTTCTGATCTTTCCCCTGTTTTTCTTTTATTTATTGGTGTATCATTATTACCTGGAAGTTTTAAAGTAGGTACCGCGTCAGGTTTCAAATGTCGACTATTTTTAAAAGTATAATTAAGAAGTCGTTCCCTTAAAGGTATTTCAAAGCTGCTGACTTCAAAATGTTCAGAACAAACACATGCTACAAAATATAAGATAAAAAAGTATGATATTGAAATACCCCATATAATATTAATTTAATATACCATTTTTTAAGTTTATTTTATCCTTACGACGACATGCAACAATCCATTTCTTTGAAATGTCATCGATTTTCGGAAATCTAAAATATTTGATTTCTGTCCCTTTTGTCTTTTTATTACAGTTTCCACATTTAGCCACTGCACAACCCGGCATTTTCGGATGAAATGTGTAATAAATAACCACTTTAATGAAATAAACGTACGCCAAACACCTATACAATTGTAGTTGGAAAATGCAGTGCTTTACTTCGTTTGCGCGATCACGAACTCACAGCAGTCACAGGTTCGCACGTGACGTCATGCGCACAAGTGTTCGAATTTGAGACGCATAATCAGCATACCGTTGTAAGTGTATCGTGAAAATACCAGAATATAGAGAAAATTTCCGCTCAGCCAAAGCAGCGATGTGATCACTGCCACGGATACGAGAGAAGTCCTAAACACCATTAATTTTATTTTTATATATAATTTATATATAATTTTTATTTACAATATGACAAAAATGAAATATCATAAACATTTGTACACTACAAATTTACGTAACCAAAGTAATTGTACGTATTAAACAAAACTAAAATACAGCTAAAATAATATAATAGTAGTAAATAATGTTTTTGATATTACAAGTTTTCGTTTTTTGAATATATCAAATAATATATCTTACAATAAATATACTATAACATTAGGAACTAGTAAAATAATGAGATTTTGAAACAAATAGAAATATAATAAATGGCAATGCTTAAATTGAATTCGACATTTTCAGACAAGGAATTCGCCAATCAGCAAAGATACAATACGAAAAAAGAAAAATTATAAAATATAAAATTATTGTAATTCTCAGTTGATCTATAATTTGTTTGAGATCTTTATGAAAATTTTTGAATAAAAACATATATATATATTGATCAACAATTCCACCATTATCAAGATATGAAATATATCCATTGCACATGCTGAATTACAACAATAAAAAAAAAATTATAAAAGTTCATCTTTTAGAAAAAAATTTAAACGCGTTAATCCTGTTTTATTAAAATGAATTTCATCCCTTTTTTTTCCTAATAAATGACGCAAATGTCTGGGTCTGATGTAAAATCTAAAACACATTAAATATTCAATTATTTTTCATTACACTTTTTTCTAATATTACCTTTCAAAATACTCAGTCCTAATGCGATTATTGGTGTTGAAATGTTTGTAGACATCTACAATTTTGCAATTATTGTCTGTAAAAAAAAATTGTAATACGTATTTATATTTTAATAATTTTATTTCATTACTTTTTAATTTAAAAATTTCTTTGTTAAATTATTTTCAATTTTATCATATGCAATGGATAGTTTCTATATCTTGGAATTGACGGTATTGTTAACCAATATATATTTTTATCTTTCAAAGTTTTTCTTAGTTTTCTCAAACATAATTTAAATCTACTAAGATTGACTAACTGCAATATAAAATAGAAATTATTAATGCTAAATAAATCATTTACATTATCCATATTACATTTTTCACGTCATTTGTGCCGATTAACACAATAATTTTGTGTTTTAAGTTCTTCTTTTGCCTTTGTACTCTTCTAATTAATTGGCGAATTTCTTGCCCAGAATCACACAATCCAACTTGAGCACTGCCCTTTACTATAATTTTTTTTTACAATAAATTAGCATATTTACATATAGGTTACTTATATAAAATATATTTTACCATTTTTATTTGATCTCATAGGTAATATGTTTGTACAAAATCTCACCATATTACTATCTCCTAATATTGAATATTCATTATATTTCTGTAAATAAACAAGAAATAAAACAATAACATAATTTCTATAACAGTCTATTATTTTTTTTCTTACTTGAATATCCATTTTTACACGGTTAGGAGCGGCAACCACTTTTGCACGTATTATGAGACAGGAATTAACAAAAGGAAAAAAGGTAATAAAATAATAAGTAAAAGAAAAGGTAGTCTTCAAAAAGACTGTTTGTGTAACAGAATACAATGATAATAATAAAAGATTTCACTATACTTGATTTTCCACTTTATTTATTTAATTGTAACATATGTTTCGACTTTTCAGTCATCATCAGACGTGTACAGATTTTTAAAAATTACAAGTATTTATACATTATTATGTACCGTTATATATTAAGTAGAGGTGAACAGCTTACTTCTAATTGGTCATTTACAATATATTTCCCAGAATTTACTGCTTTTCTAATCTCTAAATTTTCCAGAAGGTTCATTCTAAATCCTTTTTCTGCTAAATGTATAATTTCAAATTCTCCATTAAAATTATGATTATTTTTAATACAATGTTCAGAAAAACCCGTCGTGCAATTTTGTTTATCAATAGCATTAATATGTTCCTTAATTCTAGATTTAAAACTGCGGCCGCTTTGTCCAATATAAATAGCATCACAATTACTGCATTTAATTTTATAAACACCATTAAGATCTGATTTTATGGGTTTTTCTTTGTTATTTGAAAGTAACGTTCCTAGTTTATATTTATTTGTAATAGTTGTTTTAATATTATGATTTTTCATTTTCTTAGCTATATTATTAGTTATGTTCGGTATAAAATTTAAATAATGCCACTTGGATGTAGTATCAACCGTTCTGGAATTACAATAAATTTTTTCACATATTACAACCTTCTTTTTATTTTTAATAATATTATCAATATGTATTGGATTGTATCCATTATTTGTCGCTATGTCTTTAATTGTGTTAATTTCTGTATTGTAATTTTCTTGACTAAGTGGGATTGTTAGTAATCTATGGACCATGCTGTGAAAGGCTGACATTTTTATTGAATCAGATTGATTAGAATCATATGGTATAATCGAATCAGAAAATGTAGGTTTCCTATATATTTTGTAGTCGAGTTTATTGTTTGTTATGCTTATCGTTAAATCAAGGAAATTTATACTTTTATTTATTTCTTTTTCTAAAGTAAATTTAATGTTTTTATTTATATTATTCAAAAATTCAAGAAACATGTTAAGTTGTCTGTCAGAACCATTCCATATACTACAATATCTTCGTTATTATGATTGAGTTCGTTTGGTAAAATTGATTTATCTCTTCCTGTTAATAAATAATTAGGCGTAAAGCCTGTTGAACTATGGATCGTATTATTGTATTCTTCAACGCATTCTTCTGCTATGGTGGACCATGAGCGATCTTTATTCTCAAATATTTTACATCTTATCCTATTGACTAATGTTTGGTTGGTTCTTTCATTTAGACCATTAGAAAAAGCACAATCTACTGCGGTAAACACTAAATTTATCTTTCTAGATTTTAAATATTGTTTAAACTCTTTTGAGTTAATTCCTGCGTATTGATCTGTAAATAAGGTGTGTATAATATTTTCCTTTTTTATTTGGTTCACTAATTTTATAAAATCTTTTGCGATCTGTGTTTTTGATGTCGAAATAAAAGCATATCTCGTAAAATGGTCAATCAGCAAGTGTAGATATCTTTTTGAACTTTTGTTCCCTGCAAAGCCTCCTATTGTGTCTAATGCAATAATTTCGAATGGTTCAGAAGCTGGACCTAGTTGTGATAATGGAGCTTTGAAGTTACCAATTCTAGTTTTATTTTTAATACAAGTTTCGCAGGAGCGACATATCGTTTTTATGTGTTTATGCATATTTTTGAAATAAAATTTATGAGTAATTGTTAGAGTTAATTGTTTTGTTCCTATATGTCCCTGTTTATTATGTATATTTTTGATTAATTCAATACCAAATTCTTCAGTTAACCATATTTTCCTCTTATTATTTAATGTTCTATAAATTATATTATTCTCAATTTCATAGTTATTATCAAGCTTCAATTGTTTTTGATTACTAACTATTTCATCTAATTTTAGAAAATTTATTATTTTTATTCTTGATGTTTCATCTTCTTTATTGTCTTCTTCTAATACTGGGTTTCGTGATAAACAATCTGCCTCCAAATTAATTTTACCCGGGTTATATATTATATCAAAATCAAATTGAGACAGGTAATTTAAAATTTGTCTCAATTCTGGATCATTACATTTTTTAATATTGAAATTTTCCATCGGTTTGTGATCTGTGAAAACCGTAAATTTTTGCCCTATTAAATAATACTGCCAATATAAAATAGCCTCTTTTATAGCAAGACATTCAATATAGATTGCTTTTTTTGTTTTTTGTGATTCTGTTAGCTTGCGCGAAAAGAAAAATACTGGTTTTATCATTCCATTTATTTGGCGTTGTTTTAGTATTGCCCCCACCCCTTGTAGACTAGCGTCCGTATAAATATATATCGGGATGGCTGGATCGAAAATTGCTAAAATCGGTTCTGAACTTAAATAATCTTTTATTTTATTAAAATTCTCTTGGCAAATTTTCGACCAATTAAATTCTACATTTTTTCTCAATAGATTATGAAATGGTTCCAATATTATACTTGATCTAGGAATATATTCCAAATAAAAATTTATTTTTCCCAGGAATTGTCTAATATGTTTCCTCGTCCTTGGTGTTGGAAAATCTTTAATAGCAATTACATTATCATTTAAGGGTTTCACACAATTATTTCCTATTTCGTGGCCTAAATATGTTATTTTATTTTGTGCAAAAACACACTTTGCTAAATTTAATTTGTATCCATGTTCTTGTAAAGCTTTCAATACCAGTTCAATATGTTGTACATGATCACAGTAATTTTCTGAATAAATCAAAATATCATCAATGTAATTTACTGTGAAAGACGCTAAATTATTTTTCCTTATTACGCTGGACAATATTCGTTGAAATATTGCCGGCGAAGATTTTAGTCCAAATGGTAAACAACACCATTGCCAATGCCCATGATGAGTTACAAACGCAGTTTTGTATTTGCCTTTGTTACGTAACGGGATTGACCAAAACGCCGAATTCACATCTAGCTTTGTGAAATATTGACAATTTCTCGCTCGTAACGTCAAATCTTCGATTCTTGGAAAAGGTTGGCTTTCCGGGACCACTATTTTGTTTAGTTCTCTATAATCGATACATAAGCGAGATTTTCTCGCTTCTTCCTTTTTGTATGCTAATGTAACCGGCGCAGCGTATGGACTGCATGATTCCTCAATCAACCCCGCCTTTAATAATTGATTGATCTGGCTTTCAATCTCTATTTTATCTTGAATCGAACATTTATACGGTTTTCTTGCTATATATTTATTTTCGGTCAGTTTTATCGTCGCTTCATAATTTTTTACTATGCCAATATCAAATTTTTCCTTTGCAAAAACATTTTTATATTTAGTCAATAAGTATTTCAAACTATTATTCTCAAAATTTATATTATTTATTATATTTTTATTCGTTCTGGAATCATCATTTATTTGTTTTATATCTACATCATTTTTTTGCCATATTTTCAAATTTTCATCTTGACAAAGTTTGAATTCTTTTATACAGTCTAAACCTAACAATACATCATCTCTAAATGACTCGCTTTTTATTATGAAAAATGTAAATTGTTTCGTTATGTTAAAAATTGTTACTGATAAATTAATCACACCTTCTGCTTTTGAAATTCCTGAAATCGTCGCTATATTGCTATCCCCACTTATTTTTTTATGAAAATTTTGTTTTTTCCAAAAATTATAATTTATTAAAGATATATTGGCCCCCGAATCATAAAGACCGATGGCTGTTTTATTATTTATCAAAATTTTCAATTTTATAAGTGGGGTCACTAATCGTTTTTTGCTTCTTTTGTACAAGCAATCGCGTCTTGAATTTCTATATTATTTGCTACTTTAATTTTGTCGTTTTTATTTACTTTTTGATTTGCAATTTTCGTGCGACATAATTGTTCTGGATGAAATCTATTAGGGAAACCTAAATTATCGCAGAACGAACACGGAGCGTATTTGTTTTGGATTTTGAGTTTATTGTCATTTCTTTCACTTAAATTGTAATTATAATTGCTTCTCAAAGGTTCAATTTGTCTAAGCGTTGACATTAAATCTTCTACGTTTGTTAAACTTTTTTGATTTAATCGAGATTTAACAAAATTAGGTAGAGCTATCACTATCAAGTTTATTTGAGAGTTAATAGTTAAATTCGGATCCACATCTATTAACATGTTTCTCTTTTTTAAAGCAAAGTCTACAAAAGATCCATTTAAATACTTAAAAGTGTAAGCATACCCGATTTCGGACCACGATTTTGGTCCGAACGTGTCTACAAAAGAATTATTCCAGAATTCCCAGGCATATGATAATGAATTTGTTTTTAAAAATATTGAAAACCAATCCAAAGCTGGACCTTCTAAGAATAATCTCAAAACTTCTGAAAATCTGTTTTCTTTTATCTCGAATCTTTTACATTCTGTTACAAAAAGTTCTAACCACGACTCAGCATTAAAATTTTTTCCATTAAATTTTTCTAGTATCATGTTTTTCGAAATTGAATGGATTTGTTTTTCATGTGACTGAATTTCAGGAGTAGGATTTTGCAATGAAATAGGGGAACCAGTTTGAATTGCTTCTAGATAATATCCATTAAAAACAACATTACCTTTGTCATCTAAATAAATTTCCTTCAATTTTCCTTCCGCTAAAGTTATGACCACATTTCGGAATGTGTTGCGTGTCTTCAAACTTTTGACGACTCCCTTTGTCACTGCATTTTCAAAAAGTTGAGGGTGTAGAGCACTCGATTGCAGATCTTGTGGAAATTGAAAAATTTCTGGTTGTCCCACCAATTGGATTGTTTTGACTGTAACCGTTGTAGTTCTGGCATCTGTTGCCTCTGATGCGAAGTGGAATCTTGCCTTAATATCTTCCATATTGTGTTGATTTATAAGTCTCGCAATCAGAGACTTAATAAAATTGAGGAAAGGTGGAGAAATAAACCAACACGTGTAGTTGCAGCAAGTAATTACTGTAATTGAACACATAAAATAACAAAATAATACAATATAAATATATACAATATAATATACAAAGTACAGTACCTGAATCAACACAATTGTCGGTACTTCGTCTAAATGTATTTACAAAAATACAATGATTGTATTTCGTATGACAGTTCATAAACAAATAGAATCTGTTTACACTCAGTTGTTTGTAGTGAGTGTTTCTTAGCCACCTTTACGAATTAATGTTGCCAACAATTAGGCAACTAAGTTTACGAAGACGTCAAACTTACATATATATATATATATATATATATATATATATATATATATATATATATATATATATAAATTGATGTAATAGGAGCTATAGACGGGTGCCACATAAATTGTATTGTTCTGGAAGATCAATATGACAGCTATGCAAACAGGAAACTATAGCATAGTGTTATCTTACAGGGCATATGTACAGCATCAAGAATATTTACAATGTTTTTATTGGATTTCCAGGTTCAGCACATGATGCTAGGGTAAAAAGATGCAAATAAATATATTTATTCTTTTATTTATGAGGACATGTATCGTTTATAAGGTTTTAAAAGAGTCTGGATTACATTTGAATATAATGTGACATGGTAAAGAAAAATATATTTCTGGAGATTACTATTTAATTAGTGATTGCGATTATCCATGTTTAATGTGGCTCATGACACCCTATAGGTAATTTATTATAGATTATTTTTTTAAATATAATAAATTATACTTGCCTGGTTTTGTAATAGCAACTGGACAAGCAGTGGACTGTATTTAAATTTCCTTTTTATTGTAATTTCACAATTTCTAATTACAACTAGTAATAAACTTTATATTACATACAAATCAAGAACAACGTTGAATAATCTAAGCAGCCATTTTGCTACGCACATACAGTAACAAAGTTCTAGCCTTATACATATTAGTAATATACTGCTAATTCTTCTATACCTACAATAAGTGGCGAGCGTAACCAACACTACGGTGCCGACATATACTTCTATCTCTCTATAGTGGTATCTGAATAGTAACGCGCATGCTTATACAGGGTGATTCAGGACTAGTGTAACAAACTTTAACAGCTTATTTCTGAGGTCATTTTGAGCCAAAAATGTCATCGACAAAGCAAGTTTTGAATCAGCACTAAAAAAATTTATTTATATTTTAAGGTGTACAGGAATAAAACAATGTAATAATTTGAATACATTTATTATGAAAAATAGAAAGGTACAAAAAACTAAGTAATACAAATTAAATCACAATTCAGTCTGCTTGAACAAAAAATACAATTAAAAAAAAAACCATTACAAATAATTAAATATTAATCAGATGAGATTATTTTAATATTAGTATAAATACAAAATAATTTATTCATTCTTTTCCGCCATTTTTAACGAGCTTATGGAGAGACCAGTACGAATTATCGGAATAACCTTTTCTTCAACGGCTCCCAACTTCGGAGCTGAAATGGTAAGAATTCCATCGGAAGACAAATGCGATTGTACAGCGTCGATATTATACTCTTTCGGCACTAAATATCTTCTGGTAAACTGTCGTGAAATGAAGCCATACTCATCTCGTTTCTCTTCATGCTTGCCTTCAACCACCACGTGGCCGTCCGCCATTTTCACTTTAATTTCATCGGGTGCGAAATGTTGCACGTCCAAAACGACTTTGAATTGATCTTTGTCGCATTGTACTGTTGATCCGGTGTCTTTTGTATTAATTCCCCACGGACGTACATAGAGTTGTTGTCGATAACCATGGATGAGACTCTCTGGAGCAAGGCTGCTTTGAAGGATTCTTGGTTGCTTGTTTTCCAAATCGTTTAACATGCCGTATATATATGAAGAAGTCATTTTATTCACTTTATTTCGCACGAATAGATAAATTTACAAATGCAAAATTTGTTAAGTTAAATGTATGAATCTGTATAAGATGGCTTACGGTTAGCTGCTCACAAATATGTGATCTCGCGGTTAAAAATCCCCTCTATTTATGCTCGGTAACCTACTGACGCATGCGCAGAAATGTTTTAGAACAGTTCTAGAACAGCGTTTTGTTTCCGGCTAGTTGCAACCAGCCAATAGGCAACTTGGGTTTGCACATGCGCAATGTACTTTTCTGAATGTTTGACAAGTACCTATATATTTCTGTAAGTTGCTATGAATATACACTATATAATTTTTTTGCGTTTGTATTTGCATTTTTACTTGATTACATATTGTGATTTATTAAAAATTATAGTGTAAACAAATCTACTAATAGATCAATCACCGATTTTAGGAAAAGTCGTATTATTCGTTAGCGTTAAATTTGAGACTGGAAACATGAACAAAGCATACCGGTTAGTAAAAATTTGACTATACACAAAACAGACTGTATAAAAATTTAAAATGTTAAAGGGCGCGTTTTTTTGAACTATACGTAAATATAAAATAATAGATTTCATATTTTTTAAACATTTAGTATATAAATTTTTAAGGCACATTGTGTATATGATTTTGAGACGCATTGCATATATACAGTGTGTTGACTTGGACCGTCGTACATAGGGATTTAGCATGTAAAATCAGACGTGCGATTTCCTGCTTCCCAAATTATTTTACAAAAATAACCTTATGATAAATGTTTTAGGGCATACTTTTCTGCATGTAAATCAATTACTAAAATTTTTTTGGAACCTTCCTAACGTCAAGAATTAGGTCTAAAGTTATTAAGAAATTGACTGGAAAATGGCAGTAGCCATTTCGTCTTGTTTTTGTTTTTTTCCACTTTAGTGTCGCCTTGCTCTTTGTGTGCAATTGTGCTAATGGTACATTATCCTCTACATCAGAGGCGTCCAAACTTTTTGCTGCGAGGGCCAGTTTGGTATTTAAATTCATTAGCGGGGGCCAAGCATTGTAAATATGTGAATTAAAAAAACCTTATTACAAGTAAAGCAGCATTGAATTTTATTTTTTATAGTAAATTACAGATATAACAATACTAAACAAACATGTCTAAATTATATTATTATAAAATTATTTCATGCAATTTTTAATGGGAATGGTGGAACTGGGTTTTTTCCTGGAGAGTTTCTTCAAAGTTGGGATTCAAATCGGAAACACCAATTTTTAGCAATGATTGCAATTGATCATCCGATAAATTTGCCCTATATTTAGATTTCAGATACTTCATCCTGGAAAAAGTTTGTTCGCACATATAGGTAGTGCCATACATAGAAATAAATTTACCAGCCAATTGCTTTAAATTTGGAAACTCTTTTGCGTCCAAAAATTTGTAAAAATCGATCAAGTTTCCTTCCTTGTATTTGTTCTTGATTTGATCGCTAGCTTGAAGATCAATTATTTCCATTTGAAACTGACTTGAAACGTCGGCAACGTTACAGTCATATGGATTTTGAAACAGCCGAATTTCCCTTGAATTTATGTCAAGATCAGAAAAACGCTTTTGAAATTCTAGTTTTAAATCCGCGATTACTTTTACTGCAAATATGGTGGGAAATCTTTCGTCAGTTTCTGTACTAAATTTTTCACAGCACGTGAAATGGGAAAAATTACATTCATTCTTATGACTTTCGAGCAATATCAGCTTGGCTCTGAATGCTTTGATTTGCTCGAATAAATCACAAATTAAGTTGTTTTTACCTTGGAGCTTTAAATTCAAGTTATTTACGTGTGTCACGACATCTGCAAAAATTGCCAACTTCCAGAGCCACTCTGCATCCGATAAAAGCGGTTCAGGGTGATTCTTTTCCGCAAGAAAAATTTTAATTTCCTTTCTGAGCTTGAAGAACTGCAATAACACTTTTCCACAGCTAAGCCATCGAACTGCTGTATAATACGACAAGTCAACAGACTCAGATTCAATTTCTTTGAGGAAAGATCGAAATTGGCGATGATTGAGTGCACGTGATCGAATAAAGTTTACGACAGAAACAACTGGTTTCAAAACGCAGCTCATGTCGACATGTTTTACACATAGGGCTTGTTGGTGGATGATACAGTGCAGAAAAATTGGTACTGTTGCTCCTGCGCTTTCACAAGCTTTTCTTATTAGCCCAACCACCCCAATATTTGCACCAGACATGTTTCTTCCTCCGCCAATTGTCACACCTTGGAGTCGATTCCAGTCCAAGTTATATTTGGTCAACGTCTGTTGTAGTTCCTTAAAAATATCTGCTCCAGTTGTAGTGCCATGCATGCTGTTAACCGATGCTAATTCTTGGGTGACATTAAGATCGTCGTCAACTACACGAACAAATACTAAAAGTTGTGAGGTGTCACTAACGTCGGTCGATTCATCCATCGCGATAGAATAGTGAGTGAAACAAAAGTGTTAACAAAAGTGGGTGTGTACCCTACGTTCGCACAGACTAACCGCAGTCTGTCTGCCATTTCTGCTACTATATCTCCTTTTCTATTTCTGCCTCTGTTGCTCCATAGTACGGATTTGGCATTAAAATCGCCTGCCAAAACTACAGGACCTCTAAGCATACGAATGTCTCTTTCCATGTTGTCCAACTTGTTCTCATATTCCATATCACATATGTTCGGTGAAAAGTAACAACTATATATCCGAATGCCTTCAATGTCTATCCACGAATAACCTGAGCCTCTCCCACGAGCGTCCGTTTGGAGGCTGCAGTCATATAGTGTAATGGCCGCGTCACACCTATTATCCACCCACCATTCACTTTGTCTTGTTACCAGTTTTATGTTTGGTTCACTTACAAGCACTATATTACAATTGTCCGCACTCGCTGTAGCCCATAGCATATCATGGGCTACTGTTGATCTGTTGGTATTTAATTGCAATATTTTAAGAGTCATTATTGCTGTTAATTTTACCTATTTCCGCCTTGTTGTTTCTTTTTCTAGAGCATCTTCCATGTGTATGTCCCTCCTCATTGCAAAAAATGCACCTTTGAGTAATTTCTTTGCAGTCTTTGGCTTTATGGCCAGGTTGTGCACAGCGGTAACACAGGTTCTGTCTATCTGGTCCTTTACAAGTCATTGCTAAGTGCCCAGGTTCCATACACTTGTAACACTTTTCCCTGTTGTCTCTAGCTATTAGTGCACATCTACTAAGTCCTATTTTCAAACTTCCTGCTTCTAGTAGTTTCTTTGCTACCTCGACTGGAGCTACAATAGTAGCTTTCTGTGTTTCGCCATACGTTGGTCTTAAAGCTTGTACTTTGAACTCCGTTCCCTCTGGCAGAACTTCTGAACTGCTTCCTGTACTTCTTGTACTGTACTAAGCTTGTCCATACCTGAGACATGTATCACAGCTTGTTTCTTTTTGGTGGTAGTGACACTTGCATCTTTTAGTTTATTCTGCAGCGTAGCCCGCATTTCTGCAACATTAACTTTGCCCACTTCCATTAGCAAATCTCCGGTTTTGGTCTTGCGCAACCTGCGTATGTCTACTTCTTTCCAGTCTTCTTTCATATTCCTGACAGTTTGAACAAGCTCTTCGTATGTTTTTTCGTCAGCCTTCACTATAATAGCTTCTTTTTTCGTTGCTTTTTTAGCGGCCTTAGTAGCGTAGCTAACCGCTATAGCATTTTTCTTTTGTAAGATGCCTGCAATATTCACTTTTCTGCTACTACCATTTAACAAATACTGCAGCATTTTACTGACCATTATCATTTTAATGGACGGCGCAACTACAACTTCGATCACCTCAGAGTTCTCAGCGTCAATAGTTTCTGTCCAAGTTGATAATTTCTTATAAATTTCATCCCAGTTAACATTGTTGCCTTCGGCTTGCTTTACTTTCATGCTAGTGATGTGTCTTCCGTTTGTCGTTGTTTCACCGTCTTCTCCTTTGTAGTTAGTTTGCATATGAATGCTCGCCATATCGCATGCACCTTTTAGTTCTCTTTTAATAATAGCCTCCCCTCCAGATAGGTAGTTATTCAGTAGGTTGCCAACTGTTTCTTCATCTTGTTCGCACGTACCATGTATAATAAGTGTGTTAGCACCTAGAGTATTCCGCGCCTGTACAAGTAATACATTTGTGTATGTTTCTTTGGGCCATGGGCTATTCCAGACTGTTTTTAGTTTTTCTAGATTTTTCGATTCATCTGTCATTACTATTTCAATGTCTTCTTTAATTTTTAATTTTTGTGTGGCTATTCCTTGTGCTTTAGTGCGTTTCTCAATTTCTGTTGTATACTTAAGCTCTTTTTGCTTCAGCATCTGAACCTCCTCCTCCAGTTTTTCAATTCTAAAGAGTCTCTGCTCACTATCCTGTATCGCTTGTTTTAGCGCTTCATTCTCCTGCTTTAATATCGCTCTTTCTTCTTTCAGCATCTCATTTTCTTCAGAAATGTCTTCCTTATCTCTTTCTTTCTTCTCAGCAGACAGCAGAACATGGTCTAAGCCTCTAACATAACCTGACCTAGTCATTATTTCATTGGAGAGCTTTAGAAATTTTAAATAATCTTTGTATAAATAAAGATTTCTAAGTATAGATGTACGAAAAAAATTGAGATAATAATAATTTTAATATAATAAAAATGAAATTTATCGAATTTTTGACCGAATATTATAATAATACACAAATTTGTGTTTGTAATTTTGTGAATTCGCCAAACAAATTTTTCCAGACTTTTTCCAGGAACAACAAAATTCTTCCAGACGATTCCCAATTTTCCAGAATAAATTCCATAACAATATTAATCTACAAAAATTATATATTTATTGGTTGTAGTTTTAATTACAAAATAAAAAAAAACAATTTTAAAAAAAAATATTTTAACCTAAATCGCATTTTAACGTGGTAAAAAAAAATTAACATGAGGGGGGGGGGGACATTTTAATTAATATTAATTAGTTTTTTTTCTTTTCTTAAGCAATAATTAATCAATTAATTATTACCTTCACCCTGGGTTGGTTCAGTCGTAAGTTCGGATTGTTCTTCAACGCTTGGATCAACTTCGGAACTTCCTTCTGCATCCAAATGCGAAAATTTTACGTTATACAATGCACACATCTGATGAATGGGCGATGCTAAGAAAAGATTAGTACGTGCATTAGGCAGGTAGAATGTGATAGAATTTCTTGTGAAAAAAAAAAACGGAACATGAAAATGAATAAGAGATAAGGAGTTAGCATCATCCACTGTACCATGAATTAATTTCGACAGATGATAAACTAAGATGTTTTCTCGACGCTCAAGAAGACTAGGAAGTTCAAATGTATCCAATAGTTCTTTGTAAGAAACAGTTAAGTCAGGGTAAGTATTATTTACTTTGTAGTAAATGTACTATAAAATTTTTTTCTGAATAACTTCAATCCGGTCTTGATGGACTTCATAAAACGGGTTCTAAATAAATGAACAATATTCTAATTTAGAGCGAACGAAAGAAAAATATAAAGTAAAGATGGCTGAAATATTTTTGAATAATCGAGTACATCTAATTATAATTCCTAACATTCTAATCGCATTTTTATAAATGTCAAAATAATGCGTTACAAATGACAGCGTGGGATCAAATGAGACACCAAGATTTTTAACACTATCAGTGCGGGAAAGAATATCGTTATTAAGAGAATAATCAAAAATAAGAGGATTATTTTTCCTAGTAAATGGCATAACTGTACATTTTTTTAAGTTAAGATGCAGTTTATTTAATGTACACCACTCTGACAGTTTGTCAAGATCCTGCTGAAGCAATCGACAATCTTGTAATGACGATACTGATCGAAAATTTTTTCAGATCATCAGCAAATAAAAGTTTCTTGCAACTAATAACATCTGTAATATCATTAATAAAAATAAGAAAAAGTAGTGGTCCGAGGTTAGACCCCTGAGGTACACCTGACGTAGCAACAAATGTACGTGACTTTGAACCAAGAAATTTAACAAAAATTTCTCTACTATTTAAATATGAAGAAAGTAATGCGATTAAAGATGTAGATAAAGAAAAAGACTGAAGTTTCTTAATCAATACATTATGGTCAATTCTATCAAACGCTTTGGCAAAGTCTGTATAGATGCAATCCACTTGGCCTTTTGCGTCCAGTACTGATGATACGACATGAGTAAAATTCATAAGATTGGTTATAGTAGATCTTTTCTCCATGAAACCATGTTGGAAAATTGAGATTTGATTACTAATATTAGTAAATATCGTTTTATAAATAATCTTTTGAAAGATTTTGGTAAAAACTAGACAGTTTTGCAATTGCCCTATAATTTTAGATGTTGTTAACTTCACCTGATTTTAGTATAGGCATTATCTCAGTTTTTTTCCAAATATCAGGAAACGTATTAGTTTTGAGTGACAAATTAAATAGGCATGAAAGAGCAATAGAAAAATAATAGCTACAATCTTTTATTATCATATTCGGGATTGAATCGGGACCACTTGATAAGTTAGCTTTAAGGGATTTAATAACTGTCTCAATATCATCTGGAGAAATACTGTTAAGAGTGATTAGAGTGTCAGAGGAAATATTAGTAAAAGAGGAAGAAACAGTGGAGGGAGGCAAATAGATAGATTGAAAGAAAGAAGCAAACGCATTTGATATATCATCAGGTGTGGACATAGTTACCTTATTATAGAACATTGAACTAGGTGAGTTGGATGTTTTTCTTACATTATTTACAAAATTCCAAAATTCATTAGGATTATTCTTTAACGCATTTTCAGAATTTTCCACATTTTAATATGTGTGATCTGAGTAATTTAAAATTATTATAATATAACTGATTACGTGGAAAGTGGTTACATAGTTTTCTATAATGATCTTTTTCAAGCAACAATGATCTAACTTCTTTAGAGTACCATACGGGAAATTTAGACCAGGGGTCGGCGACCTTTCTTGGCTGCGGGTTAAAATCAACCACAATGTGAATATTAAAGGGACGTTTGGCTCAGTGATATTTTCATTTAAAAACAGTCTTTTAGTGAATAATAAGATACTTTTTATTAAGAAAATAATTACAATACGCTTTTAAACTTTAATTATTATTATAAAAACTAATAAAATTCTAATTATTATAAAAACAAACATAGTTGAATGAACTTTATTTATAAACGTTCTCTTCGATATTGAACTGATGTTGAACTTCTGACGTCAATTTAGTCAAGTCTGGTGTATAGTCAGTCGTTTTAAGACGAATACAAGCATCCGAATTTTCGGTGGTTAACCTGCTCCTGTTCTTGCTTAAAATAAATTTCATTTGTGAAAATATTTGCTCACATTTGTAAGTTGAACCGAATGTGGACAAAATGGCAAAGCCAATTTTTTTCAAAGATGAAAACTTCGTAGGAAGTGATGCCCAACACGTTGATATCATGAGGAAATGATTATCTTCTGTTTTTTCCAAATCTTTCCGCAATTCCTTGAATTTATCCGTCCATAACGTTGAATTTTTAAAATCAATCATTTCCAAACTAAAATTTTCAATTTTTAGATATTGAAAATACTGCAAATTTAAAACATTTTCTTCTATTTCGTCGGGCTTTATTATAAATGTAAACATTTCGCCATGGTTCTTAAAACTTTGAAATCGACTTTCATATTCACTTTTAATGACGGAAATCCAACTTTCGAACATATTTAGTTTGCTTTCATCGATATTTTCTTTTTCATGTTCCCTTTTTAACAAAGGAAAGAAAACAAATTTTTTAGTTTTTATGTCAGTTTCAAATAATATTAATTTCGATGTAAAACTCTTCCATTATTTATTTCCTTGGAGTCGTACGTTGAAATCATTATAATGATTCATTATGTCAAAGTCTTAAAAGCCATTGTTTATCATTGAGTTCAAGATCATTTTCACCAATTTCGTGAAGAAATATTTGTATATCATCGAAACACTCTACAAATCTATTAAGAACTTTGCCTCGACTTAACCATCGTATTTCAGAATGTAACAGCAAATCTCCATATTTCGATTCAATTTCCTCCAAAAAAGCTTTAAAACGCCTGTTGATTAATGCTGATCGTGCTACTATCTTGTTTACGATCTTAACAACTTTCTCCATTACATCCTTAAGTTGTTGCGTAGATGCCTTTGCAAATAAATTTTCTTCATGTATGATACAATGAAACGCTAAAAGTGAGCGGCCAAGTTCGTTTTCCATTAGTTTTACAAATCCAACATTTTTTCCTCATACTTGGAGCACCATCAGTTGTTATTGAAAACAATTTACTTTTTAAATCCAATACTTGCCCATTTTTGAAATTTGTAAATTCTTGTACTTGATGAAAAATATCAGTGCCTTTGGTCGTGTCATTCATTGAAGCAAGAACGCACAGTTCTTCATTAACTTTCGAATTATTTATTGATGCAAATCTAATAATAATTGCAAGCCTACCCATAATATTTATATCAGTACTTTCATCAAGTGCTATGCTAATTATGTCACTAGATAACAAATCATTTTTGACCTGTTCGTCAATATTTTTGGCCATATCTTCAACGCGACGCTGAACTGTTCTAGCTGACAATGGCATTTCTTTGATTCTCTCAATTATTTGTCTTTTATTTGCGAAGTCGTTAAATAAGTGTTCAGAACAATTTATGAATGCATTTTTCAAAAACTCGCCATCTGTAAATGGTTTTCCGTTTGTACCAATGCTAAGAGCTGCAACAAAGCTGGCAGATGTAGCGTGATTGTAACGGGTAACAAAACTCTTTAAGAATTTATTTTGTTTTCCAAAATTTAATACACGTTTAGCAATGTATTCAGATTTATCTTCATTTGTCATTTCACTTACATCTTTATGTTTTGAAGAAAAGTGTCGCTCAATATTGTAAGTCCTGGCGGTAATTACATCTGTACATAAAGTACATACCAATTTGTCACCATTTTCGATACATCCATACTTTTCCTTCCACACATCTTGAAATAACCTCTTTTTTGCTTTTTGTTTGTTCATGGTAATATTTTTTTTAAATAATAATTATTTCACTTAGGCAACTGCTTAATAATTATTTAGCTGCGTAACTGCGTCACTGCACTACTGAACATGTGGTACAACTGAAGAGAACGGAGAACGATACACGCCGCGCCAATTTTGTCTCTTACGTCCACCATTACTCTGCAGCGCGCGGCGCATGTTTGTTAGGGCATTTTGTTAGGGCGCGTAAAAACAAAGTATCTATTTTAATTTTTTTTTATTCTCAAAATATTCGTTTCATGTTTATGTTTTATAATTTATTTTTATATATTATACTTTTTTTGGAACTAAAGTGGGTCACTTGAAATTAGTAAATGGGTCACTCGGTGACCCGCGGGTCATAGGTTGCCGACCTCTGATTTAGACCTATGAATCGATTTGAGTGGGACACATATATCAAAAAATGAATATATTGTTTCATAAAAAAAACTACAAGCTAAGTTAATGTTAGTAAAACTATCTAAATAAGTCCAATCAAATTGACTAATAAGTTGATAAAGTTTAACATAGTCAGCTCTTTTAAAATTATATGTTAGATTAGCATTATTACAGTAATTATTAATATATTTAAAAAATTTTACATGAACAGAAACATCCAAATCCATGTTGATCGAGGATGGCGGTTTTTTAATACCAGATAAGGATATTTCTGCATGTAAAGCTGGATGATGACTATATTCGACGTTGAGTATTAAATCAACAGAATGAGAGATCGAACAACTAACATTACTAACAGCTAGGTCAAGTAATCTATCGAGTCCATTACTAACAGTATTAAATTGTTTAGCATTACAAAAGTCAAAAAATTTACTAAAACATTGAACTTTAGAACAATTAGTATTAATATTGTAACTTGAAATATTAAAGTCGCCGATGATAAAGAAATTTTCAAAACTTTCAAAAAAGTCATAAACAGCAGTAAATCCAGAAACACTCGTATTTGGAGGAATATAAATACAAAATAAATAAATACAGATACTATTAAATACAACTTTACAACAAATTACATCAACATTAGATGGAAGAATACTATCGTAGTTTGATGAGTCCACATGATAGGAAGAAAAATTATTGTTAATTATTAGTAATACACCACCACCTCTTGAGAGTTGACAATGTTCAAAATCACGGTCCGATCTATAGATTTTGAAAGAAGGACCACACAACTCAGAATCAAATACAGAATCATTTAACCAAGTCTCCGAAAAAGCAATTACATCATAATCTAATGCCGAACTAATGGAGTGCAAATCATTCAATTTTGAGTTCAGGCCCTGTATATTTTGATAGTAACAATTTAAGGTAGACTTACATGAAGAGGACTTTGAAAAAGAATTTAGTTGCTATTTGGTACCAATAATACCAGTTTTAAATTTTATTAAAGTCTGCTTGTAAACTGGACAATCATAGCTCAGAGCATAGTGATTCATGTCAAACTTTGAATTATTAACATTATTGTGTCTGACACAGTTAATACATTTTAAGTCATTAGAATTACATTCTTTAAGTTGATGGTTAGCAGCGCATTTAGGACAAGAGAATTCAGATTTTTTACAATTATTTGCGTGATGGTGAAACGCACAGCATTTATAGCAACGGCGCAAATCTACAGCATCACAAACCGTACAATAGTCATAGCCAACAAGTACTTTACCATCATTGAGGAGTTTATTATACGTAATTCTGTCGATTTGAATTAAAATTTGAGTAATTTTCTTATTATTTTTAATGGGGCACATGTTCAAAACTTCACATTTAAAATCATCACTGAAACAGTCTTTATTCTGTTTGGTTAAATAATTAATAAAAGTATCATTATCCAAAGATTCCGTAATTCCAACAATTCTAACTCTTGGATTTAGTACAGTTAGTTCTTTGACTTCATATTTGTCACTTAAAGAACTGCCTACTAGGTCTTTTAATTTATTAGGCTCACAAGAGTTATCACAATTAATAATTATAGAACCATTGACTCCTTCCTTGACACTAGTCAATGCAATATTTGATGATATAGGATTTACGGCTTTTAATATTTCAGATTTAGTTGTAGCAACTGATTGCATTGAATTTTTTGGCTTAATTAAAATTGGAGGCTCCGGTTTTTTAAGTCGACTAGCATAAGAAGCAGTTGAAGTAGATGGTAGACTAGTACACGGAGACGTGTTAGTCAGGCAAATATTATCTTGAATTTTATTAGCCAGATTATTTTTTAATAAAGTTAAGGTATTTTGAAGGAGATCACTCAAATAAGATTTTAAAGAATCATGAAGATTATTGAATATGGTGTTACTTAGTTCCGATGAGAGTTTGCTGATACTTTTATTAATATCATTTAGTGATTTATCAATGTTTAAAGCTTTTGATTTATCTGTTATTTCACACTGCCGTTTACAGGTATCACACAAATAAAAAAACGTTATGACAGGTCTGCAGAAAGGTAAATTGGGAGTCGGTTACATTGACGCAAGAAGTATGGAACCATCCATTACATGAACCTTCACAACCAATTAAATTGTCAGTTCTTTTAAATTTAAGGTTACACTTACCACATTTACCACTATCACTCGTCATTACTTTATTTATTTATTTTTTAATTGAATTAAAATAATGTCAATAAAAAAGATAAAAATGGATTTAAATATTTTAAATTTAAAATCAAAAAGACGAACAGTTTTAGATTCACTGAGTTTGGTAAAATTAAAAATAAAAACGAATTGAGACAAGCACTAAGTGAGTTCAATGACACTGTTAATTAAACACGTTATTTATGTTAACAGTTTAGAAAAAATAACAAATTAAGATTTAATGAAAATTTTGCAAACGACTAAACAGATTAAGTCAAATAACTCACTTATATTAAGATGAAGATATAGCTGATGTACCAAGTTAGATCAGTAACACAAAAACACACTTTTTATTATACAATTCGTTTATTAAATTGAAAGAAAACCCACGATATTATTGATTATTATTGACACTGCATTAAAGCAAAACGTGTTCATCACATGAATACTATGTACGTCTATACATCAAACAACAAAATTTTAACTTCATGAGTGTCATTATTAAAATAACATTAAAGAGAGAAGTTTCATATAATATTTTCCTTGAAATTCAGAGCATCTATTGTACATAAAAATGGCACAAAATTCACAATAAATGACAATTTCAACTTACATCAAAAATGGCACAAAATTCACAAAATGACAATTTCAACTTACAACAAAACAGTTTCAGTGTTCTTCTAGGTTTAGTTGCCGTTTGCGATGTATGTCCAGCCGTTTTTGTTTTTCTCCAGTTTCTGATTCACTACTGACGGAAGTAATTGTTGTATTGCTTTCCGATTTACTTCTTATCGTCAACAAAAATTGATGATAATATATTGTAGTATTCCCAGTTAATTGTCCCTCTTCTTGTTTTCTTCTTGGTCTTATGTTCTTTAATTTTATTATAAGTACATTTCATATTTCTCATTTTAGGGTTAAGCATATCCCACTCCACATTATATCCCTGTCCGACCATAATGTCAGCTATTTGACTCCATAACGTCTTCTTTTTAAGTTTTGGGTTACGGTATTCATCAATACGTGCTGACGATATTTCTCTAATAGGAGCAATGTTGCGTTATTTGTCCATATAATGTAATTATTACTTTAGAACTGTATTTTATGTTAGAATTTATAATAATTTTGTGAATAAGTTTAAATTTGTTTATTAATTAAAGTAACTATAAGAAAAGCTATTCTTTTCTTTTCGTCTCCACCTTCTGACGTACCCACACTGAATCTCACGCAGCTCGGTACGTTACGGTACGTTATCGATTTCATTCCCTGCAGCGATCTGATCTTGAAGTATTTCGCCATTGCCAAATATTTCATCATTTATGACTTCAAACCTAAAGTCTGAATTATCTAAAAATTAAATAAATAATTAATCAAATCTAATAATTCAGTATGTACTTACCGAACACGCTAGTGGAGAGCTGCGACATTGGTAGACTATTATTTAAAATAATAAACCTATTACTATTACTCATGTTAACTCAACTACAAGTGACCATAAAGCAGTTGTATAGCAAACAAGAAGTAATTTAAGGTTATGTTATTCCGCTGACTAAATGAAACCTACAATTTAAGCGCTGAGTAAATTTCCCAACAGTTGACTGTCAGCACCTGCGCAACGGGTTTATTTAGGGAACCGTTAACAGTCAACTCTTGCAACGGTTGCGTTCCCTGAATGCGCCCATTCTTTCTTGCGGAAGTTGGTGGTAACCCGACAGAAAAAGAATAGCAATAAAAATTCTTATCTCTTTTTTGGTAACGGAAAAATCATGTCGATTGTTTTGTACTGCATATAGAACAGTTTGTTAGTTGAATCGTCCAAAATTTTTTCGAATATTTCGACTAGATTTAAAGTACCCAGAGCTTCAATATTTATCTTATGTGGAGTAAATTCTTCCAAATTGCCACCAACATTCCATTTTTTAAAAACTGGATCCACTTTAGCCCAATTGCAGTCAATTTTATTTATCTTTCCATTTTTCAAGCGTGTTTGGATGCTAGAAAGCACTTCGTCGTCGCTAGTGTCCCATTCGCTATCTGAACATTTTTTCATTATTTCAATATCCCCAGCTACATCATTTGGTATATTTACAGATAGAATTTCATTTTCATTCAATTGCTCTGTATCGGTAAGAGTGTCAACTTTTGGAGGTATATTGACCAGGTCATCATCGTCTTCTATTGCAGCTATAGCACCAGGGAGGAAATTGTGATAAATAGAACTCAACCCATTTTCTAACATTTCATCAATTAAATTTTTCATGATCTGTCTACGGCTGAAAGGGTGCTCGTGCTCGTACAATCACCAGTGGCAATCTATGCATTACAATGCTGGTTTGGCTTTTGCTTTAAATACGTCACCATTACTAATTAAAAAAAAATTTTTTTATCATTTTTATCTAAATGTTCTAAATTAAATTGTGAACAAAGATTTGATACTGACAAATTGCAAACTACTCGTTTTATCTCACTAATATCAATATCCATTGCTGTCGTTACTGGTGTGTTCGACTTTATTACTCGTACATCTTCTACACTGGCATTTAATAAGTTAATTTGAGACACATTATTTTTCTTACTATTGTTTACTATAACTCGAGCGGTTAATACCTCTGGCAAGCTAATCTGTTTTGGTTTGAGGACGTATACATCAGCTGGCACGCGGCGATTAAAACGTGCTGAGCAAGCAACTGCGCGTCGCGCTGGAATGTGTACGTCATCGTTTAAACGCACAACGTAAGATCGGTCTTTGAATTTTTGCAAGTTTGTATTTTTTTCTAGGTCAGTTGATATTTCTACTAGTGATTTATTTGTAGTTTCAAAAACTAAATTCTTTCTTTTTAACTCTAAATTAGGATTTAAACTGTATTTATCTGCTAACTGTATTTTTGTTTCATCTGTTTCATTAATGATTCTAAATTTTGAGACTATTATTTGTTACTTAAAATTTCTAACTCTTGTTTATAATACATTCTTTACTATAAAAATCTAAAATAATCCGGTGCTCTTCTAAAAAATCGCTAACAATTAACCTGTCGGTGGGTATGTTTGCATTATCTTCGCCAATCAGAAATAAATGTTTACTAATCTTTTAAAACTAAACTCAACAGTGGCTTCACCCACACTACTTAAACAATTACCAGAAACATCTTTTAATACAATATTTGTTAGCTGAATACTTAACTTAGTTTTATAAGCTACACTACTTTTTATTATTAACATGTCAGCATCGGAATCGACTCAAAATATAAACTTATTGTTATTAATTTTTAACTCAATTTGCTTATTTTGTCACCATTAATACTTGCGACCCTCGGAATAACAACCTGCTTAGTATAATCTGATTTTCTACCTGGTGTTGGGTCTCCGTCACGCTAGATTTGGAGTTTAAAGTACAATTTTAAGCTGGATGTCGGCAGTTGACGCAGAATGACGCAATTAAAACAAAAGATTTATTTGGATGTTTTAGTGATATAACAAAGTTATTTTTATTTATTTATCTTATTTGGATGTGTTACATAATCTAGATATATGATCAAAGCTACCACAATTATAACGACGGCCTTTCATTTGATTGTATTTTTGATGTGGTATAAGTTTTTCTTTATAATTAGTTTTATTTTTTTGAAAAAAAAATTATTTTGCGACTGTCTTTGATTGTTTGCAATAAAAGCCCTAATACTGGCTTTATGAGCATACGCGTGTGTTTCTTTATATAAACGTGCTAAAACTTCTTCGCAAAACTACGCATAAGACAAAGCTTTCTCTACTGTTTCGAATCTACGGTATCTACAAATCTCATTGGCAAGTCTAGATCTAGCCCGTCTAGAAATTGCTTAATAAGCATTGCATTGCGTTTGATTTTATTTTTTAATGACACGTAATCGTTTTCTGAAAACGATAGCAAAATATTTGCTGCTGCGATTTCTAACCTTAAAGCACAATTTCCTAACGACTCGTCTTTTTTTCGAAAATTTTTGTAAAAATTCTCTCTCTGCTACAGCTGGATCTGTTCTCGTACCAAAAACATCTGTCAGCCACTGACGAATTTCAATTGTAGTACCTGGTCGTTTGTCACATGATAAGGAATAAAAACAACTTTGAGCTTCGCCCCTTAATTTTAACTTAATGAAGTTAACGATTTGAATATCTAACCAACGATAACATGCAGCAATTGTTGCTACATTATCTAAAATGCCTCCAATTCCGAACCATCTGAGTATGCTTCAATAGTTTTTAGAGCTGCTTGAGTTTTGGGGTCATTAAAAACAGGATTTTCAGTCATTGGACATAGGTTTGCAGGTTTATTAGTTTGTGCATAGTCAAAAAATTTTTATTGCTTTATTTTAGATCATATTTTTAAAAAATCTTCAATTTTACGATTATTATTTTTTTTTAACTTACAATTTTTTTTTCGCTTACGATGGAATGCTGAACGCAAATTTTTGATTTTCTTTTTTATCTCACTCACAGTACAATTGTATTTACTAGCTAACTGCTTTAGCTTATCATTTTTAATTCTAATGTCTTTATACAAACTAATTTTGTTGTTCCATAATTCGGGTGAATTATGGTAATCTTCATTAAATGATGTGGTTCTTTCATTATTTCAATCCATGTCGAACGATACAAGGCGCACCGATCCGTTGACTGTTGGATACTGACGACACTGTTTAACACGTTGAATCTTGTCGAAAGGTGACGCATGCGGCCTGGCAACAACAATCAACATGTATCATGCGGCAAAGAGATTTGTTTCTTGTCGCTTCGTGTCTCTTCAATGGAAACACGGTGTAGCATGCGTCAATGCCGCATGCTTCATGTTGCCCTAAAAGTTGTCTCAGTGGAATTGCAGCTTAAGATTATATTACAAAAATTTCTCTTATATATTATTTTATTTTGTGAGTGATGAGGGTGGGGGTAGTGTTACTTTTAAACCATTCAATGGGGATTGTGACAAATCTACTGTTTCATTTATGATATTTCTGGATTTCTTTATTTCCTGAGCTTTAAATAAGTTTAATCGTTTTCCTTTGTTTGCAATTTGTAAAATTTTCGGTGTGAAAGACGAAATAATTATGGTTTTCTTCAATCAAGTGTGTCGCAAATGTTGAATCTGTTTTTTGTTTTTTCAAATGATTTATTGTGTTCTTTTATACTGATTTTAAAATTTCTGCCTATTTGTCCGACATATAATGCTTTGCAACTATCACAAATCAACTGATAAACACCATAACTATCCAAAATATTTGTTTTTTGTTTGTTATTAAATAAGAATTTTTTAATGTTGTTACATGTATTGAAGCATATTTGAATATCTTTATTGTTATTTTTTATTTTGTTAGCTAAATTATTACTAATTTTTCCTAATTATGGTAGGCTGATGTAGGTCTTTGGTTTTTGTTTTTGTTACGGGTAAATTTGATTTAGTGCTATTTTAAGTTGTCTCTTTTGTAATAACTTGTATATTAATTTTACTTTGTAACCGTTGTTATGTGCAATTTGTTTTATTGTGTCCAGTGGTGTATTGGTAAAATAAGAAGTAACGGAACGCATTGTGAGAGCTAAAAAATTGTCCGCGACTTTCCACAAGCAGCTTCCTGAAACTTTTTCGGAGATCATCTTATTTTAAGCAAGCTATTGTTTTCCTTGTAAGTTATATATTTTTTTTATTCTTACTATACAAAATATTAACAAACAAAAAATATGAAATTCGAAAAAAGATAAAAATATGAATCTTAAAGATATTATTATTTTTATGTAGTACATTTATAGTTTACTACAAAAACTCCCAAATAGGATCACACACAATTTCATCATTTGCACTTGCACTTTTAGTTTGCTGGTCAGTAGCAGAACGATGAGAACGCAACCAAGTTTTTACGTATAAAATTCCAAGGGTGGTCCATGAAGTTTTATAAACAATAAATTTGCAACATGATCAAAAATAAAATGCGTGATCTTCTTTCCGTTACAATTAAATTCATGCTGCTGAAACCACGCTCGCATTCTGAAGAACTGCAAGCTATAATTTTAGATGTAGTGTTTAGCCTATTCCTCATACTATTAATAATACTAATTAAAAATTTATTTCTGTGAATCAATTTTGCCTTTTTATTATCCGTCAACGAAATTGAAGATAATTGCATTATTTCACAAGCAGAAACTGCTTCCAACGACTTCTTTCCTTTCTGAGGATCTTTTAAATATTCTAAATATGTGATTGTGCGGCGAATCAATTTGTCTGCATATACTATTGAAGTTTCTCTTTTTTGCAATGCTTCTGATAGAATAGATAGCTCGAATAGAACATCATACATTAAGGCTAAATCTTGAATAAATTGTTTCGATGATATTCTTTTATATAATCCATTGAATATGGATTGTTCCTTTTTAGTGCGGTTGTTGTCTACTCGCATTTTCGAAATGATGACATAAAAATGACCAATTCTGCCAATCTGCTGATACAGTCGTAAAGGAGCTGGCCACCCGTCTAACGTTAAATATACGTCCAATATGTTTAATTTCTACACCGAGAGCAGTTGCACATGTTTCAATTTCTCTTTGATTTTTCGGAGATTGACTATACCTATATAGAGTATAACTTGTCCATAAATATTTGAAAATGATTAACTCCATTAACCTCCGAAATAGCATCTCCTACCGACAATTTGAGCCTATGGTTAAGACAATGCCAAGTAATTAGATTCGGATATTTCTGTGTTAGTCTTGTTCCTACTCCAGATTTTCTTCCTAACATAACACTGGCCCCATCGCTTGTAAATGAAATTAAATGGTGTTTTAAATAATTATCATCAAAACCATTTTTTTCCCAAACATTTTAAGAGAACTTCTGTTATGGTGTTAGCTGTTTGATCCTGCAATTCAATTAAATCTAGAAACAAGAAATGAGGATCTTTCATTTTGTCGGTTTCGCATTTTAAATAAATAATAAGACCAGACTTTTTACTTAAAGTGGTAGATTCATCTATGATAATAGATAAGTTTCCTTGAACTTTTACTATTTGTTGACAAATTTTGGATTTCATATATATATATATATATATATATATATATATATATATATATATATATATAGTAAAAGAGAGAGCAATAGTAACTGCTAAAAGTAACGGTAAGTAGCCGCAAATAAATAAAAAACGCCTAAAGTAAATAAATGATAATTATAAACATTATTTAAAATTTCAATCTATCTTAACGGTTTGCAGTCTTGCATTTAAATGTCAAATTCAAATCCTGGGTATTTTAATTTCATTTTGGAAACCTGAAAACGTAATTCCGTTTTTCTCCACTGTAGTTCTTCGTATCTTAATTTTATATAGTTCTCAGTAAAATTATTGAGAATAGTTTGAAATTCCTTCATATCATTTGTTGTTTGAGTATTGCTTTCCAACAATTTTCAAAAATTCAAAGCATGATAAAAGTGAAGTGAGGAACACATCGTAAAAATAAATCTGTAACTAGGGTCCATACAGATGTGTGCATAGAATTACAGTTATCGTAAATCTGTATCCCGACGATTTGCGATTGTATCGTAAACTACGTTTTTACGATTTTACGATTTTTTTTATGAAATTGCTTAGAATTGCAGCATAACTGGCATAGATTACTTATAAGCTTACGCTATAGATGCGACACCGCCGTGTTATCGTCTATTAGCAAGTTGTTAGACAAGGATAAAAGAAGACCTCTACCAAGCTATTTGTAAACTATTTCGCTTATTTCTTGTAGCTCAAATTTTATTTCATAATATTTCATAAAAAATATTTCAGGTTAAAAAATACAAATGTTGTAAATATTATTTAGCATTTATCTATAAAAATAGATACAAAAATACTTAATATTAAATTACAAATAAAATTTACATATACTTATTTTCATATGTTTTACATTTCCATATGATTTTTCTGACAAAATGACGTAAACCTAAATTTTAAAACCATTTTCCACGTCGCGCGCTGTAGCGCCCGAGTGTCCACCATAGTGGACCAGCTGACGTTCACCACACGTCTTCTACTAGCCTAAACAACATGTTTACAAAATATTAACGTCGTTAGTATGACCGACGATTTTGTGACGCTGGCATTCGGACTATTAAGATTTATCATCTAAATCATTTGCATTATTATGTTCGGTAATATCAGAATTATCTTCTTAATTTAACACTTTTGTATATTCTTTATCTACTATATCGACCTAATCTTATACAAATTTTCTACTATTTTTGTTGATTGTATTTTGCAATAATTTAAATTTACTTTCTTGTTCTAGTAAGTAATTTTATTTTGTCTACTGATAATACACAGATCAGTATACTATCAAAAAATATATTAAATTGCGAGAAAATAATTCTTTTCTTTGCAATAAATGAAAATAATATTAAAAAAATTTTAATAATAAATAATTATATAAATAAAATATATAAAGATTTTGTACAACAATTTAATAATATATTTGCTGAATATAAAAAATGTACGCAAGAAATTGCTATAAATTATATTCGCAATAATATAATTAACAACATAGAATTAGATATAGTAGATGTTGTATGTA
Source organism: Clivina fossor (assembly GCA_963966155.1). NCBI lineage: Eukaryota > Metazoa > Arthropoda > Insecta > Coleoptera > Carabidae > Clivina > Clivina fossor. Next base: position 19,035,419 of record OZ014550.1, read on the forward strand.
TAAACAATAAATTTAAAAATATTTTTATTGAACATTTTAATTTATATTCGAAAAAATTTAACAAGTATGTAAACAATGTTAAAAAATTTATGTACACATACAAGAAAAATATAATATACATAAAATATAAATATAAAATTAAAAACTTTATTTTAATTTTTAAATTCCTATTTCCTTATAATTCTTAGCTAAAAATGTATATACAGTATACACATATATACTTATATATATACACGTAACGTAATTTCCAAACCGCACTTCGTAGAACATAAGATCTCTGCGACCCGGAATCGATTATAGCGTGCACTTCTCAAACCTCGTTTTCGTTCCGCATTTTTAGAACAAGCGTCTGCAAAAATACACACGTATCATCGGTATTTGCCAGATCAGCTTCAACTTTACTGTCTTTATGCACATTCCTTTTATCGGAGTTTTGCGATTGTCTTTATCAAGTCTGGTCAAAGTAATACGATATGAGCTTTCCCGCACACTACACACTTCAAACGCTTGCGGCATTGTCGACCGCGGTGCCCTACCTTAGCACAACGAAAGCATACCTTCTTTTCCGACAATACGTTCTTCCTTTTTTTCTAAATAGAGTTTTTGAACTTTAAAGTATTTATCTGGTACGTGATTACCATCACAAAATATACACTGCACTGATCCAGCTGATCTTTGGTTTTTCTCGTTTTCTGTTTGTCACCAATATCCACCCGAAACCATCCACGATGAGTGCAATCCGTTCCTCTCCCTCGACTTCAGACTTTAAAAATTTGGTGAGTCTACTTAAACGATTTTTAAGTGTGGAACGTTGCCACAGCGTAAGAGCTCCTCTGGTAGACATGACTCTACAAGCGGATAAAGCATGGTCGAGTACGTATCTGTAGTTATGTTTAATGTTTCTAGGCTCTTAGTTCCGTTTCTATCTTGTCGTATATGGTGGAAATGCCTGGTTTTGCCTTATTTGACAATGCGATGCCTAACACCAGTTTTAATAGTTCCCTAACATAAAACTCTACGAGCAGGTCTTCTCTTCTAAAACGTACTTTCAGACTCTCAATAACCTTCTCATAATTTTATGCAGTTGCAGGAAAACTATCGACCAAGTCCTAGCTTTTGTGTTAGGACTGGTGGCCAGCAAAAAATATTGGAACTTGTCATACGGAACTAGATAATCAGCCTCAATCAGTCTCGTATTTCACCACCGAATTTGACAAACTGGATTTTGGAGAGTTTAAACTTTCGTGAGTCTCTGAAGCTATTACCACCTACGGATGCATGAGTGTTAGCTACTGATGCAGCCTCACTATTTGCAACAATGACGTTGTTAAAACGAGCCTTTAATTTGGAGAGTTTCAAAGAATAATCGTCACACTCTATAACTTCGTTATGTGCTTCCAAGTTCTATCATCAAGTTCTGCTGCATTTAATAAGAGTTCACTTTGATTAGCTAATCTCGTAAACACACTACGGACAACCGCAAGTCGTTTCTTACTTGCCTCCATTGTTTGCAAAATATAATCAAATAATGTAGGCTTCAATCAAATATTACTTCTACTACACCAACTTTTATTTATCAAAACTAGGTTCCACACTCACGAACGAGATAGCACGTAACAACGATTCTTATAAACAAGCGTTCCCACATCGCTGTGCCTCTCACGTTCTGTCATGGTCGCCAAATGTCGTGTCGTTTGCAACTAAACGCTACTCACGGAATAATTACACACTGCAGGTTCTTTCACAAGGTCCTTTATTAGTTATTGAAACACAGTTATATGCTAACAAAAGTTATAAAGTAATGATTTGACAATAATGAAATTATATTCTTAACTGCAATGCATTTACAATACACTCGCTGCATGAAAACCGAACTTAAACTTTTTTAAACTCTGCCACGCAAACACACCGAGACCTCTCTCTCGTTTCTCTTTCTGCCAGTCGCTCACTCTATCTCACAGAGTTGCCAACCACAGAATATTTTCAGCAAATGGCGCAACTTTTCACACGAATATTAAAAACGACAACAAAGTCCAGACATTATTAAAAACGATTAATCTGGAAACTTTTTGGCGCATGGAAGCTCTTTCTCCTAAGTAATCTAATTTTGCCGTCTTAGCGAAAGCATTCAAGCGCAGTTTACAATATGCATTCCATTTTATTATTTTTATCTAGTGTCGTTCGTTAAAAATGTTACAAGTATCAGTTACTGGATATGATAGATAAAAATGTGGATTTTTTGTTGAAAAATGTACTATTGCTAAAGAAGTAATTGCACCATTAAATCTTAGATCTATTTCTCTTTTGAACGCTTTTTTGCAATAATTTACAATCTCGAAAGAAATTAAAGAAGACATGCACAAATTTTCACGGATGATAAAAGCAGCATAGTTATGTTCATGGCGTTGTTGTGAAGTCATAATGTCACGGCAGAACAAGCTAGTGTATTTCTTAATTGTGTGGTGAACTATATAACTAGCAATGTAATACAGTATGTTTTCTTGATATACTGACAAATTGACGTTTTCAAGTCTGGACATTAAGTTTTGTATTTCAAAAGTATTATTTATATATTCATCTCGTGCAATTATGACCCGTTTTGTTGAACGAAATTCAAGAATGGAAGTTGACTCTGATTTATCTCCCAAATAATTTGCATTAATACTGGGAGTAACAGAATTACAATACAGTAGTCGACTAATAGCCCACAATGCTTGTAGAACTGTCGGATTATTATTTCACCCACCACGAGACCGAATACAACAAAAATACTATTCTATGTGATCTTGAGAACACTTATATGCCAGAAAATACTTCAGAAGTTTCAGTATATTTTTCAGCAAATCAATTGTCAAGCCATATTATGAATCCTAATGCAAAAGCTTTTCTTTTTGCTTCTGCAACACAGTTACCGCTGACTTTTAATTGCCGAATGTGTTTGTTAGTACTATGATGTTCAACGAAATCGGTGATTTAAATCCAGTTCCATAAGCACTTTGTGAATTAAGCATATCAAAAAGCATATCGAATCTTCTCAAAAATTTACAAGTGGCTTTGCTGCTTTGGAATTGTGGCATTTGGCAACATACATCCATTTATATACACAACCACGCCATATACCCAAAAAGGTGTGGCACACGCACACGCATGTACCCTCATAAAATAAGTTCAGATTCGTCATCTAGAGGCTATATAATATAATATATAATAATTTTTGAAAATGTTACGGACACCGTACCGATTTCTATACGAGTACTACCTTTCCTTGCAAAGTGGTAAAAATGCAAATTATTGAAGATGAAAATGGTTTTCTTATATTCCAAATGACAAATATAATAAACAAACAAAACATAGAATATTATAAGGATAATAATGATTATAGTCGAAAACATAGAATATTATAAGGATAATAATGATTATAGTCGAAAACATAGAATATTATAAGGATAATAATGATTATAGTCGAAAAATATCTAATGTAAACATTACGAGAATGCGGATGTTTTTGGCGCAGAGAGAGAACGCATTCGGAGGAAATAAGATAGACAGCTATTCAGCTAGGCTTGGAAACTGGAAAGTACAATGCGCAAATTCAAGTGCTGAAGTCCCCACCCTCCTGCCCCTGCTTTCCTTGTCTTAGGTCATCACAAAAATTTTGTCCAAACTACAAAATCAAAAAATCTAAAATTTTTATATAACATTTATAATTATATTATACTATACTAAAAATTTTTTTTTATTTAATTATTGTTTTTACAGATTTTTATATATTTACTACAATTACAAAAAGCAACAACTTTAGACAATATATCTATCATATATTTATGTCAAATGAATATAATTACATGCATTTTAAATCTTATTTTCAACTGTAAAAAACAATTTTTTAATATGACATTTCAGAAATTTAAAAAATACGAATTTTATTTCAGAGTTTACAAAAATTTATATTTCCGATTATATTTATATTCCGATTATAATTTATATTTCCGATTTATATTTCCGATTGAAACATACAAACATTCCATCCTTATCTACATTTTCATATGCCTACTTCTCACCCCTCCACATCACTTACCCCATACACATCTAGTGTCATCGCGATGATACATTGTATTACTCTGTTACTTTTATTGAATAATTTTATAAAATGTACAAGTACAATACATATTTATATATTGAAAGGATATATGTATTGTAACGCGACGGAATGTACAGTTAAAATCAAATTAATTAAATAAACAATTAACGATTTTAAATTTAGAAAACTTTATTTATTTCGTGATTTTAGGACCCAACTACGTTATATAAATAAATAACTAAAATTTTAAGTCGCCGAACTTCAAACATGAGAGATGCATGAGAGAACATAAAATGATTTGAAATAAAAGTCACATTTAGTTTGTCCATTCATTGTGAACCAGAAGTTTCTAAAATTATATAATTATTTAAGTATTTCAAATATTTGGTTTGTCTGTATGTTGTTTACAATTTTATTGAAAGATTTTGAATAGATGGTTAGTGGCGGATCGTCAGTGCATCTTGTGCGCAAATAATAATTCGATAAAAAACTCTAATAACAACGTAACTCAAAAGAATACTATATTATACTAAAACACATCAAATGTATACAAATGTATTTCTTTCAATAAGTAAAAATACTCAATAACAACTTGTAAAGTTCAACTTACTATATTTGGTTTATATAAGTAAACAAGTAAATTATTATCGAAACAAACTTTAAAAAAAAATATGTAACATATACATTTATATTGCAGACAATTTTACAATTTATGCTTTTACTTTGTTGTTATTTTCCATTAGTATTATATTTCATTTTATTGAATGTATTTAATAAAATGTGTAATAAATATTTATAACAATGAAAATTGTTTTCTACATGACAAACAATAAATATAACAATGTAAATATTCTACGATTCTAACAAAAAAAAAAAGATTTTTTTGGTTTACTACTTTCTTAAGTAGTAGCAATAAAAGAACATATATGAGAGGAATTATGAATATGGAAGAAGCGAAAGTTGCTTGTTTAGATAGGATTGTTTGGAGGAGACTGATTTCGGGATAATGAAAAGAGTTTGTGCCACATCCTTTGGGGTACATGGCGTGGTTCTGTATGTATGTATGTATAATATGACACAAACTTGATAATTCAAGTTTTTTGTTTTTTTATGAATACCGCAAACCGGGGGTACTCTAGCCCAAACAAAATAAAAATCAAACTTTTTGAATGCTTCTGCTGGCATGGACGATTATAATAATATGTAAAATTTACTATTTTACGCAATTTTAAACATAAATTTTTATTCTTACATGTGTGAATAAAACCGCTGTTTTAAGTTGCTACTATACCCTGTATTATTTTATATGAGACTTACGTCACAAACAAGACTGTATGAATCAAATCCAATTTTCCGGGGGTAAATTACGCCCATCACTGATCTTAGCCATACCTCTCGCATTGTAAAATATTTAAGCGCAGAAAAATACCGCGGCGGTACCTATATATTTTCATATATATAATTCACTGTAATAACTTGTATATAAAATTATATTTATTTTCAATAATTTTTTTTTTTGTGATTTTCTACAATAATGTATTTTGAAAAAGTGAATTATTTTTTTGCCAAAATTAATATCATATCAGATAAATTCGAAATAATAAAATAAAATTAATGTAATAAATTTCTGAATGTATATTAGTTTTAATTCACAATATTTGGTAATTTAATAAATAAATATTTATAAAATAATAATAAAATGTATAAAAAAATCTAGTTACTAATATTATTAATTTATTGTCATATATATAAATACTTATAATATTACATTTATATAGATATTAAATTATAATAAACATAATAAAAGTAGAGATAGGGCTTGTAAAATAAAAATCAATATTAAATGAAAAATCATTTTTATTCGTCGTCACTATCACTATCAATCTCCCTGGAATTTATTTATATACACTTTTCTGCATTTTTTTCACAATAAATTGTTACTCTCTTAACGTTTCCGTTCATATGAATAATATTATTAACATTAAAAGTTGTGTATTTCGACTCTTTTGAGATAGATGAATAAAATTTCTAATCTAGTTACTTGTGTAGCATAGTTCTAGTACGCGCCGCAGTACCCTCTTCGCTAGAGCCTCCATCGAGCGCTACCCTTAACGCTCACCCCTATACAACCGCCCGCACGCACTCCCCCGACTCAGTACCTGGTGCGCGCGCATCTCCCCCACTATGAGCAGCCCTTACTTAAGGGCTGGCCCAGCTCATATTCATCAGAGTGCGCCATCGTCTCTCAGCTTATCTCTTGCACCTAGGCACCTGGATTGGTCCATTGGTCTTGTAAATAACTGTGATACGACTAGGCTCAAGTTCGCGCTTCTATCATCGAAGCACCGTGGCACCTGGATTGGTCCACATGGTAGTCTTTGACTAGAGAATCACACCGGAAATGTTTACCCTGTACATTTTAGTTACTTTCTGGACTTCGAAAGACTTGCGTGTTTGTTTTACTTTCTGTGTTCTGTATTAACTGTATTGTTAAAATTTGGATATTACTTTGTGTTTTTATTATTTGTAACTTGTTGTGCTAAAATAAACGATTTATTTTGTATAAACCCGTTACAAAGTGGCGCCCAACTAAAAGGCCGACATCACGGAGCTCAGATCAAGAACACTACCTAGACACAGACCAGTTCGTTCCAACATGGCCATCCAAAGAAAAAAATCAAACAGATTGTAAATAAATAAATTTGGACATTTTGATTGATTTCGATTTTCAAAATGAACTCATCGACAAAAACAAAATTGACAAAATTAGAAACTAAATTGAAACGAAACTATAATCAACGGATTTCTTTAAATCAGTGGCAAGATGATATGAACCATATAACACCGGAGTCTGATGCTATGATCACGGTTGAAAACAATGTGGATCTGGAATGCCGGCCTGAATGATTTATTTACATTAACGATAGCATAGCCAGCAACGGCGTCACAATTCCTGATGATCCGGTAATAGGTTGTGAATGCGTCAGGTGCAATGGAAGTAGTAAGTGTTGTACTGGTCAATTTAAATTTGCCTATCGTAAACCGGGTCGGATTAATATTCCACAAGGCACGCCAATTTATGAATGTAATCGGCGTTGTAAGTGCAATCCGATAAAATGTCCCAATCGTGTTGTTCAAAAGGGGAGACGTGTGCCGTTGTGCGTTTTTCGTACAGCAAACGGTCGTGGATGGGGTGTGCGTACCTCACGCAAGATTCACCCTGGTGAATTCATTTGCGAATTTGTCGGAGAAGTGATCACAGCTGAAAAAGCAGAAAGACGCATTGACGATAAAGCGGAAGCTCAAGGCTATATGTTCAATCTAGATTATAACTCGAGTAATTACCCGTATGCAATAGATGTATCCACCTATGGTAACGTTTTTAGATTTTTGAATCATTCGTGTGTACAAATGCAGCTATATTGGCTGTACGGGTAAATTGTTTGGATCGGAATCTACCACGATTAGCTTTCTTTGCAAAGCGTGCGATTGAACGCGATGAGGAGATTACGATTGATTATGGCTCGAAAAATAATTCTGATGAAGAGGACGACCTTGATACGACAAATACATCCTATGCCTGATAATGCATCATCGCCTATTCCTCGACAGAAATGTTTGTGAGGCGTCAAACAGGGCAATCCCCTATCGCCATTCTTATTTAACCTAGTAATCGACGAGCTGCTAGAACAACTCGAAGAAACTACGCACGGTGGATCGGTCACTACTAGACACGAAATTTCTGCCCTAGGATTTGCGGCTGACATCGTATTGCTTAGTGACTCGGGCGTCCATATGCAGCTCAAAATAGACACCACTTCGGACTTCCTGCTGAAGAGAGGAATGATCGTAAATCCCAGTAAATGCGTGTCGATCAGCGCATCCACTCTGAAAGGGAAGTCGGTCCCCCGTTCGAAGGCGGTCTTTACAATAAACGATGGGAAGATACGCTGCATATCGGATGTCCAGTCATTCCGATACCTCGGAGTCCACTTTTCCATGTCGGGCTCGAACAAACCTAACCTGCACAACCTAACGGTATGGCTTAGGAACCTATAAAAATCGCCGCTCAAGCCCGACCAGAAATTCTGCATTCTAAGGGAACATATAATTCCAAAACAATTCCATGGCATGCAGTCCTTTTCAATTGAAGCCAAAACTCTGAATGAGTGTGACAGGGCTATCCGTCGGTCAACCAAACGGATACTTCACCTTGGACTCCATACCGGAAACCAGTTTTGCTACGCAAAAGCCGTGGACGGTGGGCTGGGTATTACCCAGCTGAGGGGAAAAATACCGTGCATAATGTTGAACAGGCTACGTAAACTGTCCAGTGAGGTCGAAGCCTTTGACGACTTATTAAATTGCGAACCTTTGCAATCGCTATACCGCAGGCTCCAGAAACTAACCAGTCTAGGAGACCTGATGATTTTTGGCGTGAACAATTACGTAGTAGCTAGTAATTATCAGTAGTAGCTAGTAATAGTACTAGTAGTTTTATTGTAAATTTCTCATTTATAAGATTTCTCTCGTGTATGTGTTGACATATGTGATTTTAAATGGCTACTTTGCCTAAAACTTTGAAATATTTATTTAGAACATCCACACCCACTGCAGCACGAGCTCTTTTGATATTGCTGCATGTACGAATAGAAAGTTTTGGATGACGCTGACGAAAATAATAAACCCAGTCTTGGCCGGGCATGTTATTTTTGAATTGCTTGATTTGGCAACTTTTTTTGTCAAGGTAATATTTGATTGTAAAGCGAAAATCAGTGTCAGTAACGGGAAAGCCAAACTCCGCTAACATATTTAGATGGGCTTAAAAAGAATTTTCTTCTGCTTCCGAAAATACAGTTGGATGACCAATCTTGTTAAGTTTTAATTTATTTTTTACAGTACTTCTAGGTATTGCATAATAATCAGAAGCATCTCGTTGAGTTCTGTGACCAGAGCGAATTACAATAGCCGGGTCCACACCGGGCGCACGGGCTCGCGCGGCAGCCTCGATGAGCGGCTCGCGAGCTTGGCCTCGCGAGGCAGCCTCAGTAGTTTGCCTGGAAATACAGAGGCGAGCCTCGCGAGGCAGGCCGAGCCATCAAAAGCCCTCGAGCATCCAACATGGACAGTCGTATAATTTCTGCTGCAGTTACTTTCATAGTAGCTTATTGTTTAAAAAAAAAGAAACAATTACGTTTTAAAAAAAGACGCTTTTGGATTAAAAAACTTTATTCGCATCGTAATCAATACGGAAATAAATTATTAAAGGATTTGACATATGATAAAACCATACATAATTTTACACGTATGTCCCTACAAGACTTTGAAAATTTATGTTTATTAGTCTCTGAGAAAATTAAAAAGTGCGATACAAATTATAGAGAGGCAATCACTGTACGAGAACGAGTTTCAATTACTTTAAGATTTTTAGCAAGCGGAGACTCTTATTGCAGCTTGCAATACTTATTTCGAGTATCGAAGCAGTGTATCTCAAAAATAATTGCCTCGCGAGCTGAAACCACCGTCCACATCGAACGAACAGCGCACACTGAGGCACCTTTGAGCGCGTCCCGTTTACCGACAGCGGATGGCTCGACCCCGAGGCACGCTCAGCCGAGGCAACGCGCGCCCGAGGCACATCCACACCGACCGAGCATTTGGCTCGCGAGGCTGCCGCGCGAGCCTGTGCGCCCGGTGTGGACCCGGCTATTGAGACATGTTTGGAGAGTCTCGTTTGAGTAATCACGCTACTTCCTCGCACCTGACTCCCTCATATATTTTCTAGGCATACTGAGCTTTCATACATCTGAAAAATATAATTTTATATAGTAAATTGAAGTTAGTATAATTTAGCTAAAAGCCTTAATGTGCTGGGGGTAACTTTGGCCCAAACTAGACTTGGGCCAAAGTTACTCCAAAATACGAGGGTGGGTCAATAAGTCCGTGACTTTTTGAATTTCCCGCTTCGTAACTTGAAAAACAAAAGCATTTCCATTAACTGCTAGTTGTGGGTAGACTGCTGTCAAATTTTGAGTAAGCTACACTATTTAGTTTTTGAGTAACAGCCAAAATGGAAGAAAGTGAATTTCGTGTGCTCATCAAGCATTATTTTTTGCGGAAAAAAACCGTCACTCAAACTAAGAATAAGCTTGATAAATACTACGGGAATTCTACACCATCAATTTCAATGGTAAAATATATGTATAAAAACAGGTAATTACATATATGTAATGTTTAATTTTTATTGAATAAAAACAATTTTTGATTATATTACTTAAATGACCATGATTTTGAATATTATAAATAAAAGCCACTGTGGCCAAAATTAGACAAAAAACCATAACTGTTTAAACCAAACTGTTTTTTATCTGTCAACTTTAGCCATATTCCAATAAAGCACTAATATTTTTTTTAATTTTCAGTATTATTGTATGAGAGTAGGAATTTCCAATATTACCACACATAAAAACAAAAACTTCAAGAAAGAATAATAAATTTATTATCATTTTTTACAATATTTTAATAAATTTTTGAATGTTAATTATATTCTTTAATATATATCATAATATGTCAAATAAAATTTTATTTTTATCATAATTATTTTTTCTAATATGATAAAAGTATAAAAATAACAAATTTATTCTTACATGTATGAATAAAAATGCTGTTTTAAGTTGCTACTATCAGCAGTAGCTAGTAATAGTACTAGTAGTTTTATTACAAATTTATCATTTATTAGGTTTTTCTCGTGTTTGTGTTGACATATGTGATTTTAAATGGCTACTTTGACTAAAACTTTAAAATATTTATTTAATATATTTATTCAAAATGAACGTCTGTAGGTGGAAAAGTTGGCCGAAGCTAAATTTTGAGGTTATACACATTCTAAACTAAAATAGTCAGTGTCGCCAATTGTATAAACTTCAAAAAAAAAACACGTTACCTTGTTCATAGTGATGTAATCTATTTTTGCGCATAAAAATTATTCAGTCAACTGCTTTGTTTGGGCGTAAATAAAAATAAATATCTTTTTTTAAGTAGTGGGCCAAAGTTACCCAGTAAGGGCCAAAGTATCCCCGGTTTACCGTACTAAAATGTTCCCATATGATGTGCTTAAATTCTCTACGTCTTATTGTATAATAATGTTGTTTTTATTAATTTATCAATTTAGTTAATCTTTTGTTAAAGATGTTTTCTTTATCAACGATTTTGATATCTTCAAAATCGAATTGGTTTAGTTCACTGTAGTGCCCCGCGATCGGTTTATCAACATTCTTTTTTTTTTTTTTTTGAGATATTGCTTCGTCTGACCTGTGTACGTTGCTTGGCAATGTTTGCAATTTAGTTCGTGAATTAGATGACTTTGTGATGGTACTGGTGTCGGATATTTAGTTTTTGATAATTTTCCCTTCACTGTCTTGTAGTATTTAAAACTGATGTGTGTGTGTGTTGTTGTAGGCTAACATTTTTCGTAACGGTTCTAATAAACCATTTACATAAGTTAAAGAGAAGTAAGTGATATTTTCATTAATGTTTACATTGTTTCTGTTATTTAATCTGTTGATGTCTAAAATGTAATTTACAAGCAGTTTTGGGTAATTGTTTTTAACTAATATATTCGATATTTTTTCCCTTACTTCTCTATGGTATTTCTCTATGCAGGATCTTTTAAATTATAAGCAGTATTCTTTCTTTGTTGTTTTACATGCTGTGACATGAAGTTGAGGCACCTATCAGAAGATGCTAGTTTTTTGTTTATATTACCATCTTCAGTTCTCTTTAAGGTAACATTCGTAAAGGAGGATATTTGTTATGTTCAATTTCTATAGTGAATTGAGTATTTTATTTACAATTATTGAATATATTAAGCGTATCATTGGTATACATTTTAGGAACAAACACTGTCTTAACCGCCATAGCGTAAAGACATAGATATAACTTGTTAATGTGAGTACACTTACTAATAATTACTGGTCTAAGTACAGAAATTTGCTACAAATCTGTATAGTGTATGTGTTTCAACAAAAAGTTAATAAACTTAAAAGACGCTTAAAAATAAATAAGTGATTCCACCCGAAGTCATACGACCCTGGTGGATTTGTCACGATCTAAATTCCACTGCAATATATTCCAATACAATACCCACTGGAAACAGTGACTCGAACAGTGCGATGAGCAATATATCCGAACTTAATAGTGATAGTGAAAATTCATTTATTACCATAACTGAATCAGAATCACGAGTTGCTAGCGAATCAGATACAAACTCAGTATCAAACTATCAAATTACGAACATTGGTCTTACTAAAATTATAAAAAACCAACAAGGAAATCAAATAAAAGACATGGCTGCACATCAATCCAGCGCTATAGAACAGTTATTTAGTGACAAAAATGTAGTGCAAAACAAAAAACGCAAACCAACTTCGCCCTTACCTCAACGAAATTCAAAAATACAAAATACTACCAATCCAAACCAACTTAAACATGACCAGCGGAATAACAAAACATATGTGACACCTACGTTCAATCACTTTGCCCCGCTAGCCGCACATCTCGATACCGACATTGACGAACCTGAAGAAAACGTAAATACATCGAAATCAGAAAAACGAATTATACCTACACCCATCATTATAGAAGGTAAAACTAATAAACACGATGAAGTAAAAAACGATTAAATTCGATTATCAAAAACGGATACTTTATAAACTATTCAGCACACAACACAAATATTTACATAAAAAGTATTGAAGATAAAAAGAAATTTATAAATACAATTAAAAAATCAAAAATACAATTTCACACATACACAGATAAACCAGACAAAACACACGCTTTTGTAATAAAAGGCTTGACAGAGGACACAACCATTGAGGATATAAAATATGAATTAATACATTCCTATAAACTAAACATCCACAACATACAGGGCTATTCAAAATGAAAAAACAGATTTCAAACATTTAATTCTTCCAAACTACAATAGATAGAAACATGATTCCTACCTTTATTGAAAGAGAAAAGTTTACAATTTAAATAGAGGGGGGGGGTAGAAGTTCCAATAACACAATAGAAATCATTTTGTGTGCTGCAATTAGCAAAAGTAGAGTTCATTGTTGAAGTTCAACGTGCATTTCGCCGTCAATTTAATAAACAACCGCCGCGTCATAAGCAAATTTACGAGTGGCATCGATAATTCGTAGAAGATGGTTGCATCTGCAAAAGGAAAAGCACGGGACGTCCACGCACATCGAACGAGAATGTAGAGCGTATTCGTACACTTTACGAAAGGAGCCCAAAGAAATCCACATCACGAGCAAGCATGGAACTTAACATTCCTCAACCAACGGTATGGCAAATTCTCAAACATCGTCTGCACATGAAGCCATAACATAAAATTGTAAACTTTTCTCTCTCCATGAACGTTGGAATCATGTTTTTATCTTTTGTAGTTTGGAAGAATTAAATGTTTGAAATCTGTTCTTTCTTTTTGAATAGCCCTGTATATAAACTTAGAGAAACACGTAACCCTAAATGGATGATAATTACTGACCCAAATATCACCCTCAAACAATTAGAAAAACTGTCAGATACCTACAACACGTCAAAATAACATGAGACAAACATATAAATAAAAAAATCCTAACCCAGTGCTACAGATGTTAAAAATGGAACCATGCAGCATCAAATTGTCACAGAAATCCAAATTGTCTAAAGTGCGGGCAAGAACACTGGACTAAAAATTGCCTCAAAGATACGGACACACTTCCCACCTGCTGTAATTGCGGCGAAAGCCACACAGCAAACAGCACCGAATGTACAGAATATCAAGAGGCTATGGCACTAGTAGAAGCAAAAAAATGAAAAAGTCAAATTACTGCCGAATCAAAAAAGAAAAGACACTCTGATGTTCCGCCCCCAAAAATTAATATTTGGGAACTACGTAAACAAATACTTGAAGAAAGGGGTATTCGAATAAGAAAAACAACACCTACCGCACAAACGGGCGGGGAAACGCAGAAACCAATTTTTACATGTAAACTAACTTCACCACAAATAATGAATCGAAGTACAACCCAGCGAATCATAGAACAATTTCTCCCTCTGCCTCATGGAAGACAAAAAAAAAAACAAAATGATTCCCAATGAAATAAACAAGCTTTGACAGTGATAGCAATGTTTCCAATGTAAGTACTTATAAATGGTGACCCGTCAAATGCGCCCCGACTAAACCGCCCCGACAAAAGCGCCCCGACAAAAGCGCTCACCGACATAAGCGCTCCCGACAATAGCGCTTCCCGATAAATGCGCCCACAAATAAATATATATTATCAATACATACATCACACGGTAGTTGAAATGTTATATTTACGAGGCAGGGTTTATTGTTGAATTTTAAATATTATGAAAAATTATAAACGGGACTTCAGTCTTAATATTGCTTTAATCTACGTCCGATGAAGCCGGAAGTGTTCGGCGAAACGTTGCAGACGTAGATTAAAGCAATATTAAGACTGAAGTCCCGGTTTTAATTTTTGACAATCCAATCATTTAAATATTATACGTATTTTCGCACATCTATATGATGATTATTTGGTACCAGTCTTTTTTTAAATGGATTTGTGTATTAATAAAAAAGTTCTTTGGTACAAAATATGTTTCGTTGTTTAGTTTGTATGCCTGTTTTTTTTTTTTATGTATTTCTGTATTAATTAATAAATGAATAAATTAATTCTTTGATAAAATATGTTTCATACTTTATTTGTTTATTAACCCTACACTGCTCAATTTAAAATTTACTTTTAGAAAAAATTTTACAAATTCGCATTGGCTTACAGATTGCTGGAAAAATAATTAAAAAAATTAATTTCTTTTTATTGTTTTATTATGAAGTAATATTGTTTATTTATCAAATATTTAATAATGTGCATAATATATATACAAAAAAAATGAGCAGTGTAGTTTATATAACCTTTGACAAATAAAAATATTATTTGTTGGGGCGCAATTGTCGGTGGGCGCTTTTGTCTGCAAGCGCATTTGTCGGGGCGCTTTTGACCCAGGCGCAATTGTCGGTGTACCCTTATAAATATAAAAATAAAATTAATAATACTACTATCAATCAACCAAAAAGTAATATAAGTTCATTTAATGAATTGTCAATTGAAATAAAAACTCTAAATACATTAGTAAATATAAATAAAATGTTAAAAGCAGTCAAAGAATTAAACAATTTACTTAAAAAATGTAGTAACGAAACAGAACAATTTCTAGTGATGTTAGAATTTGTAAATAACTTTGACAATTATGACAGTAAACCATAAACATACACTGAACACAATACAAATTTGCTCGTAGAATGCAAACGGTATCCTATCAAAATTCCAAGAACTTTCCCACTTCCTCCAAAAACATAAAATACAAATCATGCTCCTTAATGAAACCAGACCTAAACCTACCCATACGCTTAAAATAAAAAAAATATGAAATATATCAAATCGACCGTCCTATACAAAATCATGCTGCAGGAGGTGTTGGTATCTTAGTGAGAAAAGATATTCCTCATAAAATAGTTGCATTACCTTCCACTTCAATGGAAACTGTATGTATCAAACTTCGTAATAACACACATATTATTTCTGCTTATAACGAACCAAGAAACAGTTTTACTAACAATGACTTAGTAACACTTTTTAATGTAGCAAATAAAGTTATAATACTAGGAGACTTAAATGCTAGACACACAAACTGCAACTGCGACACAAACAATACAAATGGACGAACATTGAACAATCATCTATCACAAAACAACACCATATTATTACACTCTGACGAACACACACATTTTCCGGATAACTCAACCTCACCTTCAACAATTGATTTACTGTTATATAAAAACATCTCAAATATTACCAAACCCGTATCCCTCTTTGAATTAAGCTCCAATCACAATCCTATTATCACCAGATACAACACCACAATCAAAACCAATGACACTACACACACACAACAAGAACTTATAAACAAACTCCAGCAAGTAACACGCATAGTAACGGACATTAGCACTAATTTTAACAAAAATAATGTTACTGTTATGGCCTTGTTTGACCTTGAAAAAGCGTTCGATAAAGTCTGGACGTTAGACTCATACATAAAATGAAACTTGCTGGATTTCCCCCTATCCTATACAAACTTATCCACTCCTATTTAACCAATAGAACTTTTAAAGTAAAAATAAATAGCACACTTTCTAATTACAGACCAATTACGGCAGGAATTGCACAGGGTAGTGTCCTTGGACATACTTTATTCTCAATATACCTGCATGATATCCCATTGTTCCCAAAAACAAAAACCGCCTTGTACCCATATGATACCGCTATCTATGCGCACTCATTTTGCGCACAAGTGGCGAATAAGCAACTACAAATACATACCAACGTCCTAGAAAAATACTTGGACAAATGGAAAATAAAAATAAATAAAGAAAATACAGAACAGACCATTTTTACAAAAAAATACACCAACAACAAAATTTTTACCCCACTAACCCTATACAACAATATCATCTTCATCAGTAAAATACCTTGGTGTTCACCTTGATTCTCGCCTCAACTTTAATAAACACATCAACCAAACAGTACACAAAGCTTACATAACCTTAAACAATATATATTCCCTAATGAACAAAAATAGTATTTTTGCTCCTAAAACCAAAAGATTATTGTACATGACTATACAGAGACCTTTACTAACTTACGCAGCTACAGTCTGGTGTGCCGTCTCAAATACAGCATTAGCTCCTATCCAACGTTTTCAAAACAAATGCCTACGACTTATAAACAGCGTAGACCATTATACAAAAATTCTAGAGTTACGTCGTATGTCTAATATAAAATATATAAGAGATCATATAACGCAACTTTCGCAACAGTTTTACTCATCCCAATTAAGACATAATAGAATAACTGAAAATATCACCCACATAAGATACAGCAACACTCCCTACAAACTCAAAGATAAACTCTCATATCAGTTCCTACCAATCTTTCGCGAAAACCAAACATAAAAAGAGCAACAATACATGCCACAAACACACAACAATCACACATTTAAACACATACATATACACATTCAATCAACCACCATATCATAAATTAATTATAAATTCATTTTCACTGTAAATATCATACAATCATTGTAAATACGTATCATATTATTTCATTTTAAGTAGGTTTATTCACTGTTTTTCCTATATATAACAAAATAATTTTTCAACATAAATAAATATCTACTATAAATATAACAAACATTTAGAAACTAAGTTTAATCATAATCCAATTAGATAATACATCTACTAGCATAAGGTGTATCTACTTACAATCATGTATCACTTTGTAATTAATTTTGGCAAATAAAACACAATTTCACACAAAAAATTTAGGAACAATCAATATAAGATCATCGACATATTTTTAAATTTAATGTTGTAAAGTGAATTTGGAATTGAATTTAAAACTTAGTTGGCTAGAGGTGAACTTACAGGACTGCCCATACTTACGTCAAATATTTGTTTTTAAAAAACTCCATTATATGTGAAATAACTGTTATTAAAAATGAAGTTAAGATTCTGTATGAACATTTCTTGTGTCATGTTCGTATAATTACAAAGAAAGTTCTATTTTTCAATAACGATCTCCGTCACTAGCTCTCAAGGAATGTTCGTAAATAAGGAGAAAATATCTAATGATATTAAAATCTAATGTTCCTCTAAAGGAGGTATATGTTGTATTTGTTCAATTAATCCTATGGAGTTTTTTTTTTACATCAAACGTACTTAAATTATTTACCTTACTAATCAAATTTATGAACCATTCTTATACATTATATGTAGGAGCATAGTCACATAAAACAACTGGTCTTAAAGGATGTTGGCGTGGTACAGATGATTGTCAGGAGAAATAATAACAATCACAGAGTTTTAATAATTGTATATTTAGACCTTATTTAGACACGCAGACGATAGCCACAGTCATCACTCCGGCTGTTCGCCTCACGTCTTTTCCACTACTGGTGTCATCTGTGGCGTGTTCAGAGTGTTCAATTTTTTATAAACTCTTTTTAGTTTATTCTTTTCTTTAAAAAATGGAAAATAAAGAAAATATTTGTCCAGAAGATATGAACAGCCGTACTTTTAAAGCACGGTCTGCCACTGTGCTGGATAAGAAATCTTTCATTCCGAAAAAATCTGCTAAACCATTAACTGTTGCCGTACCCTTTAAACTGACTACATTACAAAGATCGATTGAACGAAAAGAATTTGATAAAAAAACAACAAGAAAAACGAGATTATGAAAATATGGTAAGAGCAACAATACAAAAACAACTAGACAAACGCAAATTTCAAGAAATACGTAAAGAAACATTAATAAAAGCAACGCCAGTGAGAAAATATAAGGAGCTTGAAATAAAACCGTCGACCAAGAAATTGACTGTACCAAAGTCACCTTTTTCAGCTAGAAAACAATTATTTCTTATTTAATAGGTAGTAGGTAATTTGAAATATTTAAATGTTTTGTTTATAATAAATTTGTAAATTATCGTAAAATATGTATAAAATAAAACAAGAACTGTACAATAATAATGTAAATTATGACAAAGTTGCTAAATAATTTTATTTTAGTCGAATAGTCGTTTTAGTGTCTGATTTTTGGCCAGTTTATAAAGACAATCCGTAAGTTTAGTAGTGACAAAATTGCAACCACATTGACCAAAAAAAGGGACTGACTAGACCGGTGCGTTCTGAATTTCAGTCTGGTGTAAGTTTCATCTAGGAAAAAAGCGCGAATCGCGCGTATTGTAAAGTCATCGCTGGATGATAACTGAGTATATTGCCGACCGCCATGTCATTTACTGCAACTTTGTTATAAACCTAATGAATCTTTATTCCGAATGTTAACTTTTTGTTCATTTCTCAAAGTTTGTTGAATAAATATACACACAATCAATATGATAAGTATTTTTATTGATAAATTTAAATAAATAAATATTTGAAAATGTTTTATAGATAAATTAATATTAGATAGATGTATCATAGCATACAAATATATGTAACCAGTTTTGTGTAGGCAACCAGTTTGACGAGCCCAATTTTTATCACTGCAAAGTGCTGGTATCTATGAACTACTGAACGAAATTCTATATAATTTAATTGGTTGCTGTCTCTGCTAGTGCAATGTTGCTAAACCATTTTCTTTAAAGATTTAAAGAAAAATTTGATGTAAAATATCTTATGTCAATTTTTACAGAAAAGTTTAGTCTGATTTAATGATATGTAAGTGCAATTTTTTATTTCCATTGATAGTATAAAAAAAATTCTGAAGAAATACAAATTATTATAAGTTTTAGATTTGTTCCATCAGTTACTTATTTACAAAAAAGATATCTACATAATACTTTTTTATTTTATTTGTTAATGTTAATAATGTATATATTTATTAACAAAAAATCATTAACATTGTGTATTATAAAAAAAATTATTCGCTTAGATCTTAAGTGCAAATAAAAGAATTAAATAAAATTAATCAACTTTTGATATACTTATTTTAGAATTTTATTTCAATTTTTTTAAAAATATTTAATTTTTACTTACGAAACAACCACTATATATGGCACAATTAATTTAAATTGAAACTTTATGGATTTTTTATTCGTCAATAAATAAAATTACTTCTGTAAATCTTATTAAAGTAAGTCAGAAATACACATTTTAAATCAATTTTTACAATTTTACATCAATTTTGCCAAGAAAAACGAATTTGTTTTTGGGATATGAAACAGATTTTAACATTTGTTCTAATTACATTATATATATATATATATATATATATATATATATATATATATATATATATATATATAGGTATATATATATATATATATATATATATATCTATATATAATATATATATATATATATATACTATAGTAAATAAAAATTAAGTTTGTTATTATACTGGCTGTTACCGACTTCCATATTCTGCTTACGCGTTACGCGCTATTACGTATATTAATGTTTCTTTGTTTTTTACTACTTTGACTGCAAGGAAAAAGTAGTATAGCGTTTGGTACGGTGTCTGTAACATTAAAAAAAAATAAAAAATTGTATAGAAATCCTTCATATAGCCTGTAGATGACGAATCTGAACTTAGTTTATGTGGGTGTATGGATGTGCGTCGTCAGCTCGCTCGGTCGTCAGACAAAATTTTGTGATCGCAACTCCTCCTAGACGGTTCAACCAATTTTAATGAAATTTTCAGGATAAATTTGTCTAGTGCCCAAAATGTCATGTGATTTTTTTTTTCCAGTGATGCCAACTTTCCGAGAAAAAAATTACTACAGTTTTTAAAAATTTATATTGGCTACGTTATTTATCCGATTTTGATCAACACAATTACGCAAAAACAAACAGCTTTAACATTTTCGCGAACGAAATTTGAAATTTCTTATAGAATTTACAAAATCGCTTTAGTGAACAAAATTCCCCATGACATCTAAAGAAATGGAGAGGGAAAACGAAATTCTAGTAGATTTTGAAATCTTGTAGAAATTATAGTTTTTAATTCGAGGCCCAGATTCGTCATCTAGAGGTTATATGAAGGATTTCTATACAAAAATTAATTATTTTTTTGAAAATAATACAGACATCGTACCAAACGCTATACCATTTTTTTCCTTATGCAGTCAAAGTGGTAAAATGTGTAATGACCCTTGTTTGATTAATGGGAAGAATTTCGTTTACTTTATCCGAAATTGTATTTTTTAATTAAACTAATAAAATAAATATTAACATTTGTTAAAAAACTATTTGTTGTATTTTGACTGGGAAATGTACTATTGCATATCGAACGACAAAACTAAAACAATTCACGACATAAACACACATTGATAAACATAAAAATAATAATTATTAAAAATTCAATTTGAAAAAGCTAATAAAAATATAAATAATGTAAAAAAAAACTTAAGATAACACAACATTAAATACAAATGAAAACAGAAAGCATCCAAAACTTATTTTATAAATATAAACAGGCACAGCAGACGGCCGCTTTGTAGCGGCACATTTCAGAGGGCAGCCGGAGAACGCCTTGATACTAATATAGGTACATGCAAAAATCGAAAAACAAAATTCGAATTTAAAAAACAAATAACGTGTGCAAAATAATTAAAAGAACAATCTAGAAAAATACAATAAAGCCATTCCAATAAATAACTTTATAGCTATTTCACGAATTAGATTTTATTACGATTTTATTTAATTGTACTCGTATTATTTATATTTTTTAGCTCATAAAAAACAGTTTTTTTTTATTACTAGCGCAGCAAAAAAATCATATTACATATTTAAACACTGTTTTTTTTATATTAGCGGTATGCATTTATTAACTTCGACTAATACTAATTCTATTTATAGTACAGACAGCAACGTTGAGCATAACAGTATGTAGTAGTTGTTAATTTTGCATTATAACAAGAACAGTAAATTTGACAACATTCATATGGTTTAAAAAACTGTTGAAATTTTATTAGTACATGCTAATGCGCAATAGATGCGCTAGTTCTGCGATGAAACTTTCTTGAAAAACTATGCCATCTATGGAGCGTGCTGAATTCGACGGTGCTGCCCACTGGATTTGGAGGAAAAATAATGGTTACATAAAATAACATAGGCATGGAACTTCTCCTATAGTATATATTCTCAAAAAAAAAAAAATTCTAGCGCGCAAAAGGCACATGCTAGCAATTTAAAACTAAAACCAAATTATAGAACTTTTTATGCCCTATTGAAAAGTATTCTAAGTATTTCTCCAAATTTTACTTTAGAAAGAAGTATTGCATATTATCGGTATCCCGTGTTATTGTCCTATATCAACTTGGCAAACGAACACCCTGCATATAATACAAATAAAAATACAAAACATTAATTCTGACAAGTACTAACAGACAGTTAGATATATTTTTTGTACGTATTATCAAACAAATTGCAATATAGAAACAGATAATTCTCTTAGATGCAAAAATAAGTAGAATTGATAATGAAATAGATATTAGCATTTATCGGAAACCGATGTTTTTCTGATGTAATTATTCCGTTTGATTCATATTAGTCCAAAGCGATAAAGATGTCTATATTTCATAGTATGATTATTGAGATGATAGTATTGAGTACTAATAGTACTCAATAGTACTACTATTAAAAATATAGCTGGTAATAATGGATTCAGTGTAAATCTCATTTACAATATGATAAAAAAGAAAAATAGACAAAAAGTTAAAAATTTATTATATAATTCGGATATTCAAATTAATAACAATAGTAATAGTGAACCATGGTATTCTTTAAACAATATTGACAAAATTTTAAACAATTTGAAACGTACTTTAAATAAACAGGATATTAACATAGTGACAACCAATAAAATTAATTTGAAAGAAAATTAGTTAACAATAAAACCAAATTAAAAACAAATGAATTATCGACATTTTACGGATTACACTGTAATGAATGTGAGGCATTTTATACAGAATAGACAGATAGAAGTTTTAAGCAAAAGATCCACGAACATCATAAATCCATAGATAATAATAAAAATACAACGGCACATTGTATTTCAAATAATCATGCGTTTTTAGGCGAATTTAAAATTTTGTCGGTTCTTGAGATAGGATTTAACAAACTAGCAATTAACAAGGCCTTTACTTAAAAAAAAATAATATTGTCAATGAATATACAGATTTGTCTAATTCACCACTTGCAAATATCGTATTACCCGAATGAGAAGTGTAAACAAACAGTTTAATATTTGTAAAATTTTGTTTCCCCATCACAATTTGTGTACTAATTATATTGGAATAATTTTAAGAACTTTTGTATCTAATTCTTGAAGATAACCAGAATTTTATGAAACTAACCAAGTGTTTGTTGTACTCATAATAATAATCTTTATAGTTATTTTTGTTCCTTATTAATAAACTAGTGTTATTTGCTTTACTTAAAACGTAATTTAAATTGGATTAAACTCGTTGTTCTCAGCCAAGATGCATGATCTGCAGATAACACTGTCTAACTGAGAACTCGATACACATATTTTATAATTACCTAATATATCATGTAACCGAAATATTGCACTAGATTTTATTAATTTAATGTCTTTCTCTCAGCTAAATCAATTTAATTATGTAAAAAACTGCAATAACAAAATTTTAGATTTAATTTTATCATCTCATACAATTACAATTAATAAATGTGATTATCCAATTACCAAATTAGATCAGTATCATCCAGCAGTTGAAATTAATTTAAAATTTAATACATATAAATTTCTTTTACCAAACGAAGAACTTACTTATAATTTTAGTAAACGTGATTATGAAAATTTGATCATAAAATTATCACAAATTAATTTTGAAAATAGATTACTAAATCCAGATGTAAATGTGAATGTAGATACATTTTATAGTATTCTGCATTCTTTATTTAATGAATTTGTACCTATTAAAAAAAGAAATAACAAAAAATATCCTGTTTGGTTCAGTAAAATATCCTGTTTGGTTCAGTAAATCACTTATAAAAATGATTAAAGAAAAAAATAAATATCACAATAAATGTAAAAATTACAAAAATATTAGTGATTATAACTCTTTTTCATATTTAAAAAAAAAAAACAAAATTAAATTAGATAAGTCTAATTTAATTTTGATTTTTTTAATTTTTTTTAATTTTTTTAATTTTTATGGTCTAAGGACCATAAAAATTACACCACATATTTAGAAAATAATATTACAACAAATGTCAAATCTTTCTGGCAATATACAAATTTACTTAAAAATAATAAAAATAATATTCCACATATTTTACATTACAATAATGAAACTGCAAAAACTGGACAGGACATATGTAATTTATTTGCCAAATATTTTGAGACTGTTTATACTAATGAAAATCCAATCAATAATACAAACAATTATAACAATGCACATAGTTCTGTGAATTTGGGGGAAATTACTATTACAGAAGATGAAATTTTTAATTACATCTCTAATTTAAATATTAAAACTGGACCAGGGCCAGATAAAATTCCTCCAAGTTTTATAAAAACATGTGCATATTACTTAACTGTACCATTATGTATAATTTTTAATAAATCACTAAAATTAGGTATTTTTCTTGATTATTGGAAAAGTTCTTATATAACTCCAATATATAAATCTGGAGATAGCGCCAATGTAATCAATTATCGACCTATTTCAAAACTATCAATCTTTGCTAAAATCTTCGAAGCTATTATAATGATAAAAATTAAATTTCAACTTGAAAGTATTATCATATCAGAACAAAACGGATTTTGTGCAAAGAAATCCATACTAACTAATTTAATTCCTTTTTATGAAAACATATGTTCTAACATGGACCAACGAATTCAAGTAGACGTTATCTATACAGATTTTAGCAAAGCATTCCTATCCAGACAAGCTATCTTAGTCTCCTCGTCTACATTCATAATACTTCTCATGCATGCTCTTTTATTCTTACTACAATAACAGTACCATAATATGCCATGACGTGCATTATTTGCCGGAAACGGAAATTTACATTTTATATTTTATCTTAACTAGGCCGCCACCACCGTCACCACCCTCATCTCCGCCTCCAACGCCGCCGCCGGCCTATGAAATCATTTCTTGTTAATATATGATGGCGAATGTTAATTAGATGACTTTATCATAATGCTTCCGTCAATGCAACCTATTTCAAACTTAATTCCATAAAATTCTATATACCATTATGTAACAATTATTAATAATTACCAGGAAAATGATAGTTTTCATCAAAACTTCTAATATTACAATTTCTAATAAATTACGAAGAGCTGAATAAGCGATAAAATGTATAATTCTTTATTCAGATCAACTCATAGCAGTTAACGATATTTGTGTGATGCAGTTGAGGCCATTGAGTGTAATTCATATGCAAATGAAGTGGATTTAGTCATTTTACCACCAAGTTCTGGTAACCAACCAGTAGATTCTGATGAGGAAGATATTACTGAAAATATTCTTGACAAAGTCAATTTTCCAAGCGAAGTTCAAAGCGAATTAGAAATTCATGTTTATAATTCAGTTCGGGACAGCGATGATGACGATGATGATGATGATGAAGATAATATACTATTAGCGTATCTTCAAAAAAATAATCAGCAATCAGAAATTTATTGGAAAAAAGTGAAGACGTTGCAATAAAAGAATATCCTAAAGATCTACCAAAAGTTGGCAGTGAGCATATTGAAAAATCAGAATTTGAAATATTTTCGTTATTTCTAACACCTGATATAGTGAATTATCTAACAACACAAACAATTTTATACGCACGGAGAGACAAAAATAATCATTCTTTTGACTTGTCGGAAGAAAATATGAGACAGTTTTTGGGTTTTTTGCTAATTAGTGGGTATCATTCCCTCCCTGCCGAAGAAAATTACTGGTCTACTGCGGAAGATTTCTGCATTCTATTTTTTGCTAAAACTATGAGCAGGGAAACATTCCAAACATTCCGAATTTAGAAGAAATGTTGCCATATATTTACTAAAATCTGGCGCAATAATGGGAGGTAGACTGGGTGGGCCAAGTACATCAGTACTTCCTGATATCCGATATGACGGTATCAATCATTTTCCTGTCTCGTGTTACCAAGGTAGATGTATATTTTGCCAATCTAATACAAGAATGAGGTGCAATAAATGTGAAAAAAAGTTGCACAAAAATACATGGTTTGAAATGTACCACAAAAAATAGTGCTTTTATTTTATATTCTATATTATGTACAAATTTAATTATGTAACAATACTAAAAAGTATAAATAAATATTTTTTTGAATATCCATATTTTGATATCTTTAAACGCCAACGTTCCCAAAAAGGGAACATGTGAAATAAGCTAATCTACATCTCATTAATTTTTTGTTTTTTCAAAATATAGTTTAAAATACTCTAATTATAACAGGGTAGAAGTTTCAAATTAGTTGAATGCGCGAATCATAGAGCGGCGGGTAAATGGTTAATTCACAAAAAAAAATTTGAATAACGCTTTCTTGGCGCGGTCCATTTTATTTCATTTTAATACAGGCTGATGGCGTATGTTGTCTTTCCTGTTGTTTATATCATTTCCTTTTCACATTTCTACATACACAACTTTGAAAACAACATAATTATCTTCGTATAACCAAAAACAAAATTTTTTCTAGTCTTTCTATATTTTGATCATCTACACTTCTACAAATGTTAATTTTACTTATTAAGTTTTACAATGTATTTTAATTGACATAATATATTATATTTTCACTATTTATCGACAATATGTACAATATTTTAAATATAACTATACATGTGACTTTTAAAACGTGGTATGTAATTTTCTTAACATATTTTTTACTTGTATTATTATTGTAATAGTATTAATGTACTTAATGTATTAATTAATAGCTGAAGATGGCTAGGATTTCTAGCCGAAACGTTCAATAAAATTTGTAAACATTCAATGTTCATTAAACTATACATAAAAGGATCATCATACAATTTGTTTATTAATTTTAATAGTATTATTTAATATGTTTTCATATTAATAATTAAAAAAACTAATTAACAGACACATAAACAAATAATTAGATCAATCGAATAACTCGTGATTTATTCGAAAGTGTTTTAAGTTAGAATGTCTTTTTCGAATATTTCACAAAGAAAATATTCTGGAAATTTGTGTTGATACGTTTTATTATCAACAATTAGTTGATCGAAAATTGAGGTATGTAATTTTTTCAAATACAATATCGTTTTTTTAATATACAAACATACACAATCACGCCATGTACCCAAAAGGATGTAGCACAAACTCTTTCTACTATCTCGAAATCAGTTTCCTGCAAACATCCCTATTCAGACAAGCAAGTTTAGCTGCATCCATATTTATAATTCCTTTCATGCTTGCTCTTCTATTCCTACTACTTGGAAACTATCGCTCACACAAACCACTCTTTCAGTCATACCACCCCTCCAACTACTCATCGGACGTCCACTAGCAAACGTATACCTTCAAAATCATTCATATAATTTTTTTTAACCAAACGTTCATTAGACATTTGTTCAAGATGAGTCGAACCATCTTGACTGACTAACACCGCAATTTTTTCTCAATTTCACACTTATTATACACTAATCTATTTCGTACCTGTTTTCTCCTAGTTAATATAATTGCAAATAATTACAACAGTTGAATAATTATACCTAGAAATACTGGGCATCATAGTGTCTCATGGTTTATAGATAAAATTACATAATCTTTTTTTAGAGTGTAGAGTATAATATGGCGAATATGGATATGATTTTCGATACGCATTTTCACTAACTGAAAAGAGAGGATCACTTTTGTGAAAAAAATATGCAAAACGCCAATTTTTAAAGAAGAAAAAATCACGAAAAAACTGCAACAATTATGCACCAAACTAATATTTCTGAAATTTGAATTCATTTTTTCGTTAAAGTTAATTTTTTTTTTCCTTTGATTATGATAAAATATCTGATATATTTTGTAATACTTGAGTGATAAAAAAATTGAAATCAATGTCTCATAAATACAATATTGTATTTGCTAGTAGGTCAAGTACACGGAGTATAAAATAAAATACTAAACAAAACAATGCAAAACATATAAGGCCAATAGTTTTTAAAACAGTAAAAAATTGTATTCTGTTGTTCAATTTAATAACACAAAATAAACTTTTTCTTCAAGCGTATCATAATACTAATATTACATTACATTACATATTGAATATGTAGAAAGTGGTTATTATGTTACTAGTACAATAATATTATTATTATATAATAGTTAGTTACTGTGGTAGAGCAGCACCGAACATAACTAAACGTCAAGTGTATTTAATCTGACATCTTCAACGGTCAAACTGAGAAAACTATTACGTCAAGTTAAGTTAAGTTAGTTGACAATTGCATTGTTTATTTTTGCTTGAATTTGTATTAGATTATTGAAAATATGTGAATAAGTGCAAGAAATGCAATGTGCACCATTCAGGGTGGTCAGAAACTGCATTTTTGACCAAAGAAACACGATCAAGTGTATTTATTTTGACATTTTCGACTGTTATATTAAAAATTATGAAGCCAAATTAAGTTAATTGAAAATTGCATTGGTTATTTTCGCTTGAATTAGAATTTGATTATTGAAAATATGCGAAGAAGTGAAAGAAATGCAATGTACACCGCACAAGGTGGTCACAAAATTGAATATTCGACCAAAGAAAAATTAATTTTCACAAATCACTTAGAAAAATATAAATATACATGATATTTTACAACTGTTAGTAACTGGTTAAGGTTATTTGGCATGTATTTTTAGTTTAGTTTCTTATTTAGAACAATGCTTGAACATTGAATATATAATATATTCAATGGTTTGAATAAAAAATCGTCTATGTCACTCCTCGGAATAGAAAGCTCTTTTTTGTGTTTTGCCCAAATTGCTTGGCTGAGCCTCGGCTATAAATATCTGGGCTAAACACAGTAATCATCGCTTTCTACTTCTCGTAACATAATATACTATTGTCTATTTTATGCAAATGACCAAATTCGATTATATTAGCATACAAAAAAAATTATACATTTGCATGAAAAATTAATACGCCTAATATGATTCAACCCACATTACATGCTTGTAATTCGGTTTAATGATATAACACTATATAACTGTATGTTTGTTTTGAGATGTAAAAAAATAAAATTATACTTATACATTCGTATCTAGAGATCTAAAATTTGAATATTTTTTACATAAAAATATTTTTTCCTCATCTTATTTAGTATTGCTATGAAATAGAAAATTATAATTAATAAACATTATTATACTATAGTATAAAAATCTTTCAGAACTCATTATATTAAAATAAAATGGCTTTAGTTTATAGTTCTGTATTAATATTTATTAGTAAAACCTAAAGCCGTTTTATTTTATTATTACAGAATTGACCTAATGACAGATTTATACATCAGGGCCAACCACTTGCAATATCAAAAGATTTTCGGAAATATTTTAGAAGTGTTTTAGAAATCTTGGTATAACTGCGGTAAAAATCACAATTTAGTTTTTGAGTAAAGTTTGTATTTTTTCATAGTTGCATGCTAAGGCTAGTGGGCTACGTTTGCATTCACTTTGGTTAAGTCCACTTTTATTTTGGGCCAAAGGCCTCTAGTACGCTATATTTGTTAAATTTGCTTATTTATTGTTTAGATTTATTAAGTTAGTTTTCTCTTCCTAATTATCATAGATTTTTTTACCGACCGTCATATCACATAATAAAGTGGCTGAACAGATTTTTATATTTCATATTTAAGCTTGTAAGATGAGTATCTCAATTTGATCAACTTTTGGTAAAGATCTGCTAAGTGGTAATTTACTGATGTCACTTTTATGTGTTTTAGAATATTTCGGAAATATATTTCGAAAAACTGTATTTAACAAAAGTTGCTAAACAAGTTATAACTAACATACTTTTATGTATAATATTTTTCGTTGATAGGGCTAAATAATTTTTCATATTTTTATGATAATGTTGTAATAAAGTTTTTGTAATCATATCAAATTTGACATCGAGATTTTTATAAATAATTGAAATTTAAATCTAAAACGTGAAATTTTTATTTTACTCTGTGTGTGTGTGTACAGAATTACGGCTATGGTGTAATCCGATATTTCTAAAAAATAAAGTCAAAAATACTCAAAAGTAAGTATCACTATAGTATAGGGATATTGATAGGCTGCAAAAGCTACAAAATAAAGCAATGACGCACATTTTGAATAAGGATAGATACAGCAGGATTGATGATATGTTAAAAGAGTTAAAGTGGATGAATGTGGATAGATATATTATGTATAACTGTCTGGTTTTTGTGCATAAAATTAATAGTAAAATTGCACCTTCTTACTTACTAAAATTTAATAAAAAAATTCTGAATTGTACAATTACAACACTAGAAGCGCTAGTCATTTCTAGAGATACTATACTAGAGTTCGGTTAGTCAACACGGTTTGAAATATATTGGTCAAGCTAGTAGACAAGTAGCAAATTTTAATCAATTACATGTTTTAGAAAATCTCATTATTTTTAAAAATAAAAGCAATCTTCTAAACGCAGACGACGGACCAATCTCATGATCTATTCTTCTTGACATATCAGAATTGACCACTTAATTTTAACCAACCCCCCTCCTTGATTGTTAATATTTAAACGCGCCAGTGATTTGTGACAAGTGCTTGTGATTTTTCCACTTTATTTTGCTACTGAAGATGGAAGCTTAGCATCCGAATTACGTATGTAGCTCAATTTTAATTTATAGTGTGGTTTTGAAATATTTAATATCTTATTTTTATTTAATAGTAATTGCAACAACAATGCAATAACCATCTAACGTAGCAACTGATTACTACGTCTCATAGGTGTCACTATAGTAATAGGTTATTACCAAAATTATAATATTCATAACCTGACTTTTTTATTTTAAAAAAATTTGTTTTAAAAATTACAATGAAAGTTCCTAGTAGGATGGCAGGGATGACTGGCGGCAACACCAAAGGGGCGGCACAGGCGAACAAAGGACCTCGCAAAATCTGTTATGTGCTGTGAGATCCAAGAAAATATGTTGAAAGGAGAAAACCTGCACGAGCCGTAAATGAACGTTGTAATCACAAAGTAGTTCAAGCGAAGCAATTAAAAGTAATGAGCGTCTCTAGTCGTACGTTCCTTTTTGCGAACATTGATGATAATCTGCGACATTAAAAATTTGAGGAATTTTAGTCATTGAAATCTTGGGAGGCTAAACGAATTTATCTGTCTGGATTGGTAGACAAAAGAAAATCGTATAAAAGATTTTATTCGTACGCCTATTGAGTATTTTGCAGATCTATTATATTTTCCCTGGAACTCATAAACCAAATTGTGAATCAAACAAACCTTTACAGTTGCCAAACGTTAGGAAAATCAATTGATACAAATTCTTCCGAGCTAACCGACTTTTTATCTATAATTTTGACTATGTGTGTCATAAATTTACCTGACATGGAGGATTATTGGGCTGCTACAACAAGAATTGATTACATTGCAAGTATAAAGCCTCTCAAACGATTTCAGAAATTACGCAGATTCATACACTTTAACGATAATCATCAAGTAACAGATTAGACCAAAGACAGATATTTCAGAATAAGACCTTTTTTAGAAAGTGTAAGAAGAAAATGTTATGAAAATCAGTTTGAGAATCAATATTCTATAGACGAAACGATGATAGCCTATAAGGGAATATATGAAGGCAATTTGAGGCAATATATACAAAACAAGCCCCACAAATGGGGGATATAAAATTTTTGTACAAGCAGGCATATCAGGCTATATAGCTGATTTTATCCCCTATCGAGGA
Source organism: Clivina fossor (assembly GCA_963966155.1). Lineage (NCBI taxonomy): Eukaryota > Metazoa > Arthropoda > Insecta > Coleoptera > Carabidae > Clivina > Clivina fossor. The sequence goes on from OZ014550.1 coordinate 19,067,042, forward strand.
GCAGATACCTTTGAAATACTCTAAGGATCTCCTAATGAATTGACCGCAGAAGAAAAAAACCTTAAACGTCAAAAAAATGATCCATTTTTGAAGCGCATCATTACTGGGGACGAAAAGTGGGTTGTCTACAACAATGTTAATTGCAAGAGATCATGGTGTAAAAACCATTTCGAAGGTTGATATTTACCAAAAAAGGTTATGCTATCTATTTGGTGGGATTTTGAGTTCGTTTTTCCTTTTGAGCTTCTACAAGCTGACAATACCACGATTAATTCTGATGTGTACTGTAATGAACTGGACAAACTGAATGATTCACTCAAACAGAAAAGGTCAGAATTGATCAATAAAAAAGGTATAATTTTCCACCACTCTTTACGAGTTGCAGCGACTTGCATCCCCACATAAGTTTCCGGCAACTTAAGAGGAGTTCAGGTATCTCCAAAACAAGTGTTCTGCAAATTCTTCATCGACATAAATTTCATCCTTATCACGTATCATTGCATCAAGAACTTCATGGCGACGATTTTCAAAAATACAGTAAAATTCTGTTCACGCATCTCCCTGCTTTACTCGAAGACGTCCCTCTGCAGACCCGACTAAGAATGTGGTATCAGCACGATGGATGCCCCGCACATTTTGGCATGTAGTCCGGGATATTTTGAATCGCCGATATTCAAACAAGTGGATTGGTCGTGGAGGACCGGTGACTTGGCCGGCACGGCACGTTCACCGGACTTGACAGCGCCAGACTTTTTCCTGTGGGGGAGGCTGAAGGACAAATGTTAGGCGGACATACCGACAACGCCAAATAACATGAAGGAGCGTATTCGCAAAGCTTGTGCGAACATCAACGGAGACACCCTTGGAGAAGTTGCAAAAGAAAATATAAAATGGACAACATGCCTGCCTTATATTGTACCAAAAATAAATGGCATGAAGAAAATATTCCAGAAATTACGAATTTGGACAGTCCATTTTATTTTTTCAGTCAATATTTTACTGAAGAACTTTTGGAGCTAATGACTGAAAATAATAATCTGTACGCAGTTCAGCACGCAAAAAGATTCAATCCTACAGATGTTGAGGAAATGAAAACTTTCATCGGCATTCATATACTAATGGGAAATTTACATTACCCACGAATAAAATGTAACATGCCCGTAAACAGATTTTATCAAATGCGACAAATCTTCATTTTGTCAATATACTAGAACCGGAGCCACAAAATACAGACAGGATGTGGAAAGTTAGACCACTTTTCAATAGAATCAGAGACAGATGCCTGTCTCTTCCTTTGGAGACTCAATTGTGCATTGATGAACAGATGGTTCCTTTCAAGGGCAATCTCAACGTGAAACAATATATCGCAAATAAGCCTACTAAATGGGGTGTCAAAATATTTGCGTTATGTGGTCGGAGTGGAATTTTGTACGACTTTGTGATATATCAAGGCTCCACAACTGAATTAAAAAAAGATCACACTGATTATTTTGGTCTAGGAGGCTCTGTTATTTCAACATTATCAGAGAGAATTACTTGAAAGAATTTTCAGTTGTACTTTGATAATTATTTTTCAAATTACAATATTCTGCAATATCTTCGAAATAAAGATATTTTCGCAACTTGCACAGCCCGTGTTGACAGATTTAACAAACCACATTTGGCGGCTGAGAAGGATATGCGGAAAAGAGGTAGAGGTGCGTTTGAAGAGATAATTAGTAAAGAGAAACAAATAATTCTGACACAGTGGTATGACAATAAAACCGTCGTCTTAGCATCTAATTATATAGGAAAAGGAACACCAGATACATCCAAAAGTTGGGAAAAGGGGCAAAAAAAATATATTGATGTTACCAGAACAGAAGTTGTCAAACAATATAATGCTGCCATGGGTGGTGTCGACAAGCTCAATTTTTTAATAACTATTTACAGAACTTTTATAAGGTCAAAAAAGTGGACATTAAGAATGTTCACGCATGGCATTGATCTTGCATGCGCCAATTCATGGCTGGAATACAAGAAGAAAGCTGTGTTACTTGGGATTCCAAGCAAAAAAGTTTTGGATCTTTTGACCTTTAGGGCATATATAGCAGAGGCCCTTATAAAGTCGAATGAAACCCATAGAAAAAAAGAGGACGTCCGACATCAGAGCCCAATTCCTTGAATTCAACACCAACTACATCAAAGCGTTCTAAAACAGAAACTCGTCCAATTGCGGAAATGCGATTTGACAACATAGGGCATTTGCCATCTGTTGATGGCAGGTCTTATGCATCTAGATGCAAAAATGAAGAATGTAAGGGACTAGGACGCATTATGTGTGTCAAATGTGGAATACATTTATGCCTGACCAATAAAAGAAATTGTTTCGTAAAATACCATACAAAATCAAGTATAATTATCTAGAAAAAAAATAACAAAATTATATATAATAAATGTTAACTATTTTTTTTATTTTTTGAATTATTTTATAACATATAATAATTTTATTTCAATAAATTTTATATTCTTTTATACGTAAATATTATAATTATTTTACATAATCCATTTTACCTTTAATTCACAATGTATGCATTTGTATACAAGCTGTAGCCCAAAATTTGGGCTACAGCAAAAATTTTAAAAATATTTTAAAATTTTGCAAAAAAATCGTTTATTGCATAAACCAAGTTTCAGATTTTTAGCTTTAAAAACAAAAAAAGCGTGAGCGAAAGGGTTAAAATGATTATAATTTTCTATAACAAAAAAAAACAATTTTTATAGAAAAAAATCTAAAATCAAATATTTGTTCTGTTCTATTCTTTCTGAAATATTCAAACACAACATATGAGAAAAGTGTAACGAGTTTTGTAATACATGTCCGTAAAATATTAAATTTGCTTAGTAATTCCGTTTGTTGACAATGGTGTCCACGATGTTAATGATTACTTGTATCTCACCATTCTTCACCTGTAAATAATATAAACAATATTATAATACAACTTTTTAAGATAATTGTATTGTATAGTGAATCCTTGATGCACAGTTTCAAATGAAGGCAATTTTACTATAAATAGCAGGCCCTATTATTAACATTAGCTTATTTAAATAAATATAATTATATATATATATATATATATATATATATATATATATATATATATATATATATATATATATATATTCTTAATTATTTAATTTCTTACACGTAATAAAAATCTATAATCATCCAATTTGGAAATGCCGGCTAAATTTTTTAATTTAATCTTTGTCATTTTTATCTGTCTACCAAACCTAAGTTGCACAATTTGATAAATTTCTCTTTACCAGTGTTATGCAACATAACGTATAGTAATGTGGTCAATCATACACTAATTTTGATTCTACTCTAACCTGAGATCATGTTGAATGTATATGCGCAGCACATACATAAAATTTGTTGAAATATTTTATTATGTATTTAATATTAAGTATTTAATATTATTTTTTACTGAATTAATTATTTATTAATATCATGTTATGTTTCATTTTGTTTTACTCTAAAACTGTGCACGGAAACATTTCTATTTCCAAAGTACTTTTAAGCCTGGCGCACACTAAGCCGGGCCGCATCGCATGCAATTATTCGCCCGGATAGTTGTTTTTATATATTTTATATGGACTATAGCATGAACTAAATGCGATAGTTCATTGAAAACGATCCGGGCGGTAATTGCAAGCGATGCGATGCGGCCCGACCTAGTTTGCGCCAGGCTTAAAAAAACAGCAAAAAAAATTGTTAATATATTAGTTTTTATTTATTTTATCCTATTTCTCATTTTTCATTGTTTTCGCAAGATACATATTATGGAGCATTGAACTATAAGACATTGTTTGTTTTTCTTAAAAGTTTAAATAATTTGTTAAAGAAACTAAAAAAAAAAAAAAACTAAATAAAATCTTAAGTACAAAATGACAAATATGTTACGCCTCTGAGTAGTTTGCTGTTGAAATTTCTTAGAGCAAAGCAATAAATATTTTAAGGTTGTTAATCCCCCTTTGCCATCCCATCCAGGGTCCAGGGCATATCTACTGCAAAATACGCACACTTACACATCTTTTTATTTTTCAATTATTTTTTATTGTTATAATATGTACGTCGGTGGGGAATTGATACAAAAGACACCGGATCAACAGTACAATGCGACAAAGAACAATTCAAAGTCGTTTTGGACGTGCAACATTTCGCACCCGATGAAATTAAAGTGAAAATGGTGGACGGCCACGTGGTGGTTAAAGGCAAGCATGAAGAGAAACGAGATGAGCATGGCTTCATTTCACGACAGTTTACCACAAGATATTTAGTGCCGAAAGAGTATAATATCGACGCTGTACAATCGCATTTGTCTTCCGATGGAATTCTTACCATTTCAGCTCCGAAGTTGGGAGCCGTTGAAGAAAAGGTTATTCCGATAATTCGTACTGGTCTCTCCATAAGCTCGTTAAAGATGGCGGAAAAGAATGAAAAACAGAAACAATAAATTATTTTGCATTTATACTAATATTAAAATAATTTCATTTGATTAATATTTAATTATTTGTAATGTTTTTTTTTTTTAATTCTATTTTTTGTTCAGACTGAATTGTGATTTAATTTGTATTACTTTGTTCTAAGTTTTTTGTACTTTTCTATTTTTCATAATAAATTGACTTTAGCTATAGAACATTCTACAGAAAAATTGAAGTTTACAAAATTCTCTACAAAAAAGTATTCTGGTATTTTTGATGTAGGACTAACCCATTCTGCAAAAACTCGATGTGAACGTTGATTTGAAGGGTAACACGACAGTAATACGAGTTCCACAACCAATTTGAAGTCTAAAATTATGTATAATATACCATGAGTTAAACAGATAGAGTAATTAAATAAATGGGCAGAGCCTAAACTGCGCAGTACCATATGCTCAGAAGTCAGCTTTACAAGGTACAAATTTAAAACGCTAAAGAATTGAATCGTTACCGATCTCAGCTGTCGAGTTCGTCGATCAGTGTAAAACTGGCTTACCAATAGCAAATACTGTATTTCAATTTCGCGCATATTTGTGCAACCGACCGTGACAGTTGAGCGTGGTTTAAAAACATTGTGAGAAGCTAGTATCGATAGAGGCGATGGGAAGGTCGATTTTTTTGATAGTGTGAATTCGATAACGACTCTCGTCGAATGTCGTCGAAATTACATCCGCAAGAGCACAATAATTGCTTTTAAACGTAAAAGAGAAGCTGAGAATGCGGCCAGCACGTCCAACATCAGCCCTCCCAAAGCGAAGATGCGTTCCAGTTTGTCAGCTTTCGATTTTGTAAAATGTTGTTTTATTTGCGGAAGTGAAGCTGATGAAAATGTGAAAAAAAAGAAGCCTAAAGAACGGCGTCAAATCATCAGACACGTCACAACGGTCGGCTTTCGGGATACTATTCTGAATTTAATAGAAAAGCGAGAAGACAAGACGGCAAAAGAAATCAAGGTACGCATAATTTTTGAAATAGACCTCGTTGCCGCCGAAGCAAAATATCACAATAATTGCTTCGTGAAATTCTGTGCACCAATAACCGACCATAAAGTAGGTCGCCCTCTTGATGGTGATGTTATAACGGCTATGGAACAGATATTTTCTTACATCGAAATTAATGAAGATTGTCAGTTCACTTTAATCGAATTAAAAGCAGCGTTAACAAATATCATCCCAGACGACAAAACAATAATAACAAAATTGAAAGAAAGATATGGAGACAGAATCGTGATTACAATGAAAAAACCGGACACCACTGTATCATATCGTTTCGTGAAACGAGTTAGAATATTTTGAACAGAGTTTGGTATGAATCGAGAAAAGAAAACGAAGAAGATGAGAGATACAGGATTTTGGAAGCAGCAGCAGCAATTGTTCGCCAGGACATACGAAGCGAAGTTTGCAACACTCAAGACTATCCTTCAAGTACTTCTATGTTCAAGATGAAGAAGCTTAAGATAAGTCTATTTTGACTGTTTTAAGAAGTATTGAGATGATATTTTGATCGAATGAGACTGTGGATTAGGTTTAAAGGGGATACCACATTAAAAAAAATGCGCCTCGTACTCAACCTCAAAGGTGGTGTGGAATGGGGTACTTCGTATTGGATTACGAAAAAACTACTAGAATACTTTTTTGTAGAGAATTTTGTAAACTTCAATTTCTCTGTAGAATATTCTATAGCTAAAGTCAATAGAAAAAAAGATATAAGCGAAAAAACTAATTTTTGCTACATTAACGCTCTATAACTCGTGAAGCTCAAGGTCAAATCAAGGGTACTTTTAGGATGTTGTTTGAAAACACCAAATAAAGGTGTACACAAAAATTCAGCTCACTTTTAATTTTTCCGAAGTAAAAACCTTATTTGACTGGACTAACTCCGATACTGGGCTGATTTCCTAGTTGGTCGTGTGCAGTTGATGATGACGATGACGACACGTGATTATTTGAACAAGGTTTGAACAAGGGGTCACACTCACAAAATGTGGCGACACACACACACACAAACGACACTAGATTGGACGGATTCCCGATACTACGCAATTTATACTGAATCCCCGAAACCTGGGCTACTTGTGAAAGAACCACGCCAAGATTAAACAATTCGATAAAGGCTTTTCACAACCTTCGCGGTACACGTGCTTTTACAAAATCCTCCGCATGGAGTTAAATCGGCCTGAGTGCACGCAAAGTTCGACAACGTTACTAATAAACGCAAGAATTACACTCAATAACCACAAAATTATCACGGTACCGCAAATTGCAATAATATCTTAGAATATTTTACAGAACAAGTAACTGTGTCTGTCTTCGACAACGGGCGAAAACCGACTCTTCTTTCTTTCTTTTAAAAACCGTACAAAAAAACGAACTAAACTTGCGGTTATCAAAAACTACGATTTACAACGGGAGTAATTAAGTTGTTTATCACAATTTTGCGTCAAATACAGAAAAATATGTGACAATATATATATATATATATATATATATATATATATATATATATATATATATACAATCACGCTATGTACCCAATAAGGGTGTGGCACAAAATCTTTTTATTCAACCAGAAATCAACTTTCACCAAACATTCTTATCCAGACAAAAAAATTAAATACATATACATTGTAAATATAACACAGTAAATAAAAATATTAAAAAATTTTTTTTTTAACATATACAAATGTTTAATTTTTGTAACATTATGTGGTTGGTAAGGGACGCTGTATTATTTGTGATATGATTGTCTTTGTTTGTTTGTATTTCATATCATCGTCTTTAATTTTTTAGTATACAATAGTAAGTTTTAAATGAATGCTGCTTGTAAGGTATTATTTATTTATGTAACTACTAACTATCGAATAATATTCTGATTTTATTCTATAGATGTTTACATTACGCCTTTCAAAATGTAAACTAAGTCAGACAATTTATGTTTTTGAATAAAAATAAAGCAAACATTTAATACTTCTCCTATAATAAACTATATTAAGGTTTAATTTATGGTATATTATTGTGTTTCTTAAAAGATGTATCTATTTTTTAATATTCACAAAATTACTAAACAAATTATTTAAGATATTTATTTAAATTTGTTACATATTATACAATTCAAATACTAACTCATTTGGTTCATCTAATAATTCAGAAATATTTTAATTTTTTTAAACTAAACTCCCGAGCAATGATATCGGCCCATCCTACAATTTTTGTTATAAATTAAGTTTTTTCTAAAACTATGTATCGGATTTTAATTTATTCTTAATGCTTAAGAAAAATATTCATTTATTGTTAAAATAAGAATGAATTAATTTCGATTATTTTGAAATAATCAGCTAATAAGCAGAGCCGTATTTATGCACAGGCGCATGAGGCGCAAGCTGGGGCCTCGTAGCTAAGGGGCCTCAGATTTCAAATCAGATATCAGTCACTGAGATCAATTTGAAAATTATATTTTAATTTCTAGTTTCTAATTTCTAATGTTGAAGAACTGGTGTTGTCATTGTGAATAAGATTATTTAAGATTATTATTACATTTATAGCCATGTGTGTATTTTTCTTTTTCCTTATGTACCTATACATTATTTTGTTTTGATTTTGCTGATTTTTTTGATCTAATACCAATGTATAAAACAATTTAAACAAATTAAAAACATTTTCATATAATAATAATAGGACTAAAATTATTTTTTTTCCACTGACAATTCCTTTTCAGTTGAAGAATATCTGCAAGGGGGCCTCATATTTAAATTGCGCCTGGGGCCTCATATTTCAATTGCGCCTGGGGCCTCGAAAAAGGTAAATACGGCTCTGCTAATAAGAGTAGAAACTAAAGTATTGTTGAACTAAGCATTAGAGACCGCTATTAGATTTTTTGGGTATTTTGGAAAAGTAGGCGTAGATCGTTTGGTTTAAAACGGCAGTTGCATGTCATACGTTCTAAAGTGATACGTGGTTATTGCAGAGATGATTAATAACAAATACGTCACCAATATTAGCTGCACTAATCGTGGCTTTATGTGAAAATCGTTGTAGTCAGCGTAAAGTGGCTCAACAATTAAATGTAAGCCGTGGTTCGGTGCGAAGGATGTACCAGAGATATCAAGAGACGAATAGCTTTCGTCGCCGACCAGGAAGCGGCCGTGTTCGGTTTACTACAGAAAGAGATGATCGCTTTCTTATTTTAACATTGTTATGAAATCGTAGATACACCGCCCGCCATTCAAGCACAACAACAGCTTTGTGATGTCTGTCCGTGGTGTGAACATTAGTGAATGGACAGTAAGAAGAAGATTACGGGAAAGAAATGTGAAACCTCGTAGACCTGTAAAATGTCCCAAACTTACGATGGCACATCGTCGAGTTCGACTTCATTTTGCATGGGAGCATCTTGGATGGACAGCTAATGACTGAAAGAAGTTCTCTTTTCAGATGAGAGTAGAATATGTCTTTATGGCAATTATGAAAGAACTAGAGTGTACCGACGACCCAACGAACGGTATTAAAGGTGTTGCATGGACAAACGGGTTAGCTATAGTGGTGGTTCCTGTATGATATGGGGTGGTATATCTGTAGACGGAAAAACCGATCTTGTGTTTATCGATAGAGCAAATAATAGTAACAGAGGAGAAGGTCTCACAGCCCAAAAGTATATTGAAGATATTCTTGTAGATCATGTGGTACCTTACGCTGGGTATATCGGCGATAACTTTCTGTTTATGCAGGATAATGCCAAACCACATACCGCTAGAATTGTTCAATAATACATTGAAGAAGTTGGAGTTCCAGTTATGGCGTGGCCAGTGTGCAGTCCTGACTTTAACCCAATAGAATATTTATGGGACCACCTTATGAGACGAGGTTGAGCCAGATTTTCAGCTGCTAGAACCATTTTAGAACTGAAAAATGCCGTACAGGAGGAATAGGACAATATGCCCCAACAATTAATAATTAATTTAATTAATTCAATGCCTAATCGACTTAGATGTGTAATTAGAGGTAGAGGAGGTAATACTCGTTACTAAAATTAAGATTTCTGTAAGATTTAATTGTTGAATTTTTCGAATACCCGATTTTTGGTCATTCTAAAACAATACATAAATCAACAATACTTTAATTTTTACTCTTATTAGCTGATTATTTCAAAATAATCAAAATTAATTCTTTCTTATTTCAACAACAAATGAATAGTTTTATTAAGCATTTAGCATAAATTAAAATCCGATACATAGTTTTTGCAAAAACTTAATTTACAACGAAAAATATGAGGTAGGCCGATTTCATTGCCCGGGAGTGTATAATTGAATAATCTAGTAAAATATAGCGTATAGCGCACCATAACTACACTATAACAGTGATATAATAACAACAACACAAAAATACTGAACAAAAGATTTTATAATATCCTAACGTAAACACTGCAAAAATTTAAACACAAATAACTGCACCTGATTACAGCTACGCATATATTAGTATAAGTTGTCTCTTTCTACACTATATCAATTAACGTATGATGAGTGCATGTCGATATAACATCATAAATATATAGTAAAGTATTGAAGTTATAGACATAATAAGACAGAAAGACTATTTTAATATATCTATTTGTTAAACCAAATTTTACTTTTATATAAAACACTCTATATTCTCCAATAAAACATGTATATAATAAATTAATAAAATTATAAACTTTATTATAGATAGTAAAACTAAATAGAAATAAAAATACAATACCTGTTTCTGTGTAATTGTTAGATTACGCATTTCAAATATATCATCTAAATCTAAGAACCGAATATCGAATCCGAATCTAAGATCCGGATCTTAGATCCAAATATCGGTTCCGGATATCGGATCCGAATCTCAGATCCGAATATCGGTTCCGGATACCGGATCCGAATCTGAGATCCGAATATTGGTTCTGGATATCGGATCCGAATAGCGGTTCCGGATATCGGATCCGAATCTCAGATCCGAATATCGGTTCCGGAACTCAGATCCGGATATCGGATCCGAATCTCAGATCCGAATTTCAGATCTGGATATCGGATCCGGATCTTAAATTATCCGAGAATCGGATATTCGGATATCCGAATCTTTTTGGTTCCGGATACCCGGATCCAATTTTTTCAAATATTGACAGCACCAATATATATTACCAACGGGATGAAAAAGTACATATGTATGTAATATTACACTCTTTTAGTAAACTCTTGTTTAGTAAATTTACAGAACAAAATTAGCGTATTTACTGTCAGGAATATTCCATAAATAGGTAAAAATTTTAGTTGGAAACAATTTTGAAGCTAAGAGCAGGCGCAAATTTCTACGCATACTAGCGAATGAATTAATCGAAGAACATCTAATCAGACGCAGCACAAATACTTTAGGAATGCCGAAGGATCTTCAAGTCAGATTGGAAAAATTCAAGCCACTTACCTCCACTGAAAATTTTACAATTCATGGAAAAACAACTAGTACAAGAATACGCTGCAAGTCATGTTGGACCTCAGATAAGAGAACACGGTTGACGAGGTACCAATGTGGTCAATGTGAAAAACATCTTTGCTTAGAGCATGCAAAAATTGTATGTGAGGAATGTTTTTCTAATAAAAATTAATAGAAGATTAATAAAAATAAATATTACCATATTAAACTTATTATAATCTGATTTTTGTATGTCTTGTTACTTTATTGGAAAAATAATTATATCTGTGAACAGTTTTTACTTTTGAATAAATTACTTTAAAACAATATAGAATAATTTAATCTTGAGCCTATTCCTCAAAATCAATATTAATTTTTGTGTAAACCTGATTTTTAACTTATGTATCTATGGGATACATTGCCACTCATGAGGTTCCTTAACGTATTGCGACTAACGCAGGGTTACAGGACATTCATAATCCTTGAATTCGCATTCATCTTCTTGGTGCTTTCTGATATTAACAACTGTATCTGTTTTTTCACAGCCGAAACTTGGACATTTAATCTGCATGGATTCTGCTAATTTTTCCAACTTGTAATTACGTCCACCATCAAATGGTCCAGTCCACGACACTCTGGACACTCAAGACATCTTGATTTACAGACCTCACATATACTATGACCATTTCTACATATTGATATTTTTGTATGCATTATTTCAAAACATACTGGACACGCAAATTCACTTCGATATTTTTCAACTTCGTTGGTCATTTTAAGTACTATTGCACGATAAATTTATGTTTTACTTATATACTGAAAATATTGTTTGAATTTATCTTTTAACCTTTAGTCAATTTTTAAATTTAAGACCGTTTTCACACGACTCGACACACAGGAACATACATAGTTGAAACAACAAAATTATTAAAACGTATTGACATGCAAACAAAAACATACATACAACCAAATGTTATGGCAACTATATGATGGCAACACATTGTTTCTATTTCTATTTGCTGTCAGTGCCATCATATAGTTGCCATAACATTTGGTTGTATTTATGTTTTTGTTTGCATTGCATTGCGTTGTCATAATTTTGTTGTTTCAACTCTAAATCTGTTTCATTTACAATAATATTATTGATAAATTGGGACCTTTTATCACATGGTTTCTTAGTACTTTGCAGAAAACTCTGCCATTGAATTGAGTTGTTTTTATTCTGCCTGACTGAAAATCCCAAGAAACAAATATATATATATATATATATATATATATATATATATATATATATATAGATTAAGATTGATAGTGGGTGTTGTAGTCATAGGTAGGAATGATGTTAATTAATAAAAAAACGGATCCAACCAATACCATACAACAAAAAGCGAACAAATACATAAAATCCTTACAAGACAACTATTTCTTATCAAGTAATGAAGCTGCGAATTTAAAAATCTATAACTCGGTCTGTGCTAGATTTTATGGTTTACCTAAAATCCACAAATTGGATTCTACAAACAGTAACATTAAACTAAGACCCATCATTAGCTGTATAAACACGCCAAACAGTAAGATATCAGGATTAATAAAAAATATTTTAATCAAATCATATAATACAGATAACGATTATTATGTTAAAAATTCTTTTGAATTTTCTAATTTCATTCAAAATACTAAATTACCGGAAAATTATGTTCTTGTTAGTTTTGACGTTGTATCACTTTTTAGTAATATACCTAAGGATTTAGTTTTATTGGTTATAACCGAACGATGGACCGAAATTGAAAAACACACAAAAATTTCGCAAGATATGTTCATAGAACTAATTAATTTCGTTTTCGATAATACAGTGTTCAGTTTTAATGGTAAATTTTTCCGCCAACTTCGTGGTTGTCCTATGGGTGGTTCTGTCAGTCCGATATTTGCTCAACTAGTCATGGATCACGTGCTCGATAATTGCATTCAAAAATTTCAATCGAAACCAATTTTTATTAAAAAATACGTCGATGATATCATATGTGCTATTCCACAAAGCGAGATTGAGTTTTCTCTGAACATTTTGAACAATTTCAATGATAATATTAAATTTACAGTTGAAAAAGAAAACAGTAATTCCATTGCTTTCTTGGATATGAAACTGACGCGAGATTCCAGTAACATTGTTACCACCAACTGGTACATGAAGCCCATGGCATCAGGTCGGCTCGTTCATTACCATTCTAATCATGCTAAGCATGTCAAAATTAACACTGTTCTGGGTTTAAAGAACAGAGTTCTCTCGCTTTCGCATGAAAGGCACAAACAAGAAAATTTGAAGGCAATTATCAATCTCTTTCAACAGAATGGCTACCCAACAAAATTAGTAAAAAAACTAGTTCTATCGAATCCTAAAATGGTAGATACAGAATTCATTCCAGATTGGTTGTTCCACGATGATCAAACAACTAAAGAAGTTATTTGTACGTTGCCAAATGTACCTGGTTTAACAAACAATATCATTAATATGATCCCACGGGATAATATTAAAATTATCAAAAAGAACACTGCATCGATTAAATCAGTTTACACCAACCTTAAAGACAGGAATGAAACGTTAAAAACACCAAATGTAGTTCATAAAATTCCTTGTGCAGGTTGTCCTTTAGCGTACATAGGAAATACAGGTAGAATTCTTCGTGATAGACTTACACAACATAGATCAGATACTAGGATAAAAGCAAGTGCTACAGCTCTAGCAATACATGCTAATAATAATAAACATTCCATTGACTACGACAACGTTAGCATACTCACTACAGAACAACATTCGTTCAAAAGAGCCATATTAGAAATGATTTTCATAAAATCATGCGACAACACAATGAATAAGCGTACCGATGTCCAAGGCCTAAGTTCTAGTTATGACCATTTGATAAAAAAATTTGTTAAAAAGAAACCTAAAATTCATGTTTCACCAGTTACATAGTAGAATATTAATAAGAATAAATGTGTTTTCTGTTAGTTTTGTTATCGTTGATTTCTGTTTAAAATAGTTCATTTGTTCATTATTTTAGGTTAGTTATTTTGTTTTGTTTTTGTTGACAGTTGACTAATTAATTAATTTTAACATGTTGTTACCGTGTTTACTCACAGATGGCGATAACATCGTTTATCGCTCTCTTTTTATTTTCAGTCACATGATTGTTTTTTCAAAAAAAAAATTTTAACTTGTTTTAATTGGAATTTTTCAGTTTTTAAATTACATTTATAAATTTTATATTATAACTTATGATAATATTTTTATTTTTATTCTTTTAACGAAATTGACACTTGTAAATTGTTGAAATATTGTTTGTGTAGTTATTAGTGTTCATTTATTTATTTATTATTGACTATTAATTGTTAACAACATATGTTCTACAATGTTTTTTGTTTCAACCACAATTCGTTATACTGTCTCAACATAAAAATCGGTAAAAGATGTATGTATTTACGTATTCATGTACCAGATTGTTTTATAAATAAAAATGTTGATTGTAGCGCCCTGAAGAAGTAGGCAAAATTGCTACGAAAGCTCGGTGGAAATCTTAAATGAGATTTATTAATTAACATCATTCCTACCTATGACTACAACACCCACTATCAATCTTAATCAATAAATTCCTAGTCGTTACAAATAATCATTATATATATATATATATATATATATATATATATATATATATATATACCATATATATATACATATACCATATATATATATATATATATATATATATATATATATATATATACAATAACAAATATTATTTTCCATTATTAAAGCTCAGAAAAACAAGTTTCATTAATATTACAAATTTTCACAATACTATGCTTAAAATTCATTAAATTAAAAGTCGCCTCTGAAAGCACAATCTTTTCACCATTAAAAGCTTCCTTATCGGAACAGAATGGTATTACATTCCTAGTTATAACCATTCCTAACCGGTTAAACTTATCATAATACGCTCGGTCAAATTTAAAATTTCTTGCCAAATTCTTCGGCCCAATATACTGAATGGAACTATAGTACAATTTCTTAAATTGATGATTCTGAACGGTTTGTTTGAATAAATTCTCATTCACAATACAAAATCCAATAAATTTGTTTCCGTTTTTATATAAAGTTTTTTCGTTTTCATAATCATGCGTTGTTTTAATATGTTCTTTTATAGTAGATAACTTTCCCTACCACTTGGAAACTGACTAAAAGCTATCAAGAAGAAAAGTCATAAAGAATTAATAAAAAAAATATATTAAAAATCTTGTTAGTGGTAATTGTTACATTGTATAACAAAATTTTATTTAGTTAATGTGTGTGTACCTCGGTGTGTACATTAGTATTAACAGATCTTAGAAAATGGCAATATGTTATGTCGCTGTTGATTTTTTATGAACAATAACATTTGATTTTAAAATTTATCCGAAAATACACATTCTGTTAAATCGTATAGTGCTAGTACTACACTAAATATTTACGAACTGTTAAAGATTTTACGGATTTTATCTATAATTTTAAGGATTTTACCATGATTTTTACTAGGATTTTAAAGATTTACCGTGATTTTACAGATTTTGCCATGATCTTACGTATTTTACCATAATTTTACTAGGATTTTAAGGAATTTTAACAAATATGTACACCAGATTTTACAAGTGGGAAACCACTTGTAAAATCTTAGGTTAGGTTAGGTTAATTATAGTGGATTTTTTGTACAATATATTTGTTGTGAGTGCAAATTGTTTTTATCAAAGTGAATGTGTTCTAAATTAAAGTAAATATATTCTAAATTATAGTGCAGTTAATTCCAACCCTTTCTTTAAACTGTTGTAAAGTCATATATTTTAATTATATGAAATTAATTATAAAACTATCAAATATGTATATCTCAATATTTTACTTTATATTTTATTATTTTTGTTCTTGGAATATTATGTATATTATTACATTTATTTTATATTTTAATATTTTGTTTATGATATCACATCTGTTTTTCAACTCTAAGTCACGCCATTCTTGTTATCAAATTCATCTAGTTTTCGAAATTTGTTACCTTATCTATAACAAATACGGCCCACTCATTAAAAGTTCTGAAATGGCTTTATTCTTCAGCGCTCCGGTGGTAGTTAGTTTGAGAGAGGAAGAACAGACTGATCTCAACCATGTTACTGTAAATATGTACATACATTGTAATATTGCAATTTGTTTTATTTTGTGTTTTGTGTATACAAGTTCCCATTGTAATGGAAAAAAAAACGCGAGCGTGGAAGAAATTATACCGAAGATGACAAACAAAATTTGATTTAAAATTTAAATATTATCGAAAATAAGAAAACAGTTATGTGTACGGTTAAAAATAAGAGTGACGCATGGGAAGAAGTCGCATTGAAATACAATGCTTGTGCCCAAACGGGCAACCGCATTGGCAGTCAATTAAAATTGCTATATGAATGCATAAAGAAAAAATATAAACAGAATAAAGCAGATGAACGAGTAAGTAAAAAATTTATAAGAAAGAGTTTATTAAAGTATTTGTTATTACTTATGTATTTTTTTTTTGTTTTGTTTGTTTGTTTTGTCAGGTAGAAATATACAAGACCGGAGGCGGGAAATATAATAAAGTGAAAGATGTTGTTGGTGAGGTATTTTCTACTTTACAGTCATTCGATGTGGAAATAAACAATCAATACGACAGTTCTGCAGCTTTAGGTAATAAGTTTAATTTTAAAAATAAAATATTAAAAATATAATCGAATTCTATGATTAATATATTATTATATGTAAAACTACAACTTTCATTTTATATAGACGCAGATATTCCACAAGAAGTAGAAGAAGTAAAGGATTATGTACCACCACCTGTGGAGATATTGGACAGCCAAATTTCCGAACCACATGCACCTACGCCATGTAGTTCACGTATTTTATTTCATGAAAATTCGTTATCTAAAAAACCAAATAAAAAGTTAAAAGAAACTTTGAATAAAAGTTTTTTGGAAAAAAAAAAAAATTTAAAATTAGAAATTTTAAAAATTAGAAGAGACAAAGAGGACAAAGAGTTAAATGTTAACGTTCATTAAAATGAAACGGTTCGTTTTGTAATGAAGCATTTTACGAAGTTTTATGAATACGGCCATTAGAGTTTAATATGGAACTCAGATGGAACTTATAAAATAACAGGCGTTACTAAACAATTTTGTTATCATTAGGTAAATGACACCTGAATGACACAAACATAAAAACAAAACAATCTTGAAACTTATGCTGCTGTGTGCTTTTATAAAAATATTTAAAAAGATAAATAAATGTCAAAATAGATAAGAACATACATGCATAGTACCAATCACAGAATACATAATTTTCAGAATACGAATTGTAGTAATGAAAAATAACTGAAAATTATTTTATTTAAAATAAATATATTTTATAAATGTGTATATGTATGTACAAAACTGAAATATATAATAATAAATATATTCTCTTTCTACACAAAATTACATAATTATTTTTCAAATATTACAATGAGTTCTCAACCAGCGGGAAAAGTCCTAGTAAGTTATTTTTTGTTATAAATACTAGGAGTATTAATTAACGTCTGCGTTTTGTTTTCCATGGATTTTTATATGTGTATTAAATGTGTCAAGTTCACTGAAATTTTGTCCACAAGATGAACAGGTATGTGCGTTTATATTATGTACTTTCATATGTTCCCGTAAACTTCTTCCAACAACAAAAGATTTTTCACATATTGTACAAGAATACGGTTTTTCTCCCGTGTGTATTCTCATATGTTGTTTCAAGTGATTCGTAGCTATAAATTTTTTTGAACACACCTTAAGGAAAATCAAAGTATTAATAAATTACAATATACTTTAATATTATTCAATTTTACCGTGCAACTATATCGTCTTTCATCTGTATGATAACGCATATGCATCATAAGTTCGTGTTTTTCGGTAAATTTCTTTTCGCATATTTTACATAGATGAGATTTTATTTTTCCTCAGTTGCGGTGCTTGAAAAAAGCACTGCGGGGGCACAACGTATGTTGGTGTACCATCCCACCAATATTACGAAATATTGGCAAGAACCATGAGGAGAGACGCCTTGATGCCTTTAACAAGGCTATAAGGAAAATAGGTATATAGATATAGGTACATATATAAATATAAATATAATATTTTTTGTTTAATGAATTCAGATTCCAAAGTCCTGGATGTTTACAATTTATTCATAGACCAAGACGGATGTATCCGACGGGATCTATTTTCTTTGTAAGTATGAGAAAACTATATAATAAACAGTTGATAAATTAATATATGAATTTGCAGAACACATACAAGGCCTCAGCATCAGAGGCATATGAGAGAGAAAATCAAACTAAATATATAAAGTATATAAACTTAAAGGACATGCATCTTATTTTCAAAAAAATTATGGTGAAGTTAAAAATAGTAATTTATTTTGGTCCGGGAAGCTAACCCCTCAAGTATTAAAAAAGTGACCTTTCGCATAAGGGAAGTTTACTTAGGAGAAGGGTTAATAAAAAGCACATAATCAGCACTTAATTCACATGACAATTGAATATATTTTTTTCAAAAAATTGCAATTCGGAAATTCTAGAATACGAACAAATATGCCCAAGTACTACTTCCGATATGTATAATTAATATTTGGCTATATAAATATCAAAAGCACATAATTATGATATAGTGCTTTACGAAATTTATTATTCAATTTATGGTATTTTTGGGTTAATTTGTGTTTCGGAAGCTAGCCAGAAACCGGAAGTTCTATTTCCCTTTGAGGACAAAAATTTTGAGTTTGGCACATAAATAGCACATAACAGGCACATAATTTTGGTATATTTAGTTTTCACTTTTTTCATACTTGAGGACCCGGACCTTTTTAAACGATCTTCCAAATGATGATATAAATTTATTGGACAAATTCAATTTAAACAAAAATTGGAAGCAATCATAATTCTGATGCAAACATATTTCAGACATCTTTAGTGTATCTCCAGTTTATTTGTCGCAAGAATAAAAACCTAATTATTTGGAAAAACCCTACAACATCATCTCCTCGCTATTGCAGACCAATAAGAATTAGGTTTACTCATGAAACTGCTGATGTTACTTATGATGTAATTGGTTTTACCAACAGTCAAATTAAAACAATACAAAAAACTAAAATTTTAAAACAGAAGGTGATTTATCCATAACAAACACATTGCTGCAGACTATGGTAGATGGAAAGGTCTGCAATGCAGCAACAAAGACAGCATCGACAATGAGATGCTACATTTGCAACGCTACCTCAAAAGATTTCAATGACTTGTCAAAGGTAGTAAATACAGAAGCTCTTCAGTTTGGCCTGTCCGAATTCGATTTTTCGAATTATTGTTACATGTATCTTATAAAATAAATATTAAGAAGTGGCAAATCCGTTCAGAAAAAGATAAAAAAATGTTCAAAAGAGAAAAAAGTCACACAAGAAAATTTTAGAAATTGATTGGGATTAATTGTACATGTTCCCAAGCCAGGCTATAGAAATAGCAATGATGAAAATACCAGTAGGCGATATTTTCAGACCCTAAAACATCAGCAGAAATAACAGGTGTAGGTCTGCAACTCAACTATCGATTCAGGGTTATTCTAGAAGCTATTTCCAGTGGACATAAAATAGACATAGTCAAATTTTCTGCTTATACTGTTGAAACTGCAAGACTTTATGTTAATTTATGTCAATGGCACCCTATGTCCCCCACTGTACACAAAATTTTGGTACATGGCCCATGTGTCACTGAACATGCCCTTTTACCCATAGGCTGATTATCAGAAGAAGCAGCCGAGGCTCGCAATAAGCACTTTCGTCTGTACAGACAAAATTTTGCCAGGAAATTTTCACGAGAACAATGCAATCTGGTCATAATAAACAGGCTACTACTGACCTCTGATCCATTCATAACAGGTATAAGACCGAAGCCAAAGAAAACCAGCAAATCTTTCTTAAAAGAAACATTAAATTTACTGGTCTCAAACGAAGGATGGATTAGGCAGGTCTCTCAATCTGAAGATGAAAAGGAAGAGGAGTTCCCAATAGTAACAGACTGCTCAGATGAACAAGACTGGGAAGCATCATCTGAATAACATATTATTATTGTTGTTAAAAAATAAAGAATCTAATAAAAATACCATAATTTTGTTTTGTTTCATTTTATACAGTATGTAATTTTTTTTTTAATTTTTATTGTTAACTACTTACAATCTATTCTTATGAATAATAAGTAAAGTGAATTATCTTTTGGTTGCTTGGCAAAAGAAGTAGTGTCCATTGACATTCTTCATTAATGAGTCCCTATTAAGTTGATGGATAATATCTAGTTGCTTTGTTTTCTTGAGGTTGTGTGTATCATACACTATTATTATTCTCAAAATCTGTTCTCTAGAAAATACAAAACAATTATTTTGTCCACTTTTTCAGGTCAAATACCCCACTGTGCGACGTCTCTAAAATGCCCAGGTCAGTTTTAGGTTCCTGTCCTTATTTTATATTTATTATATTTTTAATTTATTTTTAATCCATACACCCTCTCCTATTATTATAAATCATGTTTTTATCGCGTTTTTCGCATTTATATACATTTTATCGAGTTTTATTACCAAATAAAATAATTATAATTAATTTATTATTGTCATATATTTAACATAGCTGATAGGAAGGCAAGATGGCTGCCAGCTGTCAGTTGTGGTGCAAATCGAAGCGGAGATATTTCTCGTGTATTTTATTCGATTCTGTTACAAATTAAGACAAGAAATATACAATGAAATGATGAAAATAGATGTTTATCTACGTATTTTTATTGGTGCTTGTTTAGAAATTACTTCTAAATTGTTTTAATCGCGTAAATAAAGTTTGGTGTCATTGCAAGTGTAATTCAAAGCGATGTTTCTCGCGTATGTTTAATAGCATTTTATTACCAAATTATGACAAGAAATATTCAATGAAATAATGAAAATAAACCTATATCTACGAGTTTTTATTGATAAGTTTGCTAGAAATTGCTTTTAAGTTGATTTAGTCGTGTAGTAAAATTGTGTTGTCATAGTTACAATGTAAACAAACCAATTTTTAGGTGTTTTATTAAGTTTTATTCCTATATATTCCGTTTTATTTGTACATTTATCTGACCTAGTTTACAGTTTTTACCTGTTCTATTTCACAAATAAACGAAAAAACGCTATAAAGTTAGATTTTAATATGTTTAAATAAAATGCCGAGAAATCGTGAGATATGCTGGCCGAAAGTGTCCGTGAGCTTGCCCGGACAAAAATTGGCATTCGTAAAAATGTACATGAAAACACTCAATCAATCAAATCAATAAAAATTATTGGAAAAAATGATTTATTTACGTAATTATTGTAATGTTTCTTGCTAATAAAAACGAGTTTTGATTGCTTTAAATCCCAATATGTTGTGACAATTTGACATTGTCACGTGTTTAAAATTTGAAATAATTCCGCTTACGGACGCTTGCCACGACATAACCTCAATGTGGAACTGAAAAATATCGCGATTATTGGATTCTTATTGCATTTATATTATTTCGGTGATTATATCAGATGCGGGTAAGACTTTTCCGGAACTGATACATGGACTCCGGGGTATGAGGGGAGAATTTCACAACCTTGGGTTGAAAATTCAACAAACCCATAAGAATATTGCCGGCAAAGCGGTGTTAAGAATTGACGGCGACATGGGACGCTTAAACGATTTAAAGGACAAGGTGGCGAAAGTATTCGATGACGCATCAGTGGCGACAAGACTTACTGGTCTGTCTGTACTGCATGTCTCTGGCATGGACGCAGCAACAACGTCGGAAGAAGTAAAAGACCTAATAATTAGTTTGACAAACAAATGCGAAAATATCCAAGTATCGGCTATGAGATCGGGCTTTCGGGGAAACACGGAAGGCAACTGTAAGAGTGCCACCCGCAGTAGCAAAAGTATTGATGGACAAAGGTCGCGTACCACTGAGGCTGGGATTCTGCCTTTTCCGACAAAGAGTACAAGCTCCTACATGCTACAGATGTTTGGAACCTGGGCATTTGGCTGCAAAATGCAATGGTCCCGATAGGAGGAATTGCTGCTATAAATGTGGTAGCCAATCTGAAAACACATATTCGTATTCATACGAATGAAAAACCATTTAAATGCGAAACGTGTAATATGGCCTTTAATCATTCTTCCAATCTGAAAACACATATTCGAAAAACCCATTTATATGTTAAACGTGTAATCTAGCTTTTAATCAATCTTCCAATCTGATACGACATATTCGTATACATTCAAATGAAAAACAATAATAATAAATGTATATTAAGTAATATAACTAAATAAAAGTATATTAAATACAATCGTTGTTTTTGTATTATTCATTTACCCTTTGGCAATTTTTGTTAAATAAATTAATAGTCAATTAGATTTATTAGAATATTTTTTACTAATTAAATAAATAGTAATTTTATATTGTATTACTTATAATTAAAACTTAAGTTGCTATACGTACAAAAATAAATTACGGAAAATAAACAACAATTTTAAATTAGGTTTTTTGACACAGGTAAAAAAGCAAGTTGTATCATCTGTACGTATTAACTTTAATTGTAAGTGAAAACTAAAATCTTTCTTATGCCTCACATTCAGTTAAAAAGATAGATATCAGCGAATTTTAACAAAAATCGTCTTAACAACTATTTGATTAACTAGTTTTAGTTAAACTTCAAATATTAAATTTATTAAATCAGTAACATTTATTATTGTAATATTTATATTATATAATAATAATAATAAATAATTACTTCAATAAAAAATTATGTTAAATATTATATCATAAAATATTTCAACAAATTTATTTTCTACGCATTTGTAGTTTGGTTAACTAAAACCAAACTGGTTAGTTTATGAACACGGCTGAAATCTTCAATGTAATTTGAATGTAATTTGACAAATGTGTATCTTTCGATAAATATGTTTATCCGACAAAGATTCAATTCAACGATATGCATCATCAAACTTGTAGATATCATATTTAATTTGTCCTTTGGTGTAAAATGCGAAAGACTTGATAGACAAGATTAGTTAGTATGTTGTAAGAACAAATATCTAATAGTAAAATTAATTTTACCACTTTATAAAAAGAATCACTCATACGACAAGCAATATAGAAATTAAGTATTTTAATAAGAATTCTTTCGAAAGTATTAAGATGTTCCTTCTTAAATTAAATAAAATTCAACGCAAAACTTGCTACCTGTAAATCCATCATTATATCTCCGAGACATGATTTGTCATCAGTCGGACTGCAGTACCATTAACCCATTCGGGACGGCCAGTGAAACGCATGCGTCAATCTCCCAGCCGGGATCGGGAGAAGTTCGCATATTATAACTAATAGCAACAAGTGAGTCGCGAGAAGTGCGCATATTATAACTATGCGCGCACACACACACACACACACACACACACACATATATATATATATATATATATATATATATATATATATATATATATATATTAGAAATATACGATTTTGACCGTTAGATTATATTCATAACAAGTTTTTGCACATAAATCGCACAAAATGTTGTCAAAATTTTAGTAAATTTCAAACGTAATATTACAAAAAAATTTTAACAAACATTTTATTTATTAGTACAATGGTTTTTCTTAAATCAGACAAGTTTTATACATTAACATATTAAGGTGCTTGATTATTTATAACTTAATTCATTTTTAAACTGTAACAATCAAAAATAATTTTAATCTCAAACACCTAATGCAAATTTCATGAATTCTAAACAAAGATATGTGTTTGTTTTCGCGAGCTTTAACCATTAACATTGATCTCTTCGAACTTTTCCCTGAAGATGGCCTAAAATAAGGCCGAAAGCTTGGAATAAAATTCAAATAAAGGTTTGAATTATTTAGCCCTTACATTTATGACCGACATCCCAATATCTCTTTTTTTCAAGATATATATATATATATATATATATATATATATATATATATATATAAGTACATTACATAATTTTGTGAAATTTGTGTTATTTTCAGTAAAAGGATTTGAGTTTTTCAATCCGAGATCGGCGGCATTTTTTATAAATACTAAAAAAAAATAAAAAAGGGCAAGCGTGGCGACATACGCTTGCACAATGAAACTTTGAAAAAGTTGTTCCGGCTCCGATATCCGGAGTCGTCGGACACCGAATAATTATTTATAATAATTATTATTTTTTTTATTATATTTTATATTTTTTATTTTATTTTATAATAAATTTTATTTTTTTGAAAATTGATGTCTGATTAATTTAATTGCTTGAAATATTTTCAAAAATAGATGTAATAAGTAAAGTGTTGCAAAAACCCGATTCTAACATAAATTTCATAAATATATTGGTAAACCTACAATACGTAATTGACATAAATTCAGTAATTTTTATAACATATATTATAAATTGAATTTTTCAGTCGAAAACAAATAAATGTTTTTACGGAACAAAAATATTTGTTGCAAATATAAACATTCTTTCTAATATTATAAAGAACAATATATAATAATAAATACAAATAAACAAAAATAATGACTAAACCAATATCAGATACGATGTAGTTTACATTTATATTTTATATACAATGTCGTCAATCTAACGGCTATACGATCCCCGCTTTACTCAAAATATTTATTCAGCGGCAAATTCTTGAAAACTTCTCTTCATTGTAGCATTGTACTTATACTTATATATATATATATATATATATATATATATATATATATATATATATATATATATATATATATAAAAAGTACATTACATAATTTTGTGAAATTTGTGTTATTTTCAGTAAAACGATTTGAGTTTTTCCATCCAGGAACAGCGGCCTTCTTCATGAAGTCAAAAATAAAAACGCAAAAGGGCAAGCGTGGCGACGTACGCTTGGTACATATATTTTGAAATAATTTTTTCTTTTTTTTTTTAACAGCACAATGAAACTTTGAAGAAGTTGTTCCGGCTCCGGTATCCGAAGTCGTCGGACTCCGAATAATTATTTATAATTAATTATTATTTTTTTATTATATATTTTATAATATTTTTTATTTTATTTTATAATAAATTTTATTTTTTTGAAAATTGATGTCTGATTTAATTGCTTGAAATATTTTCAAAAATAGATGTAATAAGTAAAGTGTTGCAAAAACGCGATTCTAACATAAATTTCATAAATATATTGTTAAACCTATAATATGTAATTGACATAAATTCAGTAATTTTTATAACATACAGTAGAACCTCGATTATCCGAACTAGTCGGGGATGAAGGTAGTCCGGATAACAAAAAATCCGAATAATCGAAAAAAGTGAGAAGAATAAGGAAAAAAAATTGCGTACACCAATATTTTTTTATTTCATATTGTATACATATAATCATAAAATTCATAAAATTGCAATCCGGATAATCGATAAATCGGATAAAATATTCCTATAAAGATACATGCCGTATTAAAATAAATTTGTTACAAATGATGCAAAAATTATTATAATATTATTAATATTATACAACTATTGATACAGCAAACATTTTAAAAATTTTATTTTACAATTATGCATTTTAAATTTCAGATTCTACTGAAAGAAAAACGATTTTAAACGGCATCTGTAAAGAAGACAACTTTATTACCAACACAAATAAAAATTTAAATAATGGAGATATAATAACATGTCGACGGCCAAATATAACAAAAAAATCGACAAACCGATCACTAAAGGATATTTTTCAATATTAACAATTCGGCAGCATTTCCGAAAATGTTCTCCTAGATCTGCTAAAATTGGTAAAAGAAATATCCTAGTGAAAACCAGGAAATTAGAAAAAGATCAACATGAAAAAGCTTGCACAGTGTTAAAAGAAGAAATATTTCCAGTTCTTCGGGATGGCGCAGTAACAAAATGTATTAAATATGATAAATTTGTAATTATATATGGCAAGAAAATGGCTACAAAATATAGGTCAAAGCATCATCACCCGATGATAAGATCTAGACTTAAATTGGTGGGTCGTCTGTTACTTCAACTGAAAAAAATAAATCCAACTATCACTGATTTTCAATCTCTGTATAATCCTAAATATTACGATAGTGTAATTAGTGCTATAAATCAAGTTGTACAATTAGATGAAAAAATTTCTAAATATGGCACACCCACACCAGCAAACTCTCTTGGTAGTATATTGAAAGCAAATGCAAATACATTCATATCTGAATGTATCAAAAATGGAAATAATTTAAAGAAACAAATGACTAAGGATTTTTTAAAATTAATGAATGAAGATTTTGTGACTTCAATTAACAAGACTGTAACAGAAAATATTTTAGAATACAGACGAAGATATTAGATGTTTGAATAATTATTTGTAAAATTTAAGAAAGAAAAATTATGATAAATTGAATAACATGCACTTTTCATATGAAACTTGAAAAACTTTAGCTAGTTCTACACTAGTATCATTTCAAGTATTTAATAGACGTCGTGCTGGAGAAATTGAAAGAACGCTTATAACAGACTGCGTCTGACGCAGACGCAGACACATTGACAGACACAGACAGCGTCATTATGTTATATTGAATAGAAACATCAATCGTCAATGTTTATTGTTGATAATATAATATTTGCAGCTTGCATATATCAAGAACAAAACATCAATTATAACGTATAAAGCAGTACAAGAACAATGTAAAAAACAAGCGGCGGAAGACGCGATAAAGTATAACCTAATGACAACATGTCAATGTTGTTCTGATAAGATATTTCTAGATAACAAGCATGATAAAAAAACCTACAAATTGCTAGTAGACTGCACATTAGCACTACTCATCCTTTTTAACAGAAGACGAATTGGTGATGTGCAATTTTTGAAAATTGCTGATTATAACCAAGATCGTCGTAGTAACTGTGTTGACTTTGAGAATGCATTAACTGATGCAGAAAAAATTTTAACCAATAAATACAAACGGGTTTTGAACAGTGGAAAGGGCTCACGAGTAGTGGTTATATTAGTGCCAGAAATAATACAAAAATATATAACCATTTTGCTTACGAACAGGGAACAGTATATTTCTCCTGACAATGCATATGTTTTTGCCAGTCCCAGAAGTACCATCAAGTGGGGAAAAGGAGATGTTGCGATTAGAACTTTAACAAAAAAAATTAATTTAGAAAATCCCCAAGCCATAACAAGTAACAAATTGAGAAAACACATTGCAACTGTAATGCAACTACTTAACTTAACTTCAGACGAAGCAAAACAACTATCCAATTTTATGGGACATACTCAGAAAACCCATGAAGAATTCTATGAGTAAGTAAATAAATAGAAATAAATTAGTCTAGCTTTTTACTCCTAATTGGGACATTAGACATTTTTAATATACACTTATTCATTCCAGATTGCCAGTAGACGTATATCAGACTGCAAAAGTTTCTAAACTTTTACTTATGATGGAGAAAGGTAAACTTCCATTAGAACACAAAGGAAAATCATTAGCCGAAATAAATTTTGATGTTAATTTAGAATATGTGGAAGAAAATGAAAATAATGGTAGGTTTATTTGAATTTGTTATATACCTACTCAGGATACCAGACCAGAGTGCTGTAATACAAGAAAAATTTAAAAACTTTTGTTGTTTAAAATGATGCTATGTCTGTTACACTGGTTAATGTTATCTGTATTACCATAATTAATAACTTTATTTTATGTAGATGATGGAAAAAATTTTAACACTGTTGAATTCCATACCGTTGAAAAGCAAACTACAGACAAAAATGAATCTAAAGAGAGATGTTCCCCAAATTCAAATGATTCAGGCGCATTCAATTGTAAACTAGTAATTATTTTGAAACTTGCATTCATTCTTATCAAACATTTTTTTACAGTTGCCGACGAGAACAGTGATGATGCTGAAAGTGACATTATTTCTTCAAAAAAGAAAAAAACGATAAAGAAAAAAGGTATCTATATAATGAATCAAAAAATATATATAGACTAAGCATAAATTATTTTTTGTAGGGTGGAGTAATCAAGAAATTTCTCTATTGAAAAAAGAGTTTAATTCTTTCCTTAGAAAAAAAACGTACCCGTCTGGAAAAGAAATTAAATAATTTCTTGATACGGAAAGTGGTGGTGGACGAAGCATCCCCATTGGCCAGCTCATCGGCCAATGAGAGCGCGCATCCCTCCCACGCAGTTACTCCCACTACTGGCCAAAATCGTATAAATACGGCAGCTGAATCCACCAGACGGCAGAATTCAACCAGTTCTCAAACCAACCAGTATTACCTGTGGCTTTTGATTAAGCCCGGTAATAATCATCGCATCGGTATCTGTGGCTTTGCTAGCCCGATACATCATCGTAAATCTGCGGCTCATTATCAAGCCCGATTATCGTCGCATCATTATCTGTGGCTCTTCGCTAGCCCGATAAATCGTCGTGCATCTGTTGCTCGTGGCCGAGCACAGCTGATATTTTGTTTCACGGTTCACAACCGCCAAACACGGCACCGAACCGGGAAAAAGGGGCCACCGCCCCCAACGTCGCTACCACCACCAGATCACGCAGCCGCCGCCAACGTCGTCGTGTACTAGCTAGGCTATTTAGCAAGCTAGCAGTTGAGGAATTTCATTCACCGCCGCCGCCGAGTTTAACACCGCCGCTCCCGAAGGTAACACCGCCACCGTCATGAATTTATATATATATATATATATATATATATATATATATATATATATATATATATATATATATATCCTCTTATCATTTTGGCAGCCACTAATTGACCATTTCGTATCATTTTGACGTCCAGGCGTAATTTGGCATCCATATACGGACGTCAAATTACTTTGAAGTTTTAATACTTTTTCTGGACATATTTTGACATCTAGTGTTCAAAAACGAAAATTTGTTTGGACGTCAAAATGTTAAGTAAATTGTTGTGATTTTGTATATGTAGTGTCGTGTACTGTCGCATGGTGTGCTGTTTATATACAAAAAAGTATACGTGACATTGAAAATTTTATGAAACGCAGTTAATACGGCTACTGCAGATTTCGCAACGTCGCCCAATATTGTTTTCTGCAGTATAAGTT
Source organism: Clivina fossor (assembly GCA_963966155.1). Classification (NCBI taxonomy): domain Eukaryota; kingdom Metazoa; phylum Arthropoda; class Insecta; order Coleoptera; family Carabidae; genus Clivina; species Clivina fossor. The sequence goes on from OZ014550.1 coordinate 19,096,227, forward strand.
CAACGTTACACCGGACACAAGAAAAAGGAATCAAATTTCTATCATATAACGAAACTAACTCCAGTGGTAGAAGGATATGAAAATTGAACAATTGCATGGGCATTGTTCACTTCCCAGGGGGGGGGGGGGGGAGATGTAAAGAAAACAACGACACTGTCCGCGTCATCGTTTTCTTTAATTTGAATCTGCCGCGCTACCGACAGCTGACACCGCACGGAGCGCCTGTTGACTGATTTGCTTATCGATAAACTGTCAAAGATCGCACGTGTTAATAAAATTATAAATTTGATCACCTGAAGTAAAAACTTTTAATGTTGTTTTTTGTTATTATTACAGATAATGTTTTTTTTATATAACCATAGTAAATAGTGGGAAAATATATCAAATTGTTATTATTACAGAAACCCAACTGAGTTTTTATTTCCGAACCTATTCAAAACTTTGAAATTTTGAATAACCATTATATATATATATATATATATATATATATATATATATATATATATATATATATATATATGCATAACACTACATATACATAAAAGTTTAATTTTAGTTTTTTTTTTTTTTTATATATATTATAAAATTTTATATATTATAAAATTTTATATATATATATAATATTAAGTTTGGTTTCTTATGCGGGAAAAATAAGTTTTAGTTTTTTGAAATTATATAAAAATAAATTTGGATGACATTTCATGAAAATTCTTTATTTTATCAACCATTATCGGCATTGACTTATCAATAACTTTTTTAATTGCAGGTCAATTTGACCGAGCGCAGTAGGTAGGTTTAGTGTTAAAAATTTTTTTTTTCGATACGTGTATTACTTTTGTACTCTAATAGTGAAAAAATATAAGATATTTTAACAAAAACAAATAGCAACACCTTTAATTTCGAATTGTCAACTTTATTCAAACATATTTTAACTGTGAATAGTAAAACAGCCAAAGTAGCGGAAGTCGCTACTATACTTTCGCTAAGCGGTTCAAACAATCCAAACTCGTCGTTAGTAACTATCGCAAATTTATTGCTTCAAATTAAAGCAGCAAAAGACAATAACGATGCATTGACAGCAGTTATTGCAGCCTTACCAGCGATCTTAAACAACCAAAATGGCTGTTAATAATTATCGAATACCAGGTGCAATTAAAATCGCTTACTGGAATGCATGCGGTTTAAACAAGAAAAAACATGGACTGGAACAATTCATCAGTTCGCATAAAATCGATGTAATGTTGATTTCGGAAACCCATCTGGAACCTCACATGAACCCGAAGATACCAAATTACCAAATATACCGCAAGGATCGGAATGGTGTAGGTGGTGGTACAGCGATTTACGTGCGCAAGCACTTCGATCATTTTAAACACGAAGACCATGGGACCTATACAGTTAATTTCAGCATACAATCCACCCAGCAAAACCATTGAAGAAGATGATCTGGAAAAAGTGTTTAACTTGCGCCTACCAACAATAGTAGCGGGCGATTTAAACGCGAAACATCCATCTTGGAACAGCCGTCTAACCAATCCATAAGGTAGATCGCTTTTCAGATTTACCACAACCAACAGCATCACCGTGATGGGAACAGAACAGCCAACACACTACCCAGCGAATGGTCGGCCCGACACCATCGACATTGCACTATTGCGCAATATTCGTGTGGCAATTGAAGTAAATGTTGCAAGGGAACTCAGTTCGGATCATGATCCGGTCGCGATGGAGCTTGACGGCCCGGAAAATCTAAGCACGTTGCGAAAGAAAAAAGTAAATTGGGATTACTTTGCTGAAGACTTAAGCAATAACCTAGGAGCCCTACAGATAGCAATTTCAACTACCGAAGAACTCGACAAGGCAGCCGAAGATTTGGTTACAAAAATTCAAAATTCAACCCAAACTGCATCGACAATACAAGAAGTCAATATCCGAAATCAAATAGATTCGTTACCAACAAACATAACGGATCTGATACAAAAACGAGACAAAGTTAGAAGGCAATACCAACAAAACAAAACAAAACGCCATACTAACCAAAAGACTTTTGAAAAAAAAATGCGGATAGCGGTTCAGATAGCACTATGTCAATTAGTAGCCAGGACTCAAACCATTCTAGTATTTCAAGCAAATCAAACAAAAGAAAGCAGGAAACCAGCTCCTCAAACAACTCAGCAATCAAGCCAAAAAAGAACAAGTTGTCAACAAAATCTGTAAAAGCAACATCCCCAAATATTAATCCTACTACTAATCACAAAACCCAAGATTCCACCAATTACACAACCCCCAGTCAATCAAAACCCCCACAAAGTTCAACCACTCAAAAGCAATTCCCAGGCATACAAACCGACGTAAGTAAACCAAAAATTCCCCCAATCCTTCTCAGAACCAAAGAGAATACCCACAAAGTTTTTGGTACGCTCAATGCAATTGGCATAACAATGAAATCAGCAACAAATCACAAAGATTATATGAAAATCTTAGTAGAAACCGAAAATTGCTTCAGAAAAGCAACCAAATTCCTAGACGACAACAATATACCATACAACACTTACGATCTTGCGGCAGACAAACCATTAGAAGTTGTCATAAAAGGTATTCCCGAAGGAATCCCAAAGAAAAACATCCTAGAAGAACTACAAACACTAGGATACCCAGTAAACAAAGTAGTGCGCATGAAGCAAGGTGCAAATAGATCCCCACTACCTCTAATCCACGTCCAACTTCAAAAACCCCAAGGCAAAGAAATATACAATATGAAACATTTCATGTATTTAAAAGTTAAAATTGAAGATCAGGCGAAGTAAGTCAATGTCACCGATGTCAACAATTCGGCCATTCAAGCTCTAACTGCAGATGGCCACCAAATACAATTTAAAAAAAACAAAAAAGTGCAATAATAAAGCAATATTATTTATATTTTTGATATCGAACACGACAGGTTTTGTCATAAAATATCGACGTACAACAAACAAACACTCACACACAGAAGAAAGTAATTTCCTAGGCTAAAAAGACCAAAGTCTATAAAAGCCTATAATAATATAAAACTTTAATCTACTTTATCTAATAAAATACGCCACAAAAACTTTCGAACTGTTCTTAGTAGTGTGTAGACACAGACGCCCGTACCAGTCTAGCAAGCTCCGCATTACACACAGTAATTCGGGCAAACGGATATTTATTTAAAAGACAAACACGGCTAATTACTCTTGCAGACGAAAATAGCTGCATTCACCCGGTAGAAATAACTACCGTCACAATGACACTAATATATACAGACAACCCTTATTTTTAATTTTTTCACAATACAATTTTAAATGCGATAAATTAGACTAGAGTTTAAAATAATTGTCATCAGTAACCCGATGTCTGATTGCGTTGTTAAAAACAACAATAATTTTATTAATATGTTTAATCAAATTAACGCATTCGGCAACTGGCGTATGCCCAGCCCATTGAGCACAACACCCTCATAATCCGATTCAGCAGCCAAGGTGCGAAACAGGTATCAGAATTGGGCTATAGCTACTGGGTACTAATTTTTTCGTACCCACATGAAGAGTGTGTGTATTTTGCTTTGAAATAAATATCCATTACTATTGATTTGAATTTTTTGTCTTATAATTTAATGATGGAGGTGAAGTGTATGTTGAGCGAAAGCGAACAAGAATTACATATTGCAAACAATTTCAAATTTTGTGTGGGAAGGAAAACTAAAGATTGTGTGCAATGGCGATGTGCGAATAAAAAATCAAAGAGTTCTGTTAAAATTCGTATATCTCGTAGTGACTATACTGTGATATTTAGTAGTGATGTGGAGCACAATCACATTAAAGATATGAATATTCCCCACACGCATGGCATCGAAATTTATATAGGAAAAATTGAGCCGTATTAACTTGGATTTAATATTACATAACTTAATTAAGTGATTAATTGAATATTTGTATTATTTTTGTTAATGTATGAGCTTTTCTAGGCCAATATAAAATAAACAATTAAACAATGTTTGCTCTGCCCATGTTAAATACCCGTTAAATTTAAGATTGTTGTTGAAAACTGGAACATTTTTAATAATTATACTAACATGACCAAGGAAATGTTCATACTGATTCTTAACTTTATTTTTAATAACAGTTGTTTTACATATGATGGACTTTTTAACAAACAAATCTTTGGCGTAAGTATGGGCAATCCTATAAGTTCAGCTTTGGCCAACTTAGTTTTAAATTACATACTAGACAAATGCATTCCAAATTTGCCTTACAACATTAAATTTATTAAAAAATATGTTGACGATTTTATATTGATTGTCCCTAAAATGTATACCAATGATACGCTAAACATTTTTAATAATTGTAATCAATCTATCCAATTCACTATGGAAATCGAACATAATAAATGTCTCTCTTTTTTGCATGTGATCTTAGAAAGATCTGAAGATGGTATTTTAAACAAATGATACAAAAAACCAGCAACTTCGGATAGATGTCTCAATTTTGTCACAGCATTTAAAACAACAAAAAATGAATGATGCTTATAATTTAAAAGATCGTGCCCTAAAGTTGAGCAGTCCTATTTACCATAGAGAAGTAACAGAAAATCTAATATATTAGTTAAAAATAATTACCCGAAACTGCGTGTAAATTTTATTCTAAACAACGACAAATTAAATAACAGGAACAATGTTAACGTAAATGAAAATATTAATTACTGTTCTTTAACGTATGTAAAAGGTTTATCAGAACCGTTACGAAAAATGTAGGCCCACGACAACACACAAATTAGTTTCAAATACCACAAGACAGTAGAGGGTATATTATCAAAAACTAAATACCCGACACCAGTACTATCACAAAGTCACCTAATCTACAAATTACATTGCAAAAATTGCCAAGGTACGTAGATTCTTCAACCGAATAAGACGTCACCAAAATGCAAGCCGGCTTTGAAACAATACAGCGTATTATGCGCTGCGCTATATGCATAAACCCGGCCGTAAACATGCATATATGTCGTCATTGCTCGGCCATATTCTGTTGGAGCTGCAGCCAGATATGGCGGCAGCAACATGATAGCTGCGCCCACTGCCAGAGAGAATTAAGCCCCAACGACCTTATAAAAGTTACGTTGGGGCGAAGAGGTTGCCAAGAAAGTGGAAAAATTGAAAAAACTTCATGAAATGCCATCCCGAAAAAAATTTGAATGTGACATCTGCCACAAAAAATTTGTCCAAAGTGGGAGCAGGGCGCGTCATTAGGTTTGTTCGTTTGTTGCACCAGTGCAACACTTTTTATGATTTCTGCACTAAACTCGTTCGTTTGAAGAATTAGTGTTGCACTAACTTGAACTATTTCTGTTCGTTTCTTAGAGTGCAGTTACACTAACTTGCATTTCTTGCACCTGCTCAAAAGGAGGTGCAGATAGTGCAAGTTAGTGGGGGAAGAAATCCTACCCATAATTCTGTTTAGGGTTTTGTGATTCTAACCAAAAATCATTGTCACATGTCACATGTCTTTCGGTCTTGTCCATAGATAATATATTATATATACTGATCTTGTCCTTGCACATTCTGATATTTTACATGTTAATATTTGTTTTGTTTAATAACAAAAAAATGAATTCGACACACTCAATGTATCAATGTGAATTGTGCGAGTTTACAGACACAAATGAAAATGTAGTTGTAAATCATATAAACATCTGTCACAGAACAACCGATGAAGAAACAAGTAAGTTCTACTGTTACAAATACAATACTAACATGTAATTTATTTTAAACTAATAAAGTTATTTTGTATTTTAGCATTTTGGAACGATGCACATGTTATAAGCGTTTGCGAAGACACTAACGCAGATGCAGCCACTGCAAGTTCTTCAAATTGTGATCCTAATAGTACAGTTACATGGACTGAACAAATGACTAAACTTCTACTTGATTTGTACAAAGAAAAAAAGCCCTTGGTAGAAAGGGGCACAATTAAAACCTCTAAGTTAATGTGGAAGCAAATAGTCAAGGAAATGTTGCCATACGGTTACAATTTGACGTGCCTCCAAGTTGAAAATAAGTGGAAAAGCCTGGAGAGAATGTACAAAAACGTTCAAGTAAATAAGAAATCCACGGGAAGAGGAAGAAAATCATGCCCATATGAAAGGTAAAGGTATAGGATGTCTATGACACTTTATTTATTTATAAGATTTTTAGAGAAATGGATGAAATTTTGAGTGGAAGGCATAGCATAAACCCGGTATATACCATCGAGAGCAGCAATACGGTAGAACTGGCAAATAACCTAACAGATTCGGAAAGCAATAGAAGGTAATAATTGCTTTTAAAATTAGATTTTATTTTAATTTATTATGTAAATTTCAGTACACCAGAACCGAAACGACAGAAACCAGTTAGGTCAAAGAACATAATTCAACAAGAATTACAAAATTTAAGAAAATTAATGGAGGATCAAAGTAAGAAAAGAGAAACTTATGAAGAACTTCGTTGCCAACAAAGGAACGATATAATAGAACAGATAAAAATAAAAAATGAGCTCCTTAAAAAACTCGTTGAAAAACAAATCAATTAATATTTAAAATATGTACTTGTTAAAAAATTACCATTGGAATTCTTGTTAAGCGTGAAGTAATTCACGTCTTATAGTATAATATAGTATATAATATATATAGGTATAATATAGTATATAATATATATAGGTATAATATAGTATAATTTTTGTAATGCATAGAATTAAAAATACGTTGTAACAATAATCTGAAAAATTGCATTTTAAGTTTTATTCAGGCCTGTATTAAAATACAACTTCTTTTTACATTTATATAATAAAAGTTTCTTAATGTGACAACTTTTTATTAAAGGATTAATTCAAAGCCCTAGCTAACTGCTCCCTATGGTAAACGCCATCTGTTTTGTTATCTGTACCAAAAAATGTCTGTGTTTCGGGTTGCTCATCAAATGCGTTATCGTCATTAAATTCAAGACCATCATCAACAGCTAGATTGTGCAAGACACAGCAAGCCATAATGAATTGACAAATTCTTGGAATGTTTCTTAGCTTAATGTGATACAGCTGACGGAAACGCTGTTTGAGTAATCCAAATGTATGTTCTATTACCACTCGGCAGGAGCTATGAACATTATTAAAATGTTTCTTATCCCTATTTAAATGGCCATTGTCTCGATATGGTGTTATTACTGTAGATAACAATGGGTAGGCACTGTCTGCAAGTATATAATTTTCTAAAATGAAAAATAAATGTAATATTAACTTCTTCAACTGATCTTTCAAACATACCCCCAATTGATAATTCCGTTATGTGCTTGTTATATAATTGTGAATTTTTAAAAGCTAGGGCATCATGTACAGATCCAGGCATTCCTATAAATACATCTATAAACTTCCTTTCTTCATTACAAGTTCCTTGTAATATCAACGAATGAAAATGTTTGCGATTGAAGTAGTCTGTATGACGTTCCACTGGTTTATCAATTTTAACATGACATCCATCTAGGGCTCCTACGGCAAAATGTTAATGTCTAAATCCATACATTACTATACATCATAAATTTACCAATAATGTTAGGTAGACCAAATTTCTCATAGAAAAACTGTTTGCTCCTCTGTTTTTTAATATTATTTGGCATTTTTATGATATTAGAATTTAAAACACATAACTGGGAAATTCGTGTTATCACATCAAAGAGTGAACTAAGAGATAAATCCCACCTATCTGCAACATCTCTGTATGATGATGATTGGTGCCCTGCAAACCAGAGGAACACTAATACATGTTTCTCAGCATCTATGGAAATCCGCGATCGTGCTACAAAATGTAGAAAAATATTGTAAAAGAAACTTAATAATGTAAGATAAGGAAGCTTACGTGTTAATAGGGACTGGTATTGCTGAGATGTTGTAAATTTGTCTATTAAATATGCTAAAAGTGAACGTTTTATGCGAAAATGACTTTCAAACGTTTCATTGCAGTACTGCCTAACAACCTGAAATAATAGTTTTCATGCAAGATTTGCATTATTGTTAAATGAAACAAGCTTACTTCATCTGCGTAATTTCTTATGGTGATACGAGGTGTACGTTCTTCTCTTTGAAACATAAGTGATATTAATGTTACTTGCATTTCTTCTTCCCCATTTTCTTCATCAGAAAATAACAATAGTTCAGAATCATCATCTTCTGTAGGTTTTTATTTTTACAGTTATTATTATACATATTCAAAACAAAATTCATACAGCACTTACCTATCAATGCAGTAATAATAGTATTATCTGTCATTTAATTTTGCAGGTTATGGATATTTTAAAGTTAAATATGCTGTATTGCACTAGAATGCACTCAAAACGTTCGTTTCAAACGCGATAATTTAGTGTAAATATAGCTTTCTCTCTCTGTGAACTAACTGCACTCGTGACGTCAATGCAGTGCAAAAAGTGCGATCAAACGAACAAAGCTATTATAAGACGATACACAAAAACAGGCAATAAGAAGAAGAAGAAGACGTTCTAAAAAGTATATTTTTTTATATAATATAATTTATTTTTTATTACAAAAACCTTTAAAACATATATCGCCCACTGAAAAACAAAAATATACATAAAAACATTCCAGAGACGATGCAATATATCAAAAAACGAATCCAACAACATAATAATGATGTCAGAAAGAATGTTGATAAACCTATAGCGAGACATTGTAATGAACTAAACCATCAATTTTCAAATTTAATTTAAATTATTTTTGTAATTTTTTAGATATGTCATTTGTAAAAGACGGCGATCACACTGCAATGCAAGTGGCAAAATTTTTTCAAATAGACACTTTGTGTTACTAAAAGAACATAATCATGGTCCAGAAGAGTCTGCCGAAGAAATATCATCATTTAAAATAGAATTACGTATATCAATATATTGTATATTACTAAGGTGACCAATCGTCCTCCTTTAGGGAGGACAGTCCTCCTTTTGTAGATTCTGTCCTCCCTCGATAAGTGTCCTCCTTTCTGTCCTCCTTTTCGATATTTTAAAACTAATCTGTTAATCTCTGAATTCAAAGATGCCGCGCCGAACTGTTACGCGACATCTGACGGTAGTTCGGAAAGACGCGATTATGAAACGCATGCGCAGGGCATAGGAGAACTTCACGTGACTCGCACTTGTTTCCCACCATTGCCTGTGTATTATACTTCGTGTTTACTTCTAACCTAACAGAAATACGAAATTATTTCTTGCTCAGTGAATATTATTCTCAAGTAAGTACAATTCACGTTTTATTAATTCAATTTTATACAACCCTGTTTTCAGCACAAGTGTAAATTAATTTAAATATAGATTTAGTAAAGTTTTATCGCTTTTGTTATTAAAGTTTTAGTTTTAATTATTAACCCTGGACAGACACACTTATTTTTTTAGACGTAAAAGACACAGTGGGGTTTGGCAGACCCTATATATTTTTTTAAATTTAGTTATTTATTAGAACTTTTTTTCACCCAATCATTTTCATAAACTGCAAATATTGTATTTAAGATAGCAAATACAAAACAGTATCATAAATAATTGTATTTTTTTGTCAAAATACGAAAATAAAATATTTTAAAGACCCCACTGTGTCTGTCCAGGGTTAATTTTATTTATTCATAATGCGCTTGCATCGTTCGTGTAGCCCTATATTTTATTTTTTATTTCATTTTAGGGATGGAAAATTCAAAAAAGAGGAAATGCCATTTCAACGACCAATTGAAAAAGGAATTTCCATTCTTCATATCAAAGAGTGACACCATTGTTTTCTGCAATGTTTGCAGAGGAGAATTTTCTATTGCGGTTGGAGGTAGAGCAGCTATAACGAAACACTTGAACACCAACAAACATAAACAATCATTAGATGCGTCAGCTTCCAATAATAAAGTAACACATTTTTTTAAAACTTCTAATTATTCTGAAGATGAAAAACAGTTAGCTGTAATGGAGGGAACATTTGCATTTCATACCATAATTCACAACCAAAGTTTTCGTAGTATGGATTGTACAACTAAATTATTGAAAAAGTTTCACAATGCTAAATTTTCATGTGCCAGGACAAAATGTGAGGCTATAATTAAATCAGTATTTAAAAATTACTGTGATAAAATACTTGCAGAAGACTTAAAAAATGCAGCATTTATAACGGTTTTATCTGATGCATCAAATCATAATGAAACCAAGTTGTATCCAATACTAGTAAGGTATTATAATGTTACCAAGGGCATCCAAGTAAAAATTTTAAATTTAGAATCCATTGAGGGCGAAACTGCTGAAATTTTGTCAAACCACCTATACAGAGTATTAAATGAAAACCATTTGAAATCTAAAGTTGTTGCACTAACAGCTGATAATACAAACACAAATTTTGGTGGACGAAGACGCAATGGATTGAATAATGTCTATGTAAAATTACAAGATTTACTCCAAAAGAAAATACTAGGAATAGGTTGTAATGCACATATTTTGTCAAATGCAATCAACACAGCGTCATGTGCCATGCCAATTGATGTAGAAGTAATAATAACGACAATTTATTTGTATTTTAGTCGTTTTACTGTTCGTGTAGCTACTTTAAAACAATTTTGTGAAGACGCAAATGTTGAATACAAAAGACTTTTAGGATATTCAAAAGTAAGATGGCTCGCTCTAACACCTGCTATTGAGCGTGTTTTACAATTATTTGAGCCTCTTCGTTCATATTTTTTAAGTTTAGACAAATGTCCAAAAATTCTGGAATCTTTCTTCAATTATGAATTATCGGAGATATTAATGTATTTTGTACATAATCAGGCATCTATTTTCCACAAAACGATTCAAAAGATTGAAGGTGAACATATTTCAGCTACAGAAGTTAGTCTTATTTTGAACGATTTTGTCCTTCAATATAAATCACGATTTGAAGAAAAATTTATTCCTTTAATAATAAAAAGAAAATTGTCAAACTTAGAGGAATCAAATCCGGGCATAACGGAAAAGTTTACCAAAGAAGTGCAGAATTTTTATCAAACATGTTTCCAATATGTCGAAGAATGGTCTGAAACAAATATCACAGGAAATAACAGTTTTCAATGGTGTTTTTTGACTTCATCGAAAGTAAATTGGACAGATATTGAAAACTGTGTTGAGTTTTTATCGAAAGAAATGCCTGATATTAAAATCGATGACAATTGTCTGTTTGAAGAAATTAGAAGACTGAATATATATTTAAATTCTGATAAATTAGAACAATGGGAAAATCAGCATGTTAAAATTGATAAAAGATGGGTGGAAATATTTAACCATTTCAAAAATGAACACATTCCATTTGAAAATTTAGTTATTCTTGTTGAATTTACGTTGTGCTGCCCTGGAACTAATGCAGCAGTTGAAAGAGTTTTTTCAATTGGCAATGATTTTTGGACTAGTGAGAAATCAAGATTGAATGTTGATACTTTAGCTGCAGCACTTACCGTAAAATTCAACATGAAGGATATTTCTTGCTCCGACATTTCCAATATATTGTTAGAAAATGATACATTGACAAAAAATATTCACTCAATGGAAAAATACTCGTGTAATTAAATAATTTAAAAAATGTAAGCATAATTAGTGTATTTTTGTTTGAATTAATAAAATGTTTTATTTATTTACGTTGTACTTTTTTCTTAAATTTTTTTTGTCCTCCTTTTCATTGTAAAAAAAATGGTCACCTTAATATTACATATTACAATATATCGGGCTGCAAAGAATTGCATATTGACGGAACATTTGCAGTCAGACCAAGTAAACCAAATACATCGCAATTATTAACTATTAATGCTATTATTTATGAAAATGTAAGACTAATTATTTAATTAATTTATATTTAATAAATAAAAATAATTTAAAAAAATTGTTTTTAGTCTTTACCAATAGCATATGCTTTAATGGAAAGAAGAACAACAGCAAGTTATGGCGCGGTTTTTAACCATATCAAAGAGGAGTTAGCTGTAACAATTCGACCACAAAATCATCCAAAGATAATGGCAACCTGGGCGTTTGTACTTAGAGCATGGGCTGATAAATTGGTTCAAAATTTGTTCGACGTTTTGAAATGCATAATATGCCTAGAACGTCCTAGCCACTACGCCACGATGTGCCCTCATTGCATAACATTCTTTTGCTACAGTTGCATCCGAAGTTGGCTGGAGCTGACACAAGAATGTCCCGTCTGCCGGCAACATTTACAGCATAACGATGTCCCGTCTGCCGGCAACATTTACAGCATAACGAGCTAAGAGAATGGGGTTATGTTGACGGAAATAACCGCCTGTTGCTGGGGATCTTACAACATTTTCATAATGTATATTGTTAAAAATTATTGAATTAAAATTTTGTAAAATTTTGCAAATTGCGTTTATATATATGCGTATATATATATATATATATATATATATATATATATATATATATATATATATAACATATTTATATACTTTTTACAAAATATATAATATATTTTGAGATTTCATATATATTTTTGTATATTTTCAGGCGATAGTTCGGAAAACAAAAAAATTCAAATTAGACGAATATTTTGAAAGAAGCCCGGAGCATAAAATTATTATTAAAATGCTATGTAGTTTGGCACTTCTGCCAAATTATTTAGTTGAAGAAGGATTTCGATAAATTAAAGAAAAATGTATAGAAAAAAACAAATTCCAACCATTACTTCAATACTTTGAAGAATTTTGGATTAAAAAAGTTACTCCAGAAATTTTTTCGGTTTTTCAATTAATAAATCGGACGAATAATTATTCTGAAAGTTTTCACAAGTTATTGAAAACAAAAATGGGATGCAGACAGGCAGTTTGGACTTTTTTTGGTAAAGTTTTTATACTAAAGGATAATTATTATAAATTTTTAAACAGAATTTTAACCAAGTTCTGGGAACTGGTCCGGCTTGGTTTAAACTTAATGAAGATACACCAAAAACAAAGCTTGATAATAAACAGTATATACAAATATATCAATCAAATATTTTTTAAAATTTATATTTTACATGATGATTTGTTTATCATTTTTAAATATTTAAATTTTTTTGACACACTTTACATGTGTTGTTTAGTTTTAGATTTAGCAAGGCCAGTACTCAAAAATTAGTAAAAATCTAATACAAATTTTGATCCATTTGTTTTCTTATAACACTTATCAAGAAACATACTCCATATTCATATTTTGTTTATAGAAAATTAACATTGTAATTGATTTTTATAAATTTTAATATTAATATTAATTGTTATTATTATCATTATATATATATATAATATTTTCTACGTACATTACGCATTTTACTAAAAATATTAATATTTTGTTGAATATTTCAGATGAACTCAGGCAAATACAAAAAAGAGCTGTTCTTGATTTGGAGAAATTAAAAAGGGGCGAAAAATTATCAAGAAATATTGCTTCAGTTTTTAAAAATCTCAATTTAAAAATTAAAACCGCTTGGCAAAATTTGTTAGAAAATAAAATAAATACCAACCATTTTATTGATCAAATGTGTCACGTTACTTCCCAAACGCTAATCGACAAATTTCAGTCTGTTGAATTAATAGATGAAATTTAATGTTTATACAAATATAATATAAAAAAAATATATAGAAAAATAAACAATAATTGTTTTATTTACCTACGTAATAATAATTACTTCTATATTTTAAAATAAAAGATAAACATCAACAAGTAAGAAAAATAAATTACATAAAAAATTAAAATTCAAAAAAATCTGACACTTGTATGACTGAAAATATTAAAAAAAAGAATTGTTTATGTAACAAAATTTTTGTAAATTACAAGCAAAATATTAAGTAAAATATGTAATATCCATATAATACCATAATAGGTATAATTAATATTTATGTAATTTTTTATTAAATATATACTTAACTATGTAATTTAATGACATTAAAATATATTATTTTAAAAAATATCTGGTTACTTTTGTTAATTTAATAATTAAAAATATTTATAATACTGTTAATATTTAATGTAAAAAATGTAAAGAAAATATTGTGTGTAATTTAACAAAAATTCTATATTTCTATATGTTCACGATAGTGTACATCTTGATGAATGTGAGTGCGATGTAGTTGATCTAGTTTATTGGATGCTATCAGTAAAATTTCAACTGCAAGGTACTGTATATCTAGTAACAACTGTATATAGATCACCCAGTAGTAGCCAAGCACAATTTATAAAGTATATTAATGACTGGTTTGAACTTAACTGCAATTCAAATTATACTATAATATTGTTACAGGACTTTAACATAGATTGGTGTGAAAATACATTCTATTCCAACAAATTTAAACAGACAGTGCAATTTTTTGGGTATAAACAAATGATCTCGGAATATACACGTATTACAGACAGTTCTAAAACTATTATCGATTAAGTTATCAGTAATAATTTTAATATTGCAAGCCATGTGCATCACACTCCTAAAATAACAAACCATAGTTTTATAACAATTAATTTATACAAACAAAAGTATCTCAATCCCGCATATAGATTTGTTAAAAAACTGATAGTATTAAACATGAAAATTCTTTAATTATGTGTAATTGACAGTATGTATGAAACTTTTCAGCAAAATGTTAATGAATGTATAAATAATTCAATTGTAACAGTCTCTAAAAAAATAAGTAATAAAACCGAATGGTTTAATAATACCATAGCAACATGTATTAATGCTCGTGAATTTGCATACCGCCATTGGTTGTTTACTGGTAGGGAAATTGATTGGTAATGCTATAAGCAAAAGCGTAATTGTGCTGTTAAGATAAATAAAGAAGCAAAATATCAATATTATTGCAATAGAATTGCAAAACCAAGTTCGTGCGGCGACGAATTACGACAAAGAACAGTCTTCATTCGAGATCAATAATCTACGGAAAAACGTCGATGAAAGGAAAAAGAATGAAGCAAAACTGCACGGGATAAAGCTGGTGCGCAGCTTCCCAAACTAGAAAAAACAAGATCAAGATCAAGGTCAATCTATACCGGTAAAAAAAAATGTAAATGTAATCGTACATTTTCAAAAACAAGTAAATCCGTTGGCGAGCAATATTCTCCAAGTTCGCTACCAAGTGAAAACAATATGGTCAAGCTGTCAAAAAAAGTTCTAAATTTAACCACGCTAGCGCCATCTACTAGCAATTCAATCAACTTAGTTTCGGAAGAAAATGAACTTGTCGCAATGATATATGAAAATACAATCAATGACGAAACGCACAAAATAAAATATAATGTGCCAACAAAAAATTAGTTTGGACTGTTAAACGCCAATGATCAACATACGAAAAATCCTACCGCAGTAAATGCAACTGCCGACGAAGAGCGGCCAAAAACCACAAATAAATAGAAATAAAAAGCATAGTGCACCGCCACCAATAATACTACGAGAAAAGCTCAACTATGTCGAGCTTGTAAATGAAGCTAGCGCACTAGGGATTAAGATTAAGAACGTCCACAACCGGAAAGAACTCATCCGAATCCAGCCCGCCAAAGAATCGGACTATCGTAAACTAATTACAATGCTCGAATCCAAACAACGTCCGTTCCATACTTTCGAACTCAAAAGGGAAAAACAGTAAAAGTGGTAATTCGAGGGCTTTCGGAAACCATTTCGGTAAAGACATCCAAGAAGAACTCAGTGCTAATTATCCGGTAATAAAAGTGAAAAGACTAGAATTCAACAAAATTGTTTCTCATGTAGTAACTCGACAGAAACGAAAGTGGTAAAGACATTTATAACCGCGATTCACTGTTCTACGTCAAAGTGCGAGTCAAAGCTAAAAAACGCAATGTGCAAGTAACGCAGTGCTATAGATGTCAGCTATTCGGTCACGCTTCGAAACATTGTCGTGCTCCGTTTCGTTGTGTGCGCACCCAACTTTATCCACGTTGTTACGCACCCACGGTTTCCCCGGGTGCCCATCTCTAATTTTATTTATTTTTCGAATATTTATGGAATTGAAATCGTTTCTTTGATACTATTTTAATAAATAAACCTTAAAATGGAGTGCTATATATATATATATATATATATATATATATATATATATATATATATATATATATATTAAACTGATTAAATATCAATTATTAATTGAAATTTAAATTAAAATTTTGTCAACTTAAATTAATAATTTAAATATTTATTCACTTTAAAATATACTATAAAAGCCTTACGCAATAAATATTTACTTTATATATATATATATATATATATATATATATATATATATATGTAGGAAATAAAAAGTGCACGACACTGTGTAGTCACGTGACACAGTGCCAAGACGCGAGCGAGTGCCGGGGAAGATACGAACTAACCCGAACAGAGAGACGGTTATGACGCGAGACGCGGAGGTAATGGTTTGTTATTCAGATGTGAGAGGCTAAAAACCATTTATTCAGGTGATATTCAGGTGTTTAAACTTATTATTCAGACGCGAGGTGATATTCAGGTGGTATTCAGGTGTATAAACTTATTATTCAGACGTGAAGTGTATAAACAGCAGTGAAATTAACTTATCGTCAATATCTTTCACCGTATTGAATCCAAACACAAACAACGCCAACTTATATTCAATAAACAATTACTACATATATATATATATATATATATATATATATATATATATATATATATATATATCTCCAACGGCGGGTGTATTTTGGGCACCAAATACCCTTCTTTACCTGGACCAACAAAAGGGTCCGTTAAACATACATGTATTTTCGGCACCAGCAACATTCAGGTAATGAACTAGGATACAGGTACTCGAGACACCTGGCTTCACTGTTTTAAATATCCAGTAATTTAGTACAGTTACGACAATTCCACTGCACACATCGATAAATAGTTCATAAAAGAAATTTCATTCGCGTTTATAAAATGGAGCCAATCTTAATAAAAAGTACACGTGATAAGGATTTACTTCTTTTATATAATTATACTTATGCCAAGAGGAAAGTTTTGAAAAGTGGAGAAGTTTTTTGGAGGTGTATTAAAAAAAAATTTAAATGTACAGCTAAAGTGTTCACTGTGGGTTCGGAGCTAACAATATCCAGAAGTGAATTAGTACACAACCACGAAGAAAATGCGCAGAAGGACTACTAACTGTCCGCATTTTTTAGACCCGCTCATATTCTTTGACTCGGACTGTTGTCCTATTTTTCTTTGACATGGACTGTTGTCCTATTTTTTTCGATGTTAGTTATAGTTTTTCTAATAAAAGCTTCTATATTGCTTTGACAAGGACTTTTGTCCACATTTTTTAAACACACCAGGGTGTTATATTCAATTTATGAATTATAACATAACTCTGCCAGTCCTAAGTCTGGATAAAGTGTGAAGGGAAAATGCACAAAATATATTTACTAATAAAATAATAAAGTTTCAGTGCCGAAATTACATATATAATTAACACGAACCCTTAGCTCTGGTGCCGAGATTACATATAGGATTAAGCAATCTACCTGCTTGGTGCCGAAATTACATCCGCCCATCTCCATCAATAGTTCTGCTGTAGCTCGTACAAAAGCGAAATTTCCGAGAAAATCGCAGGTAGTTTGCGATCAAGTTTGATTTGACGCCTACTTGAAATTTTAGAAATTAGAATAGGGTAGAAAGGGACTAAGCAGATGTACGTCAGTGCAAATTGTGTTCTTTGTGCGTCTAGACGTGTTACTGCAGTGAATTAAATACTTGAAAGTTATGGAGGAATTATCGAAGGCTGATTTTATAAGGTAAAATAAAATGTACATTTGAGACTTTAAAGTGGAACTTGTTTATGTGTAAAATTAAAAAATTTCTGAATTTTATCTCAGATTGAATGCCGCAGATAAAGAAGTTTATTTGAAAACATTGTTAGGAGATTACGATGACGAGTCAAACGTGGCATCTGACAGCGAGGACAACGACTGGCTACCAGATGAAGTATTGCCCGAGCATGTAGCTTCTGACAGCGATGAACTTACTGATAGTTTGGGTAATTTATTTTATTCAATGAAAATATACTTTATCAAATGAAATTGACAATAATTTCTAATGAACTTTATTCTTTATAGATAATCAAGAAGTACCAGTTGCTCAAGAAAGTGATGAACCTATCGAAGACGGTACATAAAATTACAAAATACATATATTATCTTAACGTGAAATAAATAACCATAATTAATATTTACAGTTTAGTCTAATATGATTTTTTTTATTTTTAGATGACGAAGAAGACGAAGACGCTAGAGAAGAGGAAGAGGCTGAGGCCCAAAGCAGTGAAAGTGAGAGAGAAGGTGACAACAAATCTAGCACGAGCAGGTAGCTTATTTTTGAAATACCGTCAATTTATTCTTACTTGCTCTTATATTGTAAAACAAATAGTAAAATAGCATGTTTAGAGTGTATAATTGTTTGAAAATGTAAATACTGAAGTACATAATAATAAATTAATTTACTAATTTTTTACAGGAAATATACCAGATGCTTACATATCCAAAGACGGAACTGTATGGAATAAAGCGCCTGCTTATCAACGTCAAACTGCATCCCACAATGTAGTACGTCAGCGAAGTGGTACTCATAGAAGCACCGAAACCCTTTCAATAAGCGACACTTTCAAAAAAATATTTACGTTGGACATGGTAGATATTATTATTCGACATACAAATAAAAAAGCTTTGTCAGTCTACGCAACATACAATGCAGCACATCAAGATTCGCAGCGACAATGGAAGCCTGTTACTGTACAAGAAATATATTCATTCATAGCTATTTTGATTTGCTCTGGTGTCAATAATTCTAACGTTGATCACACATCTGATATGTGGCACTCAAATTCATATCCACTATATCGAGCGACAATGGGCTCAACAGATTTCGGAACATTATGCGTCTTATTAGATTCGACGACGCCAATACACGCCAACAACGCGCAAAAGAAGATAAAGCAGCTCCTATCTGTGACCTCTGGATAATGCTCAATGCAAATTTATCTAAAATGTACAAACCGACGGAGAATTTAACGATCGATGAACAACTATATTCTTTTCGCGGTCATACAAAGTTTACGCAGTACATCCCTTCGAAACCGGCCAAATATGGCATGAAGATTTGGTGGATTTGCAATGCCGAAAACGCCCATCCCTTGCATGGTATAATTTATACTGGCAACACAGGTAACGTTCGAGAGAAAAACCAAAAAGAAAGAGTAGTAAAAGAACTTGCAGCTGCGTATCGAGGCAGTGGTAGAAATATTTGCATGGATAATTTTTTTACAACGCTACCTGTTGCCAAACACTTACTTTCGTGGAATTTAACTTTAGTTGGTACTTTGAAGAAGAAGAATAAACTTTATATTCCAAGTGTGATGATTACGAATAAATCCAGAGAATTATATTCTACTGTGTTTGGGTTCCATGAAAATATAATGATGTGCTCATACTTGCCGAAAAAGGATAAAGCAGTCATTTTGATATCAACGATGCACTCTGATATGGCTGTGAACGATGATGCTAAGAAGAAGCCCCAAATTAATATGGATTATAATAAAAATAAAGCTGGCGTCGACACCATGGACCAGATGATCAGCAGATACACTACGCAACGTCGCACTCTGAGACATGTTAGATATTAGCTCACTCGCTTAATATCTCATTTATTATGAAAATAATAAAATGCTGCCGAAAAAAAACAAATTCACGGAGGTTATTTATGCGCCAATTGAGCCAAGAACTTGCAAAACCAATGATTGAAAACCGATCACCAAATTTGCAACTAATGCGAAATTATATCACAAAAATTGCTATTGAGAGGTTACAATTAATCTGAATAGCGACTTTGGTCGCAATCGACATAACACCTTTTGAAATCATATTTCGCTTGACAATTACTTGGGTTGGAATGGCGCGATTCTTCTTGATGGCTGCATATCTATCAGCCTTAGTATTCAGCACCACACACAGTATCAAATGTGGTCGGTATTGATTGATCGAAGCTTCGAGTGCTTCTAAATAAGTTGAAATCCGATCGTCGTGAACTTCTTGTAATTTGGGACTGGGCAATTGAAAACGCATGCCTTGTGCAGCCTGCTGCAGCGTTTTAACGAAATTAAAAGCGTCCCTTTTCAATGAACTTGGACAAACAACGACCCATTTATCGATACGGCCATTTAGGATCATCTGATTTGAACGTAAATTATAAGTCCAGTCTGTTTTCTCACCAGAAGGATATCTAATACCAGTATCTGGTCCCTGCCAAATATTTTCCTGGGGCAAAACTCGACCGCTAATCTCGACAATTCTCGGCGACAGTTTCATATCCCATTTTTTCAGTTCCTCGACA
This sequence comes from Clivina fossor, assembly GCA_963966155.1. Taxonomy (NCBI): domain Eukaryota; kingdom Metazoa; phylum Arthropoda; class Insecta; order Coleoptera; family Carabidae; genus Clivina; species Clivina fossor. Next base: position 19,116,644 of record OZ014550.1, read on the forward strand.
ATTTCCTGTAGAGGTTGCTCCAGGTCTTTCAATTGAACGAGACGCATCAGGAAGAAAAAAAATCACCGGCTCCTGCCACATCTGTTATAAACAGACTATCAAGAAGAGAAGAAAAACACGAAAAACCTATTGTCAATGTAATAAACCTGTATGCGATGAACATGCAGAAACTTTTGCAAAATGTCAAGTATGTAAAGAATAAATGTTTGTTTATAAAAATTTTCATGTGTTTCACTATTATATAACATATTTCACGTGCATGAACCAAATACGAAACTAATAATACAGTTGAAATTTATTATTATAATGGGTACCCGGGTGACCGGGTGCGTCCATGACGAATGTATAATTCAAATTCAATTATTTTTCTTAAAAAAATTTTTAAAAAAATTCTAAATTTACTATCTGCTTACAATTGAGTTAAGTAACGACGATCCGAAGGTTCCAAACGAAATTTTAATTTTTAATCTATTTTTATTCATAAATGTACTGCGGTGAAAACCTAGGTAACCGGGTGCGCACACAAGGGTTAAGTGCGCTGGTAAACACGCTTCATTTACCTGCAATTTTCAAAAAGGAACCGACAAACCTAAATGTGTTAACTGCGGTGAGTAACACACTGCAAGCTACAAACGATGTAAAAAATTTCCGAAGAAATCGATTTTACCCAAAAGCAATCCGGCTAGTCTAGGCAGGCCTCTCCCAGCATCAGCAGTGGTGAAATAAAAACTATACTCAACAGCTACAGCCGCAAAAGAACAATCTAAAACAGCTAGCAGCAATACAAAGTCGGAAAACAACAACATAGCTGCACTTATGACTTTACTTGGAACCGACAATGATTGTTCTTCATTAACTACGGTTCTAAATTTATTAAGCAAAATAAAAACATCAAAAAATAATAATAATGCAATGAAAGCTGTCGTTGCAGCACTGCCAGCGTTATCAAATATCCAAAATGGCAGCACATAATCAACGCAGACCAGGAGCTATCCGAATCGCATACTGGAACGCATGCGGATTGAACACTAAACGCTACGAGTTAGAAGAATTTATAAACTATCACAAAGTAGAGGTAGTTCTAGTTTCGGAATCACAATTGGAACCATAATTATAATTCAGGTCTCTCAAATTATAAAATCTTTTATTGTATTGTATATATATTAAGATTTTCAATAGGTTTAAGAACAAAAAAAGATAAAGATCTTCCAAAATGGTTTAGTATTGAAGCGCGACCAAGTCTAATAACTAATATTTTTATAAGAGATACTTACTTTTTTAAACATGTTTTTAAGTCAAACGAAAATCATGTTAAGCCAGTATGTTTCGAACGAAGTTCGGAATATTTGTCTCTGCAATCTTATGCCCTAGAAGAGATGAATATACAGAACAATAATTAATAAACAAATTATTATTATTATTTTTAATGGCAAATGTTGGATATTACTTGAAATAATTTACATAATTACAAGTCATCATTATATATAATGAAACTAACCTACAAAATTGCTTTGACATTTTCTTAACAATATGTATGTTGTAATTAATGATATATTTATGTAATAGAAAAACAAACACGCTGTGGTTTATGCCATAAGAAATGTAATTTTGTTTGCATAAAATTGCGAAATTGCAATGCATCCAAAAGACTGTATTGCAATGCATCCAAAAGACTGTTTTGCAATCTACCGCACATGATAAATTTTGAAATTTTTATAAATATACTGCCTGGGTTCAAAATAAATCAATATTATTTCAGTAAAACAATGTATTATTACTAACCCGTACCATTAAGATATTACAAAAAATTAAAAATAAATCATCGTTTAAAATGCCACCGTCCTTTTAAAAGTACAGTAATTAAAAAAAACTGTAATAATTACAGAAGATATATGTTATTAAGTTATGTTACATTCACAATTTTAAACTTATATAATTAATAATTTGTGCAAATTTGAAAAAAAAAAGTTTGGCCTTATCCGAGTTAAATATAAATGGTACTGGTAGTGGTCAATCTCAAGCTAAACCTTTAAACGATTTGGAAAACAGAATTCTAAATATAATAAATCCTGTCGTAATCGAAGGACTTAAGCAAATTCCGGAACCTGGCACTGTCAATATCGTTTCTGTACCTAATACATATGCAGAAGTAACCAGTAATATTGATGATATGGAATAAGTCATCTCGAAACGACATTGAAAATGTTAACAATTCAAATGCAAAAACAGTAACTAAGCCAACACCGAAACGTAAATATCAAAGAGAAAAATGTAATACAAGAAAATTTGCAAGAAGTAGCAACAATGAATTAATAAAGCAATTAATAGTGATAACAATATGTTAAAAATGAATTTTCAGAATCAGTTTTAATATTGTTAATATCATTCTCGGACTTTAATTTTATTATTTATAATCATAAAATGTTTAATAACAATTCAATAAAACTTATGATGTCAAAAAAAAATTTATGGAACTTACATTAAAAAATTGTAATATATATAAATTAAATATATAAATTATGTATACAGCAGGTGGACAAAAAATATGAACATCACGCAGTATAGTACATCTTGTTTCACGTTGGCAACACTGCTTCCATGTAAATAATGGGACCCATATGTATTGCGAAATTTACCTGCCAAGTCTTGTAGGTTATATTTCAGTGAATTATACGCTTTGTTCCGTGCCGTTTAAAACAGCAATCGATGAAACGTGTGTTCTCTCAGACTTCAAAAGAGGTCAAATTGTTGGTGCTCGGTTAGCGGGAGCGTCTGTGAAGAAAACAGCTGAACTGTTTAACGTTTCACGAGCGACAGTATCCGCGGTAATGACAGCATACACAAAACATGGTAAAACATCATCGGCAAAGCGGAATAGTGAGTGAAACCCAACGTTAACTGACAGATACCGACAAACTTTAAGAAGGATTGTGGCCAGACAACATAAAACTACCGCGGCAAAAGTGATAGCAGTCTTCAACAGTCACTTAAGTAATACTGTTTCGACAAAAACAGTACGGCGGGAGCTTCACAAAGCTAGCATTCATGGAAGGGGTACAATTGCAAAACGTTTTATAACGGAAGCCAACGCTAAGCTACGAAAGAATTGGTGCCACGATTATAAAACCTGGACACTTGATAATTGGAAGAATGTGGTATGGTCCGATGAATCATCGTTCACATTGTTTCCTACAAACGGGCAAATTTGTGTATGGAGAACCCCGAAAGAAGCCTACGATCCGGACTGCCTGCTTTCTACAGTCAAGCATGGGGCAGTTTCGTTATAATTTGGGCGGCTATAACATATTCAGCTGGTCCTATCACTCACATCACCGGCTAGATTACTGCGAATGGATATCTTGACGTCCTCAATGATGAATTTCTTACTATGACTAGCATATTGCTGCCAAACACTGCTATTTTCCAAGATGATAATGCGCTCATACACACAGCCATAAAAATTCAGTCTTGGTTTGAGGAGCATCAGAATAGCATCGAATATCTTCCCGGGTCAGCATAATCGCCAGACCTCAACGTAATTAAATCGTTATGGGGAGTTTTAGAGCAGAGAGTGCGGAGCAGATTTCTATGTCCAACATCATTAAAGCAATTGGTGCATATTTTGGTACAAGCATGGGACAACATTCCGTTGGAAACTATTCAGACACTCTATTCCGCGAAGAATTGCAGCTGTTCTACAAGCAAATTGTGGCCCAACACCTTATTAATAAATTTTCAGTATATGTCAAGTGGTTATATTATTTTGTCTACCCCCTGTATATATAAGAATTTGTTAACGACTAATACATACGTCGAATCATCGGATGAAATCTTGGCTGATAGTTCATCATATAAATTGTTAAAAACAGATCATATGCATACCATACAACAAATAGCTAATAAGTACATAAAATCTTTACAAGATAATTATTGTTTAACCAACAATAAAGCCATGAAATTAAAGATTTGTAATTCGGATTGTAAGAATGACAATTCATGCGAAAAGTGTACAAAACAAGATCATTAAACTAAAGACTGTAATGAGAATGAAAAAAAATATAGAATGAAAAAAAAATAGACTAGAAATAGATGTGAATAATACAAGTTTTGATATAAACTATAATGTATACAAGAAAAAGGTAGAAAGATAATCTACCAATTTTATGATAAAGGACAGCAAATAGCAATTAAAGAATTAAGATTTAAACGAGAATAGTTTCATATAAAACGCTCAAAGTGATACAGCGCACTTTGATGAAATAGAACAGTTCATATTGGCACAAAAGTGTGTCTAACAGAAACACATCCAACGGACAATATTAGTGATAATGAAATCAAAAGATAAAATTACAAATCTGTGCGATTGGATTCTACATCTAGAGCAACGGGTGCAGTGCAATTTTATGTAAGAAAGAACAATAAATATTAAATTGTAGTTAGACAAGTGTATGAAAAAGAATTTTGTTGAAGAAGAATATTTGAAATTAAATCTAGAAAATTTAAAAGAAAATGAAGAAGGATACAGAATGGTGACATAAGAGCTGCTTGTCATATCTCAGAAATTTAAACCTTTAAATCACACAAATAGACGTAACTCAAGATACGTCTGTTTGTGAGAGTTTATATCTTCTCAGTCAGATATTTTAGTTGTGGCGTATCTCTGTATAGACGAGATTTAACTTGTTACTGTTTGGTTTGAACTTATCAACGGATTTTCAGTTCGTTGTTGTACTTCGTATAGAGTGTAGCTAATCAAGTGTTATAGCTAAAATGTGAGTATTTTAGTATATTTTTACCTTAATAACAAATTATAGATAAAAATATTCAATTTGTAGTTATTATTCTCTACCTCTACATATAAAATAATGAATCCCGTAGTGCTGTCAGAGAACGACAGACAAGATGAGTATGATAGTTCAGACAATGTTCCACTGGCATCATTAAAACAAAATGATTTAGGCCTTAGGAAATCCAGTTCAGGTACAATTAAAAAATGTCTATTAAATGAACTCTACATCATACTTCTTAATTTTTAGATTGTGATTTGGTGAGCGTTTTTGATGACTCAGACGCAGATCCTACGTATTCTCCACCGTGTGAATTTAGAAACTGCAAGGATGAAGTTTTTAGTACCTGTCACAAATGTCTTGCATTACTTTGTTGGAATCATTTCAAACAGGAGGATAATATGTCCTGTGAAAATCATGGTACACTATCAAAACCTGAAGATTTTAAAACTGAAGGAGTTGAAAGGAAGGAACTCATGAAAAAACCACACGAGTAAACAAAAAAAAACTGGCAAAAGTTTTAAGAAATTTAGGAAAGGAATATAAAAGCCCGAGCACAAATAAAACTATACATGCCAGAAAACTATTAAGCACTTGCAATGTAGACTATTGCAAGAAGATAGGTAAGGAATGTTTTAAGTTTACTGATGACCTCAGAGATGAAATTTGTAAGCAATATTGGAATATGGGAAGTTTACAACGCCAACGAGAATTTATAGTACATCATACTGAAGTTACTGAAACCAAGCAAAAAACAACTAATAATAAAGTGTCACGAAGACAGAAAAGTTTTCGGTACTATTTAACAATAGATAAGAATCGCATATTGGTATGCAAAACGTTATTTTTGCATACATTATCAATATCAGAACGCGCTCTTCGTTCTTCTATTTCCAAAATAAACGAAATGGGCATTGTTGAAACAGAAAAGAGAGGCGGTAGAAAGTCCGAAAAAGTTAAGGACAGAGACAAAAGAATTCACGCGGCTATTGAACATCATATTGAGAGATTCCCTAGAGTTGAATCGCATTATTGTAGATCTAGTAGTTCTAGAGAATATCTACATCCTGAACTTTCTCTGCCAAAGATGTATGCAATGTTCTTATCCGAATGGCCTACCGATGATAAGCCAAGCTTTTCAACATATACCAGAATTTTCAAAACAAAAAACTTATCTTTTTTTACACCAAAAAAAGATCAGTGTACTTTATGTATGACATACAAAGATGGTAATGATTCTGTAAAAGCTAAATTAAAGGATCGTTATGATCTTCATACAGCAGAGAAAATTAAAGTAAGACAAATTAAAAATAAATGCAAACTGAAATCAAAGAGTGATGCAACTTACTTATGTGGGGTTTTTGATCTTCAGCAAGTTATACATTTACCAATTTCCAAAGAAAGTGCACTATTTTATAAAAGGCGTTTAGCCAACTACAATTTAACATTCTACAATATGGCTACAAAAGATTGTGATTGTTTTTGCTGGCATGAAAATCTAAGTAAAAGAGGTTCTTCAGAAATAGCTACTGCCATTTACAATGTGTTGGAATTGTATGACGAAAAAGGTGTTCAATTTGTTACGCTATTTGCGGACGGCTGTAGTGGTCAAAATAAAAATTCCATTATGGCCACAATGTTACTTTATGCAGTTAATAATAGTAATAATATTACGTCTATTTCATTAAGATTTTTTGAATCTTTCCATGGTCAGAACGAGGGTGATTCTTGTCACAGTGCCATAAGTTCAGCAGTTAAGCATGCTGGAGATCTTTTTGTTCCATCTCAACTATATCCAATTTACCAATTGGCCAGGAAAAAACAGCCCTATATAGTACATGCATTAAATTACAGCGATTTCTTTGATTTCAAAAAATTATCAAAAGACCTCAGAGTATTAAGCGTACGTTCGACGGACGCAGGAGATAATATCAACTGGAAATCAGTAATGGAAATTAGAGTAATAAAAAATGCTCCTCTTCAAATATTTTTTAAAACCAGTCATCTTGAAATGATTTATAAAAGTATTACTTTAAAAAGACAAAAACAAGAATTAAAAGACACCCAACTTTTAAAACTGAATAACGGACCTCAAGTTATTTCCAAAGAGAAATATAATGATTTAATATCACTTTGTCAGGGAGATACTCCTATAATTCGATTAGACGAGCACAAACGTTTTTACGAATCACTCCCTCACTAAAGTTTTAAAATTATATTTTTTGTTTTATACCTTTAATATATATCTTAAAATATTTATGTTTGGATTTTCCTTAATTTTTTTTGAAGAACGACAAAATATTGTTAATTTTTTAATTAAGTTTAAATATATTGTATAATAATTGTTAATACACAATATTTAATAAAAAAATTCTACTGTCGTAAGTCTTTTGTATTATTAAATTATTGTTAATTTATATTCACACGAAATGACGTATCTTAGGTTTTTATTGAATAATAAATTAACAGTACATAATTAAACGTTTATTTCCATTATAATCTAATATTGTACTTAAAATACAGAAGCAAGTATTAAAATGATGGTATTTTAGAAACATATTTTACATTAAATTGAGTTGAAATTATATGCAAATTTTAAAATCGCTCTCCTGCTAAATTACAATAACTGAGATACGTCACTTTGTGAGATGGACGACGATATATTCGTTGTTTACAAATAAAAATGTTAGTCTGTACGCGCAGAGAATAAAAACAATAAGAAGAACTTGGTGTTCTCTGTCTAAAACAAGTGAAACGTTATTCTAAGCGCGGTTTCAACTTGTTAAGTCAAAATCGCACTATAAAAAGGCCAACTTTGCAATAAAAATTATTCGACATTCGCTTCGAAGTCGAACCACTTGGCTCCCGAGTGGAAATAGACCTGATTGACCGGCTCCCGGACTCAGTTCTATCAACGGTACCTGGATTTAGACTACGGTGAGTGTAAATTTTACACTCAAAAACATAACGCGAATAAATTAAGTTATTTTTGGACTTAGAATAATAAATTCAATTTTTTTCGGACTTAGAAAAAAAAATAAATTAATTTTTTTTTGGACTTAGAATAATCGGGTGAACTTAGGATAAGCATTTGTTTTTTTTTGGGATTAGAATAAGAGGGTAATCGTTTGTTTGTTTTATTTTGTCATCGGGAACAGGTTAATTAAATTATAACGAATAAGTTTATGTTTACGTAGTGGTATATTTGTACGATTGTCTGTTAAATTTTTTTGTCTCTAAATAAAAAGAAAAGATTATTCATAACTGAAACTCGCTTAATGGAACCTTGGACTCCCGTCTGAACTATCCACAACCCGCTCCTCCTTCCCGGATTGCAGAAAACGTGATTGGCGCCCGATACACGAAGATATTAAATAAGGAGAAGTACACAACGCGAGGCCGAAACGAAGGTCACGTCACAAGTTAAAGAATGTGGTATGGTCCGATGAATCATCTTTGACATTGTTTCCTACAAACGGCCAAATTTATGTATGGAGAACCAAAAAAAAAGCCCACGATCCGGACTGCCTGCTTCCTACAGTCAAGCAAGGGGGCAGTTTCGTTATAATTTGGGCGGCTATAACGTATTCAGCTGGTCCTCTCTCTCACATCACTGGCTGGATTACTGCAAATGAATATCTTGACATCCTCAATGATGAATTTCTTACTATGACTAGCATATTGCTGCCAAACACTACCATTGGGTCATAATGGCTCAAGCATCATTGATCACTACGTCATTTCCGAAGATCTGCACCTGTACTTTGACAGAGATGGAAACATTGGAACTTCAACCGCATCCGATCACCAAACTACACTTGCTTTTACAACATTATTTCAACCAGTGCCACTTACCAAAAAAGTTATTTTAGTTCAGAATCACAAAAATAGAATATAGAAAAATTTCAAAACTATATTGATGACAATCTAACGCACCTCAATTATTTACGGCCCATTCCGAGTTTAGCTTGCATCGCGAGCAGACGTGCTTTTGTATTTCTGTCGTCGTGATAAATTTAACGGCAATGTCTGGCGCCTGGCACCAAAAGTAACTCTTAACGGTAACGTCTGGCGCATGGCGCCTAGTGTAACTCTTAACGGTAGCGTCTGGCGCATGGCGTCTAATGTATTGTTGTGCATGCACACGGATTACTATTAAACTCTTGTGAACAATTATTTTAAGTTAAAACAAATTAAACAATAAACTAGATTGACAATAGCTAGTAACGCGGAAACACCAACCAAACGTCAAGCGCGTGCGACGATCACAATCAAAGATGAACAAACTTGCCAAAGCAATCACAAGAAGAGCTAATGCCAAAAACAAGCAAAACGTCTCATCGGCATCACCAGAGACTAACAATCAAAGCAACGGCCACGCACCGGAACCGATAGCATCAACATCAAGGAGTATGATTAACTCTCCAAATCAGGAAAACATCTTACAACAACCTAGCCCTGTTCTACCAATCACCAACGTGGCGACAATCACCAATGTAAAAACGCAAAACAGGTTCAGCATCTTGGAACAGCAACCGGACACACAGTCGGTTGACGACGACTACGAGTCGGCTTCAGATGCAGAAGATACAAATAATACAACACACAAAAATATAAACAAAACTAAAATGCCAACACCAATCATTATACCGCTCACTGGAGTAAACCACAGATCTTTCGTAGAAGAACTAAAAACACTGGTTCAAAATCAATTCCATATTAAATACACGCATAACAATATAAATTTGTACCTGAAAAACATTCAAGACAAGAACAGGGTATTAAACAACTTCAACAAACATAGTATACAATACCACACGTATACCGACGCAGCCGAAAAAACGCATGGCTTTGTATTAAAAGGTCTATTAGGCACAATTGAAACTTCCGACATCAAGGAAGAACTTGAGAGCCGCAACTTGAAGGTACTAAACATCTACAAGATGAGAGGCACCGTTAATCAAAAATTCATGATCATCACAGAATCGAGCATCAACCTTAGCCAACTAGATAGCAGTATCAATAAACTTTTTTACTGTAAAGTTAGCTGGGATAGAGGCATTATAACAATAACATTATTATTCAATGCAAACGGTGTCAACTGTGGGGCTATGCCAAGGCAAACTGTCATCGAGCAGCAAGATGCCTTAAATGTGCTGCATCACATTCAACTCAAGAATGCACCAAACCAGCTGATGACCCACCGACCTGCTGTAATTGCAAAAGCGCACGTACCGCCAACAATACCACCTGCGAAAAATTACAACAATTAAACCAAAATATAAACTTACAAAACACACTAACCGCAATTAAACACTTAAATTCAATAATGTCACAATGCAACACGCCACAAGACAAGTTCATAACACTCACCACTTTCTTACAGAACATCGACCAATATGGCATATAAATACATAATACACAGCACACACATCACAAAAATTTTACAAAACACAATTAAATTACAACACCTACTCAAAACATATAACACAAATCAGATGACAAAACACACCGTTCAAAATCAAACAGAAACTACCGTACCAAAACTTGCCCATCTTCGACGAACCCATGCCAAAAAATGAATAAATTAAAGTTACCCAAAATACTCTATAAAATTGTAAATATGTAAATATGTAAATATAATTAGGTTAAGAAAAATACAATAATAAAACAAAATAGCTTAGAGCAAATATCGAACGCATGATCTTTGTAAAAATAAAATAACTTGTAAAATACCATAATATAAACATATGGTCAAACTAGAACAATGTCAACTAAAACAGCGCCCGTAAAACGTAAACTACATGCAAAAGTTACAATTAAAGCTAGCGACGGGAACCCCATAAAAACAATTAAAAAAAGTAATAACAGCAGCAATTTAAATAACAACAAAAACCAAAATAACGCTTCACCAGCGCCACCAGAAAATAAAAATAACAGCCACAATTCGGAACAACCGTTACCCTCATCTTCAAATTTACCTAGCGCACCTAACACTCTAAAGAGGGAAGAAGTGCCTCTGTATACAAAAATTGGTTCGCCGCATAATCACACCAACGCTACAAACGTATTTGAAACACGTAACAGCTTTGGTATTCTCGATAAACACCCAGACACACAACAAGATAATGACGAAGAGCAGAATGAATCCGGAAGCGACGATTACGACAGCGTGATTAGTAACAATACGCCGAATAAAAAGACCAACCCAAAACCACCAACACCGATCATAGTATCACTTGGTACCACAGATCACAAAACTCTCACGACAAAAATCAATAAACTAGTTACAAATAACTACTACATAAAATACACCCAAAACAACATCAACATTTACCTAAAAAGCATCGAAGATAAGAAAAGACTCTTAGAAGCCTTTAACAAAGAAGATATAGAATATCATACGTACACAGACACAAAAGGAAAAACACATGGGTTTGTTTTAAAAGGCCTTCTGGCTAATATTGATACATCCGACATTGGCAAAGAACTAGGAAATAACAACCTGGAAGTGCTGAACATTTACAAAATGCGAGGCACTTTCAATCAGAAATTTATAGTTGTGACAGATTCCAACATCACCCTCAACTATCTAAATAAATATATAAAAACCGAAAACCAGCAGATGCACCACCAACGTGCTGCAACTGTGGATAAAGCCATATCGCAAACAACACCACCTGCAAAGTGTACAAGAACGCAATCGCCAAAATAACGCCGCGCCAATCTGGAGTTTTGCAGGATCGTGTCACCTAAAGAAACTCCAAATATACCAAAACAAATTTACAATAATGATCACGGACTCACCCTGGTACATCCGAAACGAACAAATACACCGAGACCTAAAATTGGAAAAAATCAATACAATTTTGACGCAGCAAGCGGTCAAATTTTTCACGGATGTCGCAGCACATCAAAACCAGTCAATCCGGGAAGCTTCCAACGACTACACGGCTGACGCAACCTTTAAACACAAGAGACCAAAAATGGCACTCAAAAATATAAATCTGCTTTAACAACACAAAGCACAAAATTTTCATATAAAATAGAGATAAAACATCTCTAAATAATTAAAACAAACCAAAACAAAAAAACAAGATAAAGGTGTAAAAGGCAAAGGCCTGGGGCACCGTAAAACCGACAAGAATACATTCATGTAATTATTATTAATTTCTTCTCATTTTTTTTACATATAAAGGGAACTGCTGCAGCTACACAAGTATCTGAAAGTACTATTAAAAGAATAGTAAAGATTGACAAACAAGGAGATGTTCAACACAGTCCACGTAAACCATCTACAAATAAAAAACAGATAGTTTTGAAAATAGTGACTGATTTTGAAAAAGAGGCAATCCGAAAAAAAATTTACGAAATGTATTCTGAAAGTATGTTTTTTCACGTTATTATTTACTATAAAATCAAATTATTGTTGCATATAGTCTAATTTAACATTATATGTTTTTAATAGAAGAACACGTCACTCTTGATACGTTAAAGAATAACATAGAAAAAAATGGAATATGTAAAATTAGTCGGTCATCTTTGCAGAGAGTGTCACATGAAATAGGTTTCTCTGCAAAAAGAGGAAGACAACCATCCCCAAGTACATCAAAAAAGGTGAGGTGGAACAAAAATTAGTTAGGTCCCAAGAATCATCCTTCCAACTCCCTGATCCAAATAAAATACCATTTAATTTGAAGATTCAATATGCTGATAGGGAAAAATTGATCAATTTATGCTCCTTTCAAAGCCACAATATTGATATTAACACTTACAATTCATATATTAACAATGGAGACGACCAGTCAGCCTGGGGGCTTCTTGAGGCTCATGTATGGCTTCCATTTGTAAAAGGTTGGTTTGATGAAGATGAGGTAGTTACTCTCATGGGTAAAAAGACAGAAGAAGAGGTAAAAAAAACGTTGACCTCTATATGCCTTATGTCATGAATTCTATTCAGTCCAGCGTATGTTTTATAGCATTTTATTACCAAATTATGACAAAAAATATTCAATGAAATAATGAAAATAAACGTATATCTACGAGTTTTTATTGATAAGTTCGCTAGAAATTGCTTTTAAGTTGACTTAGTCGTGTAGTAAAATTGTGTTGTCATAGTTACAATGTAAACAAACCAATTTTTAGGTGTTTTATTAAGTTTTATTCCTATATATTCCGTTTTATTTGTACATTTATCTGACCTAGTTTACAGTTTTTACCTGTTCTATTTCACAAATAAACGAAAAAACGCTATAAAGATAGATTTTAATATGTTTAAATAAAATGCCGAGAAATCGTGAGATATGCTGGCCGAAAGTGTCCGTGAGCTTGCCCGGTCAAAAATTGGCATTCGTAAAAATGTACATGAAAACACTCAATCAATCAAATCAATAAAAATTATTGGAAAAAATGATTTATTTACGTAATTATTGTAATGTTTCTTGCTAATAAAAACGAGTTTTGATTGCTTTAAATCCCAATATGTTGTGACAATTTGACATTGTCACGTTTTTAAAATTTGAAATAATTCCGCTTACGGACGCTTGCCACGACATAACCTCAATGTGGAACTGAAAAATATCGCGATTATTGGATTCTTATTGCATTTATATTATTTAGGTGATTATATCAGATGCGGGTAAGACTTTTCCGGAACTGATACATGGACTCCGGGGTATGAGGGGAGAATTTCACAACCTTGGGTTGAAAATTCAACAAACCCATAAGAATATTGCCGGCAAAGCGGTGTTAAGAATTGACGGCGACATGGGACGCTTAAACGATTTAAAGGACAAGGTGGCGAAAGTATTCGATGACGCATCAGTGGCGACAAGACTTACTGGTCTGTCTGTACTGCATGTCTCTGGCATGGACGCAGCAACGACGTCGGAAGAAGTAAAAGACCTAATAATAGCTTACAATAGCTTACTAATTAATTATATTTTTGATAAAGGAATCTCAAGAAGATTACATTATTTGTTGCAAGTAATTGCTATTACAAAAACAAAGAAAATTAAACATCATAGAATTGAAATGTATGAACAAGTAGTTGAGCGTTACTTGCAGGAAGATTTTTTTGCTAATTTTCGTATGTCTCGAACGAGTATGGATATCTTAATCAATATTTGTGGAAATTGTAGCTCCTCGAAAACAAACTTTGGAAGACCGCAAGTATCTCTCTCGATACAATGTATGATATGTATTTGGGTGTTGGCAAATCAAGAGAGTTACAGGTTTGTATAAGTAATAAATTTAATAACTTTACTGTTCATACTTCATATTCAATTATTTCTATTAGATCAATAGCAGATCGGTTCAATGTATCTAAAAGCTCTGTATTCCATTGTTTAATAAGAACCTGCAAGATCTTATGCAAAAAAGCAGACGTATTTATCACATGGCCCACAGGACAAGCTGTAACTGAAACAACCGAAGGCTTTAAGGTATGGACATACTTGTGATATAAAAACACATAATTAAAAAAATTCACTTTTTAATTAGAAAATGAAGTCCTTTCCGAACAAAATTCGGCCTCATATATTTTTTTAGAAAATTATAAAATCTTTACAGAACGTAATTGCAAAAAAAGACAAAAAAATTTCAATGTATGAAGAAAATATTTTCTTAATTGATTCAAAACCTACTGAATTAAAAAACAAATTCGAAGTTATTTATAAAAAACATAAAGAATACTGTGATCGATTGTGTCCCGTAAAAAATAAAGGAACTAGTCAACAAATTTTATTTATTTCTGTTGAATTTTCAAATTATTTTTATTTATTATAGGTGATGCAACTGGCTATCCAATGGCAGAAATAAATTTAGAAGAAAATGTTCCAGAGATTGCCGAATTTAAATCAAAAATACCGAAGAAAAAAAAATTAAATATACTTCTTTAACATTTGAAATAATATCTGAGCGTCTCCCATGTATTCAGACCATAAAACTTTTTACCATTTTACATTCTTTTACATTTATGCTAATGCAATTAAAATAAAATTAGCAAATAATTTGTCACCATAACTAACTCCTTGGTAATGATATAAGAAGAATACTGTGATCGATTGTATCCCATAAAAAATAAGGAACTAGTAAACAAATTTTATTTATTTCTGTTGAATTTTTATTTATTTTAAAAAAAATCTATCTAAATACGCATATGTAATTACAGTGGTTGTTAGCTAAACTAATATTTATTTTTTATTTTAAAAACAAACAAAAAAAATGTTTTTTTTTTTTATACAGATATAGGTTTTGTTTTGTATTCTCTTGTGAAACACTGCACCATAGGAAAAATTTTGTTTTAAGATAAGCACAGTTCTGAAATGTTGCAAACACTTAAGATTAGTGTTAAAAATTAAGGGTATTAGTTCAGTCTATTTTCAAATCTAAAACAAGGAATATGTTTGTTTGATATTACTTTAAAGTTAGAAAGACAGACATAGTACTTCATTTCGTGGCCATTCAGAAAATTTGAAGATGATTATAAAGGCAATTTTATAGCAGAAATTGAATTATTGGCTAAATATGACAATATTTAAAAAAAGTAATCGAGATGCCAAATGGATCAGTCAGATATTTAAGTCCCAAAATTCAAAACGAATTAATTCAATGTGCAGGGCAAAATCTTAGAGAAAATTTAATAAGTGAAATAAACAATAGTTTATGTTTTTCGATTTTATTGGATACTACCCAAGAGATGATGAAAAAGGACCAATTAAGTGTAATAATTAGACATGTGCATACTCTAAGAAGTGATCGATTAGAATCTCAAGGGTTTGAAATTAACACGTTAGCTCCCATATGAATCACCGATGTTACATGAGAAGTATTAGCCCTATCACCGGTAAAAATAAATAGAATTCTTTTCTAGAACAAGCACGTTCTCAAGTTAGATGTACAATCTCCATTGAACAGATGACGCTGTGCATATCTAATGCGTCATCATGTTACACGGTACATCGGTGTTCCATTATATGCTTATATTATATTACACGTGTTAGCTGGTTATTTCTTGAATTGTTTTGTGGTGACAGCGAACTTAATTTTGCGTAAAATATGTATCCAGAAGAAGAAGAAAAGTTACTTCGATGGTACAATGAGCTGGAATCTGAAGGTACTAAATTATGGGGTTAGGGTCATAAAATACAGGAACATAATATATTATATTTTTAGAAGAAAGCAGTCAAAATGGCGACAAAGTGCAAGAGGATGAAGACCATGAGTTTAGAGAAAGTAGTGGACAAACAAGTCAAAACCGTTGGGAAAAAAATTCAGAAGGTGACGAAGAGAAGCCATTTCTCTCTTCTGAAAAGAAATAAGTGCCTAACTCTGAATCAGAATCCGAGACCGAAACAGAATCGGAAATTGCCGACTATGATTTCGATTCAGCAGAGGCAGATGGTGAGGTCACTAAACCGACCATAATATCATGGAATGATGTAGATCAGGGGTTCCCAACCTGTGGTACGCGTACCGGTACCGGTACAAACGTCTCAAGCTACCGGTACGCGCAGCGCCGCGCCGTATATGTTGTTTATACAATACATCGCCAAGCCCAGGGGGTGGAATCTGACATAGGACGAAATTTGCCGCTATATTATTTTGCCTGGGCAATACTAGATGGCATGAGAATGTACTTTCTGAAGATATTGTTTTCTTTTCGTGTTACTAGATGTCGTTCATGGCTGCAGTGTGTCATAAAAATTAACATGGGAGATTCCCATCTTGAGCGTAAGCGATATAGTTAATCTATGGCCAAGCCCGAGCGTTTTGTCTGTTCTTTTTCAATCTGAATACTTTTTCTTTCTACGGTGATAGATAACAACGTGACTCACCTAACGTGTTTACAAAAAATTTGTAAAGAACATTGGGGTATTATTTGTATCAGTTTGTGTTTGTGTATCAGTCTAGTGAAGTAAAAGAAGTGTAAAATAATATAATCGACGCGACGTAATAATTTTAACGTAAGTTTTTTTATTTTATCTATCTATCTATTCTATCGGTATTTATTGTCAAAATAGGGACAAGGGCCATATAATGAAGAGATTTTTAGACCAGGCTGGATGTAGTTATTTCAACTCAGATAATTCTTCAGAGGGAAACAAAGATGAACCATCGAAAACAAAACGTAAAGAAACTTGGATTAGGCAGTACGATCCTGATTATATGAGGTATGGATTCTCAATAAAATCTGGCACAGAAACTCAACCTATTCCACAGTGTGTTATTTGCTATGAATGTTTATCAAACGGGTGTATGAAGCCTTCTCTTTTGAAGAGACATTTATTAGCGAAACATCCCAATTTAAAAGATAAACCAGTTGATTTTTTTAAAAGAAAACATTCAGAATTGTCCACTCAAAAAGAAGCTGTGTTCTCTTTTAGTAACATAAACACTAAATGTGTTCAGGCATCATATTTAGCAAGTTTACGTATAGCCAAGTGTGGGAAAGCACACACAATTGGAGAAACATTGTTGCTACCTGCAACTAAGGATATCGTCAAATCTGTGCTTGGAGATAAGGCAGCTAAGGAAATTGACAAAGTTTCCCTGTCCAACAATACTGTTAAACGGCGAATAGAAGATATGGCATTACAGATTGAAAGCATTTTAATCAAGAGAATAAAAGAAAGTCAATTTTATTCTCTGCAACTAGACGAAAGCATTGACGTCTCCAATCTGGCACAATTACTTGTGTATGTTCGATTTGATTTCAATAATGAAATACAAGAAGAAATATTATTCTGCAAACCGTTATCTGCGAGAACAACTTCGAATGAAATATTTAAAATAATTAATGATTATTTAATTAAAAATAATATAAGTTGGGTCAAATGTGTTGGAGTTTGCACCGATGGTGCTAGAGCTATGATTGGAAATTTATCCGGCGTAGTGACTAGAATTAAAGAAGTAGCACCGGAATGCAAATCTACGCATTGTATTATTCATCGCGAAGCCTTAGCCACAAAAAATATGCCTGTAAATTTAAGAAATGTTCTCAATGAGGCCGTAAAAACAGTTAATTTTATTAAATCTCAAGCGCTTAATTCCCGCCTATTTACAATTCTATGCAATGAGATGGGGAGTATTCATAAAACACTTTTGCTTCACACCGAGGTACGATGGCTCTCACGAGGAAAAGTCCTCAGTCGACTTTTTGAGTTACGCTCCGAGGTATCTATTTTTCTTAAGGATTCTGGAGATTCCAAAAAAGATAATTTTGCCAATGAGGAATGGTTATTCAGACTTGCGTACCTATCCGATATATTTTCTCGACTAAATGATTTAAATTTAAGTTTACAAGGAACTAATAATTCTTTGTTTGACTTCAGCGATAAAATATTAGCATTTAAAAGAAAACTGCAGTTGATGATACAGCAATCAGAGAAAGGAAATATTAGTATGTTTTTTTCTCTCTGCAATTTTGCTGAAGAAAACAATTTACCAGTATCAAACTGTGTGATAAACGACATTAAGCAACATCTAATATCGATGTCAGATTGGTTTGAAAAATATTTTACAGAAGATTTTACTTCCCAAAATTGGATTCGTAATCCCTTTATATTCATTGCGGAAGTTCCGGATGACGTAATTGCTAAAGAATCCTTCATAGACCTCATATGTGACGGTGGGTGGAAATTAAAGTTTCAGAGCACAAGCTTATTTTCATTTTGGCTTTCTGTTCGGGCAGAATATCCAGAACTTTCATGCCAAGATCTGAAATTTTTAATGCCATTCAGTACAACATATTTATGCGAAACCGGGTTTTCAACTATGGCAGCAATGAAAAACAAATATAGATCATTGCTCAATATTGAGCCTGATCTTCGCCTGAATCTGACAAAAATTGATCCCGATATTTCTACGCTGGTAAAATGTAAACAGGCGCAACCTTCACATTAATTGCAATAATTATTATAATATCTTTACACATTACATACATTTATATTTAGTTTAATAAAAGTATTTACGAATTTAATTGGTTTTATTGCAATTGGATACCACCATGCTAATGTAATGTCGTTTTTCTGTGCCCGCCTCGAAACAGATTTTAACTAAATTAAATTTTTCAAAGAAAAGAAAAATAAATGTTATCGTTTAATTTTCAATTTACAAAGTCTAAACTAAAGATAAATACATTTATACAGGGTGTAGAACGTGCCTGCCGAACATAGGACTTTAACATGTAAAATCATACTTTCGTAATTTCTTGCTCCCCTAATTATTTTACAAAAAAATGTTGCAAATAAAAGTTGTAGGGCATAGAATTCTGTATCTGAATCAGTAAATAAAATAATTTTTATGTACTTTGTAACGGCACAAATTAATTATTAAACTTTAAAAAATTACCTCCGAAATCGCAGTAGCCATGGAATCTAAACTCGAAATAAACATTCGTGTGACGGTTTATCTGTCAAATAATATTTCGCAGTATTGTTAATTGAATTGAGACAGTGATTTGAATAGTGTTAAATATTTTTCGGAAATGGACAATTACACAATTAGTGACAAAAACGAATTTTTAAAGTTTTATTATAGTGGTAATAGTGTAAGACAGGTACGAGATTTATTTGCGGGTTTATATCCTATTAGGCCTGTTCCGGCGTTGTCGACGATTCATAAAATTATTAGTAATCAAAATAAATATGGATCAGTATTCGCTCCATGCCAGAGTTGTATTAAAAAACAGTCCAATCTTGTACCAGAAGAGGAGATTGAAGCAGCTGAAGATAACGCCAACGAAATAAATGTACTAGCTGCGGTATCAAATAATCCGAGTACTAGTGTAAGAGAAATTGGTACTGCATTGGGTATACACTTCTCCACGGTCCAAAAAATATTAAAGAAACCTAAGTATAAGTCTTATAAATTTCCCAAACATCAAGAAATTTTTGAAGAAGATAAATTTAACCATATGGTATTTTGCGAAGCAATGGTGGAATTAATGAATGCAGACCAAAATTTAATTAATAATATTTGTTTTTCCGATGAATCTACATTTACCATAAATGGAGAGCCAAATGTTCAAAATTTTCGTAGCTGGTATCAAGAAAATAATCATTTAGTTTTAAATAATCACTCTCAATATCGTGCGAGCGTTAATGTTTGGGTTGGAATATTGGGACCTAATATTATAGGACCGTTTTTTATTGATGGAAGACTGAATGGCGTGAAATATTTGGAGTTACTCCAGAGCGAAGTTGGGCCTGCTATTGACAACATTGCAGGGGAAGATGCGGTTTGGTTTCAGCAGGACGGCTGCCCGGCTCATGGTACAAATGAAATTAAAACATTTTTAAATGAGAACTTCCCAAATTGTTGGATTGGACGCGGTGGAACATTAAATTGGCCAGCTCGATCCCCGGATTTATCTCCAAATGATTTCTTCCTATGGGGATATTTAAAGAATGAGATTTATAAAACTAGGCATCCAAATGTAGACTCTTTAAAACAAAAAATTACAGAAGTATGCAGGAAAATTACATGTCGGCAACTAGCAAATATGCGACGCAATTTTTATGATAGACTTGGATATTGTTCGGCAAATAATGGAGATTTATTTGAGCACTTACTGTGAAATAATTGTATTTTTTTCTAATAATTATTATTATCGATTAATTGTTATTGATAATATCAACTAAATAATAATAATATAATAATAATAATAATAATAATATAATAATAATAATAATATCAACTAATTATTTTATTTACTGATTCAGATACAGAATTCTATGCCCTACAACTTTTATTTGAAACATTTTATTGTAAAATAATTAGGGGAGCAAGAAATTACGAAAGTATGATTTTACATGTTAAAGTCCTATGTTCGGCAGGCACGTTCTACACCCTGTATATTTAATTTTGTTATTTATTTCGTTGAAATCTTTTTCAGGGTAGGCCCAGAAAATGACATTACTTTAGCATGGTGTGCATATAGAGTTGCATTCTGTTTTTCCAAAGTTTTTGCCAAAAAATGGATCTTCAGTAAATTGAGCGTTAGGGATTTTTTTTGTTCGACAAAGTTTTTGAGAAAAAAATGTGCGAAATATTTACACTGGTACGCGACCATATTGTCTATTACATACCGGTACAACATATTCAAAAGGCTGGGAACCTCTGATGAAGATGGATCGTCTTTAAAGCAGTTTTCTTTTACTGATGCAGGAAAAATAAATGTTCCTTGTAATTTAAGACCAGTGGATATTTTCGGACTCTTCGTGGACGGAGATATTTTAGATTTCATTGTGTTGGAGACAAACAAAAACGCTAGGAGTTATAAATCAAATTGGGTTGATGTATCCGCCCAAGAAATAGAAAAGTTTTTTGTTATATTGCTGTATATGGGATTAGCAAAACTCCCAAAAATATCAGATTACTGGTGGCGTAAACTTCTATATCGCCATTATTTTATTCGACATATTATGTCAAGAAATAGATTCCAGGCCATCTTAAGATTTATTCTTTTGCTAATAATAAAGCAGCAAATAAAAAAGATCGCCTGCATAAATTTAGACCTCCAATAGACGCATTAACCAAAAACTTCAAAGAACAAAAAATCCCTCAGAGGTAGTATCCATAGATGAATCTATGGTACCATTCAGAGGTCGGTTACTATTTCGGCA
Organism: Clivina fossor; assembly: GCA_963966155.1. NCBI lineage: Eukaryota > Metazoa > Arthropoda > Insecta > Coleoptera > Carabidae > Clivina > Clivina fossor. The sequence goes on from OZ014550.1 coordinate 19,138,059, forward strand.
GTATATTCCAGGAAAGACATCGAAATACGGAGTGATAATTTTTAAGCTATGTAACGAAAGTGGCTACTTTTACAACACCAAAATTTATAAAGGGAAAAGTGATACGGTAAGTTCAGGACGAAATAGCAACACAGTTGTTCTGAATTTAATGAAGGATTACCTTAATAGTGGTCGTACTCTGGTATCAGATAACTATTATAACAATCTTGAGTTATCAGATTTACTGTTGGAAAGAAAAGCCACAGCGTTGGTAGGTTGCGGAAATACGCACCAAGGTACCAAGGGAAATTTTAGATGAAAAGAAACGAAAAAGGGAGATATCAAGTGACAAAAAAGTAATGGCAAAGTTATCGGAAACTGGAAAGACAAAAGATCTGTTAGGTTTATTAGTACGAGACATACACTAAACACTATCGACACAAACAAAAAAAATCGTAAAGGCGAAACAATTTTTAAGCCAGAAGCTATTGTGTTTTATAATAAATTTAAGATGGGTATTGACTTGTCGGATCAACTGGCTTCTTATTTTACTGTTCTTCGTCGATCTATAAGATGGTACCACAAGGTTGCTTTCGAATATTTGTTTGGTACGTCCGTTATTAATAATCTGATCTTATACCAATAATCAAACAAGAAGAAAATTCAAGTAGCAGATTTTAGAGAAGCACTTGTGATGGGCTTGCTTGAGGACGTTATAGATAACGGAAAAAGAAGTAAAAAACCAAACACGTACTGAAAGAGAGCGTTGACAAAACAAAAGACAATCGAAAAAAGAGAAAACGGTGTGTTGGATGTTATGACAAAGAGTATGGCATTAACAAAAAATCTAAAATAGCAGCGCAGAAGGCTAAACTGGTTTCCACTTTCTGTGATGTTTGGAATGTTTTCAAAAGAAACACTAATTTTACATTTTTTTTGTTAAAAAAAATAGAAAATTTTTGCTGTCAATAAAACTAGATTTTATTTTGTATTATTTTATATTCTATGTAGTTTTCACACTTACTAATAATAAATAATATTTCCCTCAAGCTTTTCTACTCTTATTATTTTATCATTCATAACCCGACCAAGGTGAATCACCGGTGATCCCCACTTGGCCTATATGTTAATTAGTTAACTTATGTACCAAATGCCATATTAGGTGCTCGCTTCTAGGCACCAGCAAATTTTGCCATCCATTTGAACATAATACTGTAGAATATCACCGGTGATACATTTGGTCCACCAGTGAACTACGAGGTTTGTGCACCGGTGATACATATGGTTGATCAGGGCAGAAACTTCCCCATAGCACTGGTAGCCAAAACTTTTTTGGGATTTTTTGATCAAACAGATCTTAATTCAGAAAGAATTAAAAATAAAATTCTATCTATATTAGAAAAAATAAAGATACCAATTGAAAAATGTATTGGTCAAGGATACGACGGAGGAAATATAATAAGTGGTATTTACAATGGTCTGCAACAAAAAATAAAGAACATTCAACAAAATGCAGAGTACGTTCATTGTGCCAGCCATAATTTAAATCTTGTTGTAAAAGATGCAATAGAGAAAAATAAAGATGTATCCGCATTTTTCGTTAAACTCCAAGAAATATATTTATTTTTTGGAAATTCTATTAATAGATGGGATTTGCTTTCAAAGTTCACAGGCGAATCAAATATAACTTTAAGAAAACTAAATCCCACTCGATGGTCGATGGTCTGGAAGATTGACTTCTCTACTGGGTGTTAAACTACGTTAGTAACTTAGTAATGACCAAATATAATTGCTTAGAAACTGATATATCGGATGTATTATCTGTTTCTATCTTGTTCTTCACACTTCCTCTAACAGTTGCTTCGGTAGAAATATCATTTAGCAAGTTAAAATTAATAAAAGACTATATAGAAGAAATAGTATGGGACAATCGCAGCTGAATGATTGAAAGCAGCGAGGCTAAGAAAATGAATTTAAAAAATTTAATAAGTAAATCTGCAGAGATGAAATCTAGAAGAAAATAGTTTTTTGTTGGTAAATTTGAAAATAAATAAGTGGTTTCAACTTAATTTGTGTTTTTTTTGTATACCATATGTATATAGTGATACAAGTGGGGTTCTTTGACAACTTCTACATTGTTTATTAGTTTGTTCACCCGTTGTATTAATACAATATATTCTTTCTCCGGTCGTCAAATCATCTGATGCGGGCCTCCGGATCTGCCCATCCATTATGGAGGGCCTCTCCTCTTCAGCATCATTTTTTGCTAAACGTAATACCAATCAATACAAACAATTTATTCTTGTTAAATGTACTGGTGAAAATAACAACTTTAATAAAAGAAATGCGATGATTTTAAATAAAACTTTAAAGGTTATTGTAGGATCGATAAAAAGTTGTCGCAAAATTCGTGAAGGTTTATTAGTCGTCACGAGTAATCAGAAACAAACTGATAAGTTATTGAATCTGAAATCTTTGTGATATTCCAGTTTCATGTATTAAACATGAAACACTCAACTCGACAAAAAAACTTATATACTGCCCGGATTTGTTAAATGTGATACAGCCGAATTACTTGCTGACACCAAATCGCAAAAAGTTACTGCAATGCGACCGCAAACAAAATATCGTAAAGGCAAAGCTGAACCAAACGGTGCATACGTTTTCACTTTCGATAGCTTAATTTTACCGAGCCGTGTGTGCATCGCTATGTACTCACTGCCGGTTGGTCAATACATTCCCAATCCAATACGTTGCTCCGGATGTCAGACTTTCGGTCACATCGAGAGCAGATGTCCGAATCCAACAGTGAAAAAGTGTATCTGTGATCAGCCAAAGCACGAGGACCATGCATGTGAAGTAGAAAAAATTGTTTGCTCCAATTGTTCCGAAAAACATCCATCGTCAAGTCGCAATTGTTCTTATTTCAAATATTTTCATGGTATCAATTCACACCGGATAATAAATCGATGCAGTTTCTTTGATGCTAAAAAGTACTTTGATACAATCTCTACTGATCCGACTACAGTAAAGAATGCTTCATACGCTAACGTTACTAAATCAGCTTCTTCTTCAACAACAAATCCTGTTTCATCAATTTTTGAAATTAATTCTAATGACCTAGTAAAATTCTCAAACTAGTTTTAAAAAATTTAGTTGAAAAAATTATTTCTAATTTATTTACGTTAAGTAGCGTTACACCAGGATATCTATTCTGTATAAAATCACCATAACGATGTTGACTTTTTTAATGACGTAGATTTAATAGACAACCCGCATATCGTGATTTGAAAGAAGTGATCTTTATAGGGTTTTTTTTCATTATGTTTTAGTTATTTTATTTTATATTGGTAATACAGAAAACCGTTGAAAATTTAAAATATTTCCAAACTATACTCATCTGATCTTCAAGCTGTCAAAAGTTATAAGTAATATTTTTTTTGTAAAGAAAAGTAAATATATAGAAATTAAGTAAGTATATAGAAATTAAGTTTATAGAAATTATTTTAAATATATTTAAATATATTTTTTTCTTATGTTAGTATAATCGACGACGAAAAAAAAAATATTTCTAGAAGCCAAAAAGAAATATTAATTTCCTTTATAGAGGAAAATTTAGTTTTTGCCAGGGGTCGTTTACAAACGGCAGAAGGAAGGTTGACCTTTAGAAATATGTAGCTGGTATTAGCTGAACAGCTAAATAGCCAGGGAAAAGAAAAAAATATTTCGCAATGGCAAAGAGTACATAATTAAAAATATATAAAATTCATAGTTTTATCCTTATCTTGTTTATGCAGACTTGGACTGACATCAAAATGAAAACGAAGAAAAAAATGTCGGCCATTCGGACAAGCCAAACAAAAACCGGAGGTGGTCCGATGAGCAATATTTCTTTGTCAAATTTTGACAATAGAATTCCTGCAATTTTATCGGAGGAAGCAGTCTTCGGAATAGACGACTCCGAAGATACTGCTTTGGAAAGCGATATGCCAATCCAAACCAATAGGCAAGATATTCAAGATGTTGCAGGTCCTTCTGGTCTGCAGCAGAATGTTGCAGGTTCTTCTGGGCTGCAACAGAATGTTGCAGCGTTCTCAAGACTAAAACAAAAAAGATGGGTGGAAAATGCGGAAGCTATAGAGCAATCCAAAAAAAAAGAGATTGGAGTCAGGCAGTTTCACTTCATCACATGTAAGTTATATAATAAATATTTTATAAATTTTATATTTATTAATACTATATTACTTTAGCAGCTGTCAGATGGAGAAGTGTGACACTGACACATCGCAGTAAGTAACATATATTATTATAGTAAAAACATGGATATAGTTTACCTTTTTCTTTCAGAAATAACTCGAACAAGTGTTGCAGCTGCAGCTGCAAAAGAACTATATCAGCTGCATCAAAATACGAACAGTAAAATTGATTCATTGACCGCAGAGGTGTCAAAGTGAAACAAAAAAAAATGATTTACTTATCGATGAAAAAAAAAAGCAATAACATTTTAAAAAGTATTGCTGTAGCATTCGAAGGGCAATATTTATAAAATAAAATAATATATTTGTTTAATTTTGTTTGTTTATTTAATACTTTAATTAATAATTAATAATACTTTAATTAATTAATAATAATTAATGTTCAGAAAAATATTTACAGTATATAAAATTGTATTTTTAATTTTAAATTTTTCCATTTTGAGGAGAAAACTTACATAGATATCTATCCTTATCTAAATACCATATCTATCTCTCTCTTTTACATACAGCGCCCACACTTGCGCCGTGCATGGTGGCGGAACTAAATATCCCCTAAATCCACTTACCACAACACCACCTATGGCCAGAAGTGGCAGTTCCTGTCCTGGTCTTCTGTGGTTCAGTCCAGTTTGCGGTATCTGTTTAATGCAAATTATCAATTCACCAAGATGAATGAAAATGACAAAATTTATTGTTAAATTGAAAAATTTACCTATTAATTTATCTATTATATGGGATAAAAAACGAAAAAATAGGGATGCCACGTATATGCCGACTTCCATCTATTAGATGAATTTCTGCGTGTGAAAAACTTAGTAAAAATTATAATTATTAGTTTAAAATTAAATTTAACTATTTTTTAATTTTAACCGATCATGTCTCAGTTACTAGACAAGTTATTAGCATAATTATTTTTTTATTTTATTGACTAACTATCAACGAGGTCTAAAAACTCATTTTTATAATCGGTTAAAATCGGCTTTGTTCGCTAAAAAATATCTAGCGTTCATTACTTTATTTTGTTTTCAACTTATCAGTTAACCACGATAGATGAGAATGATATAAGATTTATTCTCAAATTTAAAATCTTACCGATTTTATATAAGCGTTTAAATCACAGTGAAAAAGATCGAGAAAAACCCATCAGGCAACAATCAGCGATGTTATTAAAAAAATCAATATTTGAAAAGCAACTTTATACGTGATATTTGGTAAGAATTATTATTATAGGTTTAAAATTAAATTTACTTATTTTTTAACTTTAACCGAGCCGTTATCCCACGTAGATTTAAGATTACTATATTTTATACTATATTGTTAAATAAATGAATAAAATTTCTTGTATTATTCACCCATCACTAGTACACCACAGGTTAATCAGTCTGTACGAGGGTTGTCTGAAAAGTTTTGAGCCTCAACATGAAGATGGCATTACTCGTCAAAACCATTGTGGCACTACAATGCTATATGCTTTGAAAGATGCCAGTGAAAATTTCAGCCATTTTGGACGCTCAGTTGTTGTTTGACAATCGCTTGTGTCAGTCGATGTCAGTGTTTTTGTAAAAATGGAAAAAATCGAATATCGTGCCGTGATTAAATTCTTGCATTTGAAAGGCAACACGCCTGCGCAAATTAAAACCGAGTTGGACGCTGTTTACGGAGAGTCTGGCCCCCATCATTTGCCACCATGAAAAGATGGACAGCTGAATTTAAACGTGGTCGTACCAGCTTGGCTGATGATGAGCGTTCGGGACGGCCAAAAACTGCGACCACCACCGATAACATCGAAAATGTTCACCAAATGATACTGGACGACCGTCGAATCGAGGTTAGAGAGATAGCAGAGGCTATGGGCATATCGAAAGAACGCGTTTGTCATATATTGACTGAAGAATTGCACATGCATAAGCTATCCGCACGTTGGGTGCCGCGCTTGCTCACTTTGGACCAAAAACGCATTCGAATGAACATATTCAAGGCCCTGTTCGACCGGTTTAAGAAAAAACGAGTCGGATTTTTTAGGTAGTTTCATAACTGTAGATGAAACTTGGATCCACCACCACACTCCTGAGACGAAAGAACAGTCAAAACAGTAGACTGCAAAGGGTGAACCTGCTCCGAAAAAGACATAGATAGCTATGAAAAAAATGAATCTCTCCATCATATTGAAAGTGTCAAATAAATTTTAAAGTTTATAGTTTTTTATGGATAATGGAAAATAACCATTTATTAAGATTAATATTCAAACAATTAGTGGAATTAACAAATGTAAACAAACAAATGTTAATAGAAATGAAACACCAACAAGGCAACAAAATTACCAAATCTAATGATCATACTTATATTTCATCGGACGTCATGAACGGGACCGCGAGCGAGAGCGCGGTCGACAACGGCGCTTGCGACTGACAGAACAGGAATTACAAAGTAGACGTCGACGAGATCGCGCTCGCGCTCGAAGACGGCGACACAATGGTGAGTTTACGTTTCTTATTGGATCAGGTTGGTCAAAAGGAGAACCTGCTGTAAAAAAAAATTGTTTTCGAAAAAGGTAAAACAATAACGGGGGTATACTACGCATCATTACTTGACAAGCTAAAGACAGAAATTGCGAAAATACGGCCGCATTTGAAAAAAAAGAAAGTGCTGTTCCATCAAGACAACGCACCTGCTCACACTTCGGCGATTGCCATGGCCAAAATTCACGAATTGCACTTCGAATTGGTTGACCACCCACCGTATTCACCAGATCTGGCGGCCCCCAGCGACTTTTTCCTGTTTACTAAGCTAAAAGTTTGGCTTGAAGGACAGAGATTTGTATCGAACGAGGAGGTCATCGCATACGGAAACGCCTATTTTGCAGAGCAAGACGCCAACTACTATTTGGAAGGGTTAGAGGTTAGAGCATCGCTGGAAAAAGTGTATCGATTTAAAAGGAAACTATGTTGAAAAATAAAACTAGATTTGACCGAAAAAATTCTTGTTTCTATGTTAGGCTCAAAACTTTTCAGACTACCCTCGTACTAGAATATCGAATATCAAAAATCGAAAAATTCTTTTCTCACATCAAATATCAATCAACTGACGATTTCTAAACAATTTCTCCAAGCAATCTACAAATATGCATCTCAAAGCCTGCACCAACAATAATAAATACACCAACGACCAAATAAAGCAGAACAAACGTCTACTAAAACTAAAACTGCATTGCCATAATACCAGACTTGAGTTCCACTGGGATTAAAACCCAATCTCCCTTAAGTTGCTCGAGCAGCAATCACAGTTACTCTAACCAATAAGAATAATCACATTAGCATCAAACGCTAGACGACCGAACCAAACAACTGAATCCATCTAAACCAATAACCGAAAAAATACCATTTAAACCATTTTTAAACACGACTGAGAAATATTCTCACACCAATCACATTTGGAATTTTGTGGTTCTCTTCATAATAAATAAACAAAATTTTGACCGAATTGAATGAAAATTTCCCCAGCCGAAAATTTATTACTTCAGTTATGAAAAGGTCTCCAATTGTAAAAGAGAATATACTGTACCGTTTTAAGAAACTGGAAAAACTGTCAATCAAAGTTTGAAAGCTAGACCAATTTACCGAATGATTGCAAAATAAAAATATTCAATTTCGCGAGGACAAGGTAAAAATGGTAATATAAAAATAAACACAGTTGCCATATTTTTTTTAAATATTTGTAGTGTTTCTTCTAAAAAATTCTTCGCTTTTCTAGTAATTATTGGGCCGCTTTTTCTTCTAAATTTTTCGAACTTTCCGTCAATTTTTTCTTCTAATTTCTCAGAATTTTCATCGACTCTTCTAGAAACTTCTATTAATTTGTCTTTTAGTTTTACCGAATTTTCTGTAAATTTCTCTTCTAATTTTGTTGTATTTTCGGGAAAGTTTTCTTCATATTGATATATTTGTATTTCTAAAATGAAAATTTTTATAAGTTATTACAAAAAATACTTTTAAATTTTTGTTTGGAAATGTTGCATAAATTACAAAATGTTAAATAAAATTTACATTTACGATCTATTACAAATATCATTTCTATCTTTTTCTGATGGAGACGCACGTTGAGTTCGTCGAAATATCGATTTATTAATATAAATTAATACAGAACTAGAAGTTAAAGACGTTTTATTCTAATATAGTGAGTTCTAAAAGTTTTTTTTACCATGTTAATAACAGTTAATTTATTCGCACAAAATATAAATTTCAATTAAAGAAGTAAAAAATCTTTCGGAACTCATTATATTAGAATAAACCGGCTTTAGATCCTAGTTCTGTAATAATTCATTAATAAATCAACCTTTCGACGAAAAAAGTTGGTTACCTATGGTTTTTTATTAATTTATAAAAATAAATCTTTTTAGGGCATTTGTTGGTGCTTGTTGAAATGTTTATTTCGATATAAAGAAAGTATGTATTACATTTTAAATACAATGTAGACTGTTGCTAATAAACACTCATGTAAATACTAATACTGCTAGCATTGACTAACAATATTGTATATTTTATTTCAATATTGAAATGTGCCGTATGCTGCGACTACACATGTTTCTTTTTGTTTCATGGCTGTCTTTCTCATTAAAGAAAGAAAAAATTTATGCATGCTACAGTTCATCATTAACTGTGATTTAATTTTAAATATCACCATATTACTTAAAAGACTCTCACTTTTTTAATAGATATAATATTTATATCAAATTTAATCATGAACAACCGTTTTCTTTAAACTTTTTGTTGTTCTATTTTCTAAATAATAAATAATATTTTGCAAGATAATTTATTAAATATTTTATATATGTATAAAGATAATCTTAATTTAGTGCCCGGTACTTATTTATCTATTACCTTTAACAATAAATTTCAATTTAAGTTTATTAACTCTTTGACTGCAGGGAAAAAGTTATATAATGATAAGTAAGATGTCTATATTTTCAAAATTTAAAAAATTATATAGAAATTCTTCATATTATGCTAGATGATGAATATGAAGTTATTTTATGATGGTGTATGAGTGAACTGATACTGCAAGATCGTCATGTGACTTATCGTGAAATTGAGGCATCCTTATGCATTAGTAGGACCAGCATACATTCAATATAGCATGAACATTTGGACGTCAAAAAAAATGGTTTGTGTTGGATCGCACATAATTTGTCAATCGCTCAAAAAATGGCTCGTATCAATTAATCAAAAGAAATGCTCCAAAAATACGATCGCAGTGCTTCAAAACATGTCTATGATGTTTGAGCCCGAAAACAAACAACAGTCTACTGTGTGGGGTTTTCAACAAAAGTTGTTCGCGCCCGAAGCATTTTTATTTTTCCCTTACTTTTATTATTAATATTAAACAAATGTAAATTCCTAAGTAATGTGAATCACGAAATATTTATAAAAATAAAGATTTCTAAGTGTAGGTGTGAAAAAAAATTGGAATAAAAATAATTTTAATATACTAAAAGTGAAATTCATAAACTTTTTTCGATATTATAATAACACAAATACAAATTTGCACAAAATTTGTGTTTGTAATTTTGTGAATTCGGCAAACAAATTTTTTCCTGACTTTTCCAGGATCAACAAAACTCCTTGACTTTCCCGGTTTTCCAAATTTTGGCCATCCTGTAGAAACGTCGATTTAATGGGTTCATCCGCCGCATAGTACTGATTTAGTGCTCAATGACTTCTTTTTATTTCCGCAAATCAGAAATAAATTGCGAGGTCAACGTTTTTCGACACATAAAGAAGCGGTTAATTCATACAAAATGCATAATTTGGAAGTACCTCAATCGGAGTGAAAAACAATAAAAACATTTTCGATGATTAATACTTCTTTTTGTTTTCTAATTCCAAAATATAAAAGGCAACCGTCGCTTCGTACAAAATATTCTTTCAGTACTGACAAAAATTATATAATTTTATTGCTATATAACGTTGCCAACTGATAATGTCAAAGTGGTCTATATATGGGTTTACTTCTATGCTTCTAATCTTGTTTCATATTAAAATTACTCTTATTATTTTTGTTAATTAAATTGTTTGAACTTAGATTAAATTTCCTTGATAATGACGATAGTAAAATTAATTTAATGAATAATTTGGTAGTTATTTCGCAAAATGTATTAATTTATTACAAACTAAAACAACTTTGCAACAAAATTTGCTATTTACTGAAGAAAAATTTTCATTTTCAGGGAACAATCCTTTATAATAAAATTTGATAAAAATAACATAACTACAATATAAGAAAGTAATTTTTGAGTGATACGGTAATATTTAAATCTAAATTGCAGTTAATATTATTTAAATATTTAGAAAAAAAATATCAACCCTATATTTATAAAAGTTTGCGTCAGAAATTTCTATATATGAGTATAAAATTGTATTATAATAAACAACTTTGTTTTAACAACTTTTTTGATATTCTAAATAAAGCTAAACTAATGCAATTTTTAAAAAATATTGAGTTTTTCCTATACCGAAACACTATCATTTGCTTTCTTTATGTCAAAATAAACCTTTCAACAAGTACCAACACTGAGATTGTGCTATTTCTTTATGTATGAACTTTATCCACCCAAAACGATTATTTTGATTCAAATATAAGTATTATAAAAACAAAAAATTACTCTATATTTTCATAATTATTAAAAATTGATATTTTGCGCGCCATCATTCTATCGACATTATGACGTATCTAGTATTCGTATGATACATGCATGTGACATGTGTGTATTTTAGCTAATACTATAATCCTGACCTACAAAATATGGTAGTCAGATATTGTTTCACATTGTATTACTTTGTGAAATAAAAACAATTTTTTTATTAAAGTACACCAAATACAGATATTATAAAAAAATGGTTCAATACAGTAAATATTAGTGAAATGTGAATACTAAAATAGCAGCTATCAACTCGACTATAAATAACAGGATTACCACATTTCTAATTATATTATTAAAGAAAATATTTTCATTTTTTTCAGAAAGAAAAACTGATGCATATTTCATATTTTGTTTTTTAATAAATTATTATAATTTACTAGTTTTTGGTTGTATTTTTTTTACTAAAATACAATATTTAAATAAAATAATTATAACTGAAACTCTCCAGTACTGACCTATGTGAAAACAGCAACACTTTTTCTAGCAACACTTCCCAGAATGCGAATTCCCAATACTGCCATAACAAAATTTTAAATGGTTAATTTTAGCTTATATACATAACCAAATTTGTTTTAATTATAATTTTTAGATAACTGTTTAAGAAAACAATATATTTAAATGTAAAAAATCGTTTAATTTACTATTTTTGAAGAAATAATCTGATTAACATAATTTCGCATATCATAGTTATTTTTGCATATCCTACGGGATAGCGGTATACTACATATTTTTTATAACATTCCTAACAGCAATAGCAACAATTTCTAATAAAAATTGTTACTAAACATTTTCAAGTTTTAGACTTAGAATTTTTTAAAGTATTGCATATAGAGCGTCGTTTATAAAAAGACGTCTTCCTATATATCCTACGGGATACCGGTATACTACATATTTTTTTTAACATTCCTAACAACAATAGCAACAATTTCTAATAAAAATTGTTACTAAACATCTTCAAGTTTTAGACTTAAATTTTTTTAAAGTATTGCATATAGGGCGTCGTTGACATAAAGACGTTGTCCTATATATCCTACGGGATAGCGGCATATTACATATTTTTTTTAACATTCCTAACAACAATAGCAACAATTTCTAATAAAAAATTTTACTAAACATCTTCAAGTTTTAGACTTAGAATTTTTTTAAATATTGCATATAGGGCGTCGTTGACATAAAGACGTTTTTCTATATATCCTACGGGACAGCGGCATACTACATATTTTTTTTAACATTCCTAACAACAATAGCAACAATTTCTAATAAAAATTGTTACTAAACATCTTCAAGTTTTAGACTTAGAATTTTTTAAAGTATTGTATAAATGATATATGTAAATAAAGCAATAATTTAAAAAATTCTAAGTCTAAAACTTGAAGATGTTTAGTAACAATTTTTATCAGAAATTGTTGCTATTGTTGTTAGGAATGTTAAAAAAAATATGTAGTATACCGCTATCCCGTAGGATATATAGGAAGACGTCTTTTTATAAACGACGCTCTATATGCAATACTTTAAAAAATTTTAAGTCTAAAACTTGAAAATGTTTAGTAACAATTTTTATCAGAAATTGTTGCTATTGTTGTTAGAAACGTTAAAAAAAATATGTAGTATACCGCTATCCCGTAGGATATATAGAAAGACGTCTTTATATCAACGACGCCCTATATGCAATACTTTAAAAAATTCTAAGTCTAAAACTTAAAGATGTTTAGTAACAATTTTTATCAGAAATTGTTGCTATTGTTGTTAGGAATGTTAAAAAAAATATGTAGTACACCGCTATCCCGTAGGATATATAGAAAGACGTCTTTATGTCAACGACGCCCTATATTCAATACATTAAAAAATTCTAAGTCTAAAACTTGAAGATGTTTAGTAACAATTTTTATCAGAAATTGTCGCTATTGTTGTTAGGAATGTTAAAAAAAATATGTAGTATACCGCTATCCCGTAGGATATATAGGAAGACGTCTTTTTATAAACGACGCTCTATATGCAATACTTTAAAAAATTCTAAGTCTAAAACTTGAAAATGTTTAGTAACAATTTTTATCAGAAATTGTTGCTATTGTTGTTAGGAATGTTAAAAAAAATATGTAGTATACCGCTATCCCGTAGGATATATAGAAAGACGTCTTTATGTCAACGACGCCCTATATTCAATACATTAAAAAATTCTAAGTCTAAAACTTGAAGATGTTTAGTAACATTTTTTATCAGAAATTGTTGCTATTGTTGTTAGGAATGTTAAAAAAAATATGTAGTATACCGCTATCCCGTAGGATATATAGGAAGACGTCTTTTTATAAACGACGCTCTATATGCAATACTTTAAAAAATTGTAAGTCTAAAACTTGAAAATGTTTAGTAACAATTTTTATCAGAAATTGTTGCTATTGTTGTTAGGAATGTTAAAAAAAATATGTAGTACACCGCTATCCCGTAGGATATATAGAAAGACGTCTTTATGTCAACGACGCCCTATATTCAATACATTAAAAAATTCTAAGTCTAAAACTTGAAGATGTTTAGTAACAATTTTTATCAGAAATTGTTGCTATTGTTGTTAGGAATGTTAAAAAAAATATGTAGTATACCGCTATCCCGTAGGATATATAGGAAGACGTCTTTTTATAAACGACGCTCTATATGCAATACTTTAAAAAATTGTAAGTCTAAAACTTGAAAATGTTTAGTAACAATTTTTATCAGAAATTGTTGCTATTGTTGTTAGGAATGTTAAAAAAATATGTAGTATATCGCTATCCCGTAGGATATATAGGAAGACGTCTTTTTATAAACGACGCTCTATATGCAATACTTTAAAAAATTCTAAGTCTAAAACTTGAAAATGTTTAATAACAATTTTTATCAGAAATTGTTGCTATTGTTGGTAGGAACGTTAAAAAAAATATGTAGTATACCGCTATCCCGTAGGATATATAGAAAGACGTCTTTATGTCAACGACGCCCTATATTCAATACATTAAAAAATTCTAAGTCTAAAACTTGAAAATGTTTAGTAACAATTTTTATCAGAAATTGTTGCTATTGTTGTTAGGAATGTTAAAAAAAAAATGTAGTATACCGCTATCCCGTAGCATATATAGGAAGACGTCTTTTTATAAACGACGCTCTATATGCAATACTTTAAAAAATTGTAAGTCTAAAACTTGAAAATGTTTAGTAACAATTTTTATCAGAAATTGTTGCTATTGTTGTTAGGAATGTTAAAAAAAAATATGTAGTACACCGCTATCCCGTAGGATATATAGAAAGACGTCTTTATGTCAACGACGCCCTATATTCAATACATTAAAAAATTCTAAGTCTAAAACTTGAAGATGTTTAGTAACAATTTTTATCAGAAATTGTTGCTATTGTTGTTAGGAATGTTAAAAAAAATATGTAGTATATCGCTATCCCGTAGGATATATAGGAAGACGTCTTTTTATAAACGACGCTCTATATGCAATACTTTAAAAAATTCTAAGTCTAAAACTTGAAAATGTTTAGTAACAATTTTTATCAGAAATTGTTGCTATTGTTGGTAGGAACGTTAAAAAAAATATGTAGTATACCGCTATCCCGTAGGATATATAGAAAGACGTCTTTATATCAACGACGCCCTATATTCAATACATTAAAAAATTCTAAGTCTAAAACTTGAAAATGTTTAGTAACAATTTTTATCAGAAATTGTTGCTATTGTTGTTAGGAATGTTAAAAAAAATATGTAGTATACCGCTATCCCGTAGGATATATAGGAAGACGTCTTTTTATAAACGACGCTCTATATGCAATACTTTAAAAAATTCTAAGTCTAAAACTTGAAGATGTTTAGTAACAATTTTTATTAGAAATTGTTGCTATTGTTGTTAGTAATGTTAAAAAAAATATGTAGTATACCGCTATCCCGTAGGATATGCAAAAATAACTATGATATGCGAAATTATGTTAATCAGATTATTTCTTCAAAAATAGTAAATTAAACGATTTTTTACATTTAAATATATTGTTTTCTTAAACAGTTATCTAAAAATTATAATTAAAACAAATTTGTTTATGTATATAAGCTAAAATTAACCATTTAAAATTTTGTTATGGGAGTATTGGGAATTCGCATTGTGGGAAGTGTTGCTAGAAAAAGTGTTGCTGTTTTCACATAGGTCCAGTACTGGCCACATCAATATTAATTTTAAACAGTTTCTCACAAATACATTAATAAAATAATGTATTATAAATATGTATGTATGTATGTATTTTATTATGTATTTAAAATACTGTTTCTAAATTTCAGATTGTAGCGCATTGTCGGATATATTCTGTATCGTTTCCGTTAAAAATAACGGTCCGCTAAAATGAAAATTCTGAGACGGATTTAACCTTCCCGTATCCGACATGGGTATAATATACCTAGTTCATATATTAATTTATTGTATCTAGCAACTCGTTTATATTAAATATACACTAATATCAATCCCAGAAATAATTTCCAATGTCAATTAATCGTCAAATTTAATAATATTATGAATAAAAATAGATTCGTACGGCTGCGCGAGCATCACTTGGTTAGCTATTCTCTAAGCATACGAGTATACACAGAGACAAACGTTGTCAGTGTTCAGTCGAATTGCGGAACGGTTTGTTACTATTCATGCAATAATATCAGATGTATTTTTGACCTTATTTTGCAATTTTAGATAATAAAACTTTACTCCTATATTTATAATAAAAAAACGAATGTTTTTTTACCAATTTTTAGATTTTTTAAAGCTATTTTTAATGGGTATAATATACCCATGTCGCTATCACGCGGTACCGTTCGATGTCGGCTTGTCGAAGGTTAATCTTCTTACGGAATTTAAGAATTTTCAATTTAACGGACCGTTATTTTTAACGGAAACGATACAGAATACACCCATCAGCCGTCATAATATATAGTTAATTTAACTCGTTTAGTTATGATGATAAAAAGTTATTGTTCAAGTATTTATAGTTACAATAAAATTCAATATTATTTTTAATCTTACAGTTTACTTACAAATGTGTGCGTATGCTTGAAACTATTAACATATTTAGCAGATAAAATGTATAATACAAATAATAAAATAAAAATTCATACATCAGAAAATTTAGAGGTACATCATACAAATAAAACACACGTAGAACAACCTAAGCTTAAACAAAATAAAAGGTTTGAAGTAAATAATGCCAGCAACAAAATAATAAAAGGTACCTCAATAAATAATACAAATAATACAAACAATTGTTTCAAGGCAGCTGAGAAAAAAGGGTGGCTTTATATTGGAAAAGCTGATTCAAATACAACCGTAACATCACTGAAGAAATATCTAGCAACAAAATTTCCAGATACTGAATTCACAGTTGAAGAAATAAAAAAAAGTGAAAGAAATAAAAGTAGTAATAAGTCGTACAAGGTAGGCTTTAATTTCAATAAATTAGAAGAAATTAACAAACCAGAATTCTGGCCACAAAATATAATTGTAGATAAATATCGGTTTTTTCGAGGAAAATATAACCTTTAAAAATCAAGATAAAATACGAATTATGAATTATAATCTTCAATGCATTACAAATAAAATAGACTGTATAAATATAATATTAACTGAAGAAAAAATTGATATCTTATGTATAACAGAACACTGGCAGACAAGTAATATATTGAGCAAAATAAAAGTTCACAATTATAATATGAACAAGTGCGTATTGCAGGAAAACATATAAACATGGAGGCGTAGCAATCCTATGTAAAAACAAATTTAAAACAATAGACATCCCTGAGATAGCAGCTTTAACATCCGAGAAAATAATTGAACTATGTGCGATAGAAATAAAGTCACACAAACTACTAATTATGGCAGCATATAAAAAAGGGAGCGGCAGTTTCGACATCTTCCAAGAAAAATTTAACAATGCATTAAAATATATAAAGGAAAAATATTATAAATGGGAGGTAGTTATTGCAGGTGACTTTAACATCAATTTTAGAGGTCACTCAAAGGAACTAACCTTATTTCTGGATATAATAAATGCATATGGATTTAATATAACCACAACTGAACCGTCAAGAATACAAAACTGTATAGACAATATACTAGTAACTGGCAATAATTATTTTAATATTAAAACACTAAATTTTCATCTATCAGATCATCGTGCACAACTACTAGAAATTGAAGTACATAGACAAGGGCATGAAAATGATCCAGTAGCAAAAACTAGATGCTTCAGCAAAACCAACCTACAAAAATTTAAAACTAAGTTAAGCTTGGTTGACCAAATATAACTTGGACTAGAATCGACTCCAAGGTGTGACAATTGACGGAGGAAGAAACATGTCTGGTGCAAATATTGGGGTGGTTGGGCTAATAAGAAAAGCTTGTGAAAGCGCAGGAGCAACAGTACCAATTTTTCTGCACTGTATCATCCACCAACAAGCCCTATGTGTAAAACATGTCGACATGAGCTGCGTTTTGAAACCAGTTGTTTCTGTCGTAAACTTTATTCGATCACGTGCACTCAATCATCGCCAATTTCGATCTTTCCTCGAAGAAATTGAATCTGAGTCTGTTGACTTGTCGTATTATACAGCAGTTCGATGGCTTAGCTGTGGAAAAGTGTTATTGCAGTTCTTCAAGCTCAGAAAGGAAATTAAAATTTTTCTTGCGGAAAAGAATCACCCTAAACCGCTTTTATCGGATGCAGAGTGGCTCTGGAAGTTGGCAATTTTTGCAGATGTCGTGACACACGTAAATAACTTGAATTTAAAGCTCCAAGATAAAAACAACTTAATTTGTGATTTATTCGAGCAAATCAAAGCATTCAGAGCCAAGCTGATATTGCTCGAAAGTCATATGAATGAATGTAATTTTTCCCATTTCACGTGCTGTGAAAAATTTAGTACAGAAACTGACAAAAGATTTCCCACCATATTTGCAGTAAAAGTAATCGCGGATTTAAAACTAGAATTTCAAAAGCGTTTTTCTGATCTTGACATAAATTCAAGGGAAATTCGGCTGTTTCAAAATCCATATGACTGCAACGTTGGCGACGTTTCAAGTCAGTTTCAAATGGAAATAATTGATCTTCAAGCTAGCGATCAAATCAAGAACAAATACAAGGAAGGAAACTTGATCGATTTTTACAAATTTTTGGACGCAAAAGAGTTTCCAAATTTAAAGCAATTGGCTGGTAAATTTATTTCTATGTATGGCACTACCTACATGTGCGAACAAACTTTTTCCAGGATAAAGTATCTGAAATCTAAATATAGGGCAAATTTATCGGATGATCATTTGCAATCATTGCTAATAATTGGTGTTTCCGATTTGAATCCCAACTTTGAAGAAACTCTCCAGGAAAAAACCCAGTTCCACCATTCCCATTAAAAATTGCATGAAATAATTTTATAATAATATAATTTAGACATGTTTGTTTAGTATTGTTATATCTGTAATTTACTATAAAAATAAAATTTAATGCTGCTTTACTTGTAATAAGGTTTTTTAATTCACATATTTACAATGCTTGGCCCCCGCTAATGAATTTAAATACCAAACTGGCCCTCGCAGCAAAAAGTTTGGACGCCTCTGAACTATAGTAAACGACTTTTTTTAATGTAATTTATTTCAATAATAACTCAAAAGAAAATTGATAAATCGTAAAATTATATACTAAAATATATTTGTCATAGAAATCTTCAGAGAGAGAGAGACTCAGAAAAACACATATGCTACGGAGAAGTAAGTTTTATAGATGAGCTAAGTTTATTGTCGCCAACAAATAGTAATAATAGGACACAGATAGCAGTACCGAGCACTTCACAGGAATCAAACTTTATTTTCCTCCAACCTTCAACAAGCAGACCGCAATTGCCTCAAACGAAAGTTAAGCTGATAAGAAAAGGGTGAAGAAAACAAGTAATAAAGACGCGATTGCTACGATCATAGCAGCATCAGTCAGAATAGAAGAATCGACGAAGTGGAATGTAAAAGACGAAATAAAACATTATTGCAAATTTATAGGCAGAGTCAAAAGCTTTTGCCGACGCCATTTTAATGAAACAAAATCATTCTATTGTCCTAGTTGGGCGACCAAATATACTAATGATTTGACTCAAAGTAATGCCACCGTTGCATCTATGCGAACTGACGTTCAGGCGTTTAGCAGAAAGAGCAGGCCTAAAATCTGTGATAATATTACAGAGGAGTAATTACTGATGCCTATTATGCATTTAGAATAAAAGAGTGTATGTCCAACCGATAGAAGAATCAAAGTATTAAAGCTGGGTAAAAAGTTTCATCACATCAAATAACAATGAAGATTAAAAATCGTTGACTGTATTCCATTAGGATCGCAAATTACAGCTACCTACATCAACAATTTAATTTTTTTTAATTTTTCAATTGCTAATTACAATGAAATAAGAAACTAAATATTCTTGTTCAAAAAAACTTCAAGAAATTAATTACATACAAAAGAGTATTTATCTTTGATAACAAAATAAAATTTAAAAATTAGTAGAAATAACTTTAAAATTTATGAACGTATGTTCATTTCTAGAAGCAAACATTTTCTGCTGAAGTGTGATGATATATCCAGATCTAAATATAAATTAGGTAAAATGCTTGCATTTTCTAAAATAAAATATGTTAATTATATCATAACAATTCCAAATCATATGCATCTAAGTCAATATACAAAAAAAAATCGAATACGTCGATTCTTTCAATATGACAAAATGGAGAATAAAATCTGCCAAAATTTCAAACAAGCTGTAATCATACAACACAATAATCTTCCATAGTTATAGTAAAAAATCAACCATGAATATGTTAAAATTTTTAGACATTAGAATAAATGTCAGAAGAAAAAAAGCCATCTATAGAATAATTTTTCCTGAGACAATTGAAATATTGGTAAATAAGTAGTGATAAAGTGGTTGCAAATAAATAAATAAAAAAGGTTCTACAAATAATTCTCGACTTACAACTCCGTCGGAAGTCTACTCTAACGTAGGTCGTATATCTCATTTTCCTTTCTTTTTTTTTTTTTTTGTTCTCATTATATAAATTAATATTACATTACATAAATTATTAATAATAATAATTACATTTAATATAAATGTATACAGAAAGAAACGCACAAATTAAAAATTGATGAGAAATAATTGGCAAAAGTCGATGATTGCAAGTGTGGTTCATCGTAACTCGAATGCGGCCAAAATCGGGCAATCCATGTACTGATAACGGAATATGTATAGGAACCTCAAATTACTACGTGACATACTGGACACTGGACGATTCCTGAAGATAATCGTTTTGGAATCTGTAAGAAAAGATATTTTTATTAGAAAAAATATAAAGTTCTCGTTGCTAAAAATGTAGCAAAAAAAAATTGCTACATGAGACTGCCAAAAACATTTGTTATTTCATATTCGATTTATTGTACATAAGGTTAATTTAAGAAAATTTATACATCTTACTACAAAGTGGGATAAAATTATGTAATAAAATGAGAATATTCAAACAATATGACATGTTGCTACACAAAATTATTAGAGAATTTGATAGCTTGCCGCTTCGATTATTAGGAAAACTTTTCCAATGTTGTAAAATAATTGGTAATAAGAAAGAAAATGATGTATTTAATATGATGGCAATTCGTATGGAATTAACTGTATGTATGATTAGTATGTTATAAAATAATTGAAAATTTATATTGATATGCATTTGTTTAATTTTAGAAACAAATATATATATATTCCATTATAAATATGTATTACGAACAAGAAACGATATTGGTTCTAAGCTAGCTTTAAAAACAATAAAAATTTGTTAAAAAAAAAATAAAACAAACCTACAGTAAAACCAATGGAACCTAAAATACCGTCAAACGGGGTAACTTTGGACAGAGGGGGTGACATTGGACATTTCTATGAATTTTCCAGATTACTTAAAATAAAATAATAAGATGTGTTCTATTATTTGGGGCTTGTGTTTTGATTAGGCAATTATTTCGATTGACGTTTATGTGTAAGTCGATAGTTTGAGACCAATTATTCGAAAGCAGTCGCTGTGTGACGACATCGCCAGAACTGGCATTTTGATTTACGTGCGGAAAAACTCTGCTGCCAGGGTATGTCAATTTCAATTTTACCACTTTGACTGCAAGGAAAAAGTGGTATAGCGTTTGGTAGTGTCTGTAACATTTTCAAAAAAAAAAAAAAATTGTATAGAAATCCTTCATATAGCCTCTAGATCAGACGAATCTGAACTTAGTTTATGTGGGTGGTCAGCTCGCTCGGTCGTAAGTCAAAATTTTGTGGCCGCAACTGCTCCTAGACGGTTTAACCGATTTTAATGAAATTTCCAGGATAAATTTGTCTAGTACGCAAGATGGTCATGTGGTTTTATTTTTTTCCAGTGATGCCAACATTCCGAGAAAAAAATTAATAAAGTTTTTAAAAATTCATATTGGCTACGGTTATTTATTCGATTTTGATCAAATTTTAGAAAAGATTTCCCTAATGATCCTATTAATTATATAATTTTATTATTCAGTGTTGCCAACTTTCCGAGAAAAAAATTACAAAAGTTTTAAAAATTTTATTATGGCCATGTTATTCAACCGATTTTACTCAAATTTTCACAAAATTCTCCTAGTATTCATATTAATTTATATAATTTTAACAAAACACAGTGTTGCCAACTTTCCAAGAAAAAAATTAGTAAAATTTTTGAAAATTCATTATGACCATTTTATTTAACCGATTTTAATCAAATTGTTATAAAAGTTTCTCCTAGTGCCTAAATAAATTATGCAATTTTAACAAAATACAGTGTTGCCAACTTATCGAATAAAATTTTTTTAAAAAAATTTATTGTGGCTACATTATTTATTCGATTTTAATCAAATTTTCAGAAAAGTTTATCTTAGTGCCCAAATAAATTATAATATTATTAAAATACAGTGTTGCCAACTTTCCGAGAAACGTCAAAGTGGTCTATATATGGGTTTACCCATATACTTCTAATCTTGTTATAAATGTAACCAATTTCCTTTTATTGTTGCAGTAATAAATAATACCTATATTATAAACATTAAATAAAAAAAATTTATTTTTTATATACAGGCTGAACCAAAATTCACGGAAAGGTCAAATATCTCGAGAAATATACTTCCGATCGACGAAATAAAAAACACGTGTTTAATCTTTTTCAAAAAGATATCCACTGGACAAAAATGTATTTTAGCAGCGACAAACGAGAAAACGGAAAACAACAAGTTTCAAATCCAAACAAACAAAAAAATGGCGGCGTTAAACTTAAAACTTGGACGTTATTAAAATGTTGTGCAAATTAATTTATTATTAAAGTTTATTTTTCATGACAATAAGTGCTCGTTTTCTTTAATTGCCTATTAATATTTCTTATAATTTCGTCATTTATCATTTATTGGGTAAAATTCATTTGTTGGTATATACTTTTACCGGGTGTCCAAACTCATCCCAAAAATGAAAATCGATTTCTCTAAAAATATGTTTAAATAATTCATCGTAATAATTAAATAGAACCAAGATTAGGTACAATAATAATTGTTTGTTGGATTTAGTGCTCCTAGGTGTGGTAAACATTATTCGTTTTAATTTTATTTTGCAATAAATATTAAACAAAATATCTGAAAAGTGTCCAAAGTTACGCCATTTGACCGTAACTAAAATCGTGCATTTGCCTTATTTTTTCAGAAAATAAGTAAGAAGTTTTATTTATTAGAACTACTATCCCTTCATCAAAATACAACACTAATTTCGTGATAAGTAAGATAGTCTGAATGAGCCTGAATGGAGTTGCTTAACGTTAGGAATTCATTTTGCTAATAGCTACAAAAAGCTGAGTTTTAAATTGAATTTATTCATTTAATACAAAAGATTTACTAAAATAATTATTCCAGAAATTAGATAATATATGTACAATTAATGAGTCAATAATAATTCATATGTACTTACAGAATTAACATAAAATAAAAATTAATTAAATATTTAAGCCTAATTTTCAAGAATCGTAGGCATAATTTTATTCTGTTTCAAACAATATTTAAAATACTTAAATTTAAAAACAAAAAGTAACACAAAAAATACACATTATCTAAGCTAATCGCAAAATGGCCGTCCAATTCAGAAATATAACGAAAAATGCGCCTTTATACATTTGAATACAGAGACATTATTTATCAAGTTTTCTAATCAC
The DNA here is from genome assembly GCA_963966155.1 of Clivina fossor. NCBI lineage: Eukaryota > Metazoa > Arthropoda > Insecta > Coleoptera > Carabidae > Clivina > Clivina fossor. Next base: position 19,161,263 of record OZ014550.1, read on the forward strand.
AAATTAATAATCTCGTATGCATGAATTTTTCTTGTTTGTATTTTCAATCCCAAAGTACATCTACCGGACATAACAGTCTAAACTTTCTTTTGATTCATAAATACATATTTCATTTATATATATATATATATGGAATAATTACATATTTATATTTAAAGTACATTAAAAAATTGAAAATTTTACGTTGAGTACTTCCAAATATATCTGCCCGTGACAAATTCCGTACGAATAAAAGCAAATCATTGACACTTATTCATGGGTCACAGACAGACATATATATATATATATATATATATATATATATATAGTCGATTCCGCTTAATTGGGACACCGCTTAATTGGGACAGCCGCTTATTTGGGCCAAATCTCAAAGAACAGAAACCAAACCAAGAAACCAACAGTAAATTTACATGTTTAATTGGGACAACATTCCGCTTAATTGGGACAGTAAATTTAAGATCACAGTATATATTATGTTACAAATATGTATTCACAAGAAAAAATATTTACAAAAAATTTAATATGATACGCTTTATATCTTTTTGATTCACAACATGGAAAATTATATTTGAAAAACTAGCAAATATGTATCAATTAATTACATTAGTATCGCGCGCTGTGAACTTTTTTTCCAACACATTCATTTACGTATGAAGTACGGACCCACGCGCGCTCAAAGGTTAATGTTTACCCTCGCGTCGGCGTGGCGCGGCACCGGTCATTAAAGCTGTGAGAGTCTACCCTGCTGTCTCAATCGTTACGTATTCAGTTATGATTCAGTTACCACTACACCTCGCGCGTGGAAGGTTCGTTATTTATTATTTTATTTTGGAATTTATTATTATTTTTTCTTAAAAGTTTATATTTTTTTGGTTATATGTAGTTTATAGTTTTTTCCAAGAATTTATAAAATAAAATTATTGAAAGAAAAATATGGATAGCTTAATTTTATGTAAAATTCGGTTAATTGGGACAGCCGCTTAATTGGGACAAAATGCCCTAGTCCCGATGTGTCCCAATTAAGCGGAATCGACTGTATATATATATATATATATATATATATATATATATATATATATATATATATATATATATATATATAACTGTAAGTACTTTAAGTAAAAAATTTAATCTCTGATTGCAGCTTAAATTGACAAAATATTACAAGTTTTTATGTTTTTTAGTTCATTGAACAACATATTTTCTGTTTATTTATACATATTTCTAATCAATAAAGATTTGTGATTGTTTTTTCGATTATTTTGTTATCAAAAAAACTCTAGTTCCAATATGAGCACATGAAGCAAATTGCACCACTATACATATATAAAATAAAAACTGCTTTAAAATAAAATTCTATTTAATTATTTTATATAAACGACATTTCGATGAAACTTAACGCTCGTCTTCATCAGATCAAAGTTTGTCAATGACAATTTAATGTCAGTGATAAATTTTGACCTGATGAAGACGAGCGTATAGTTTCGTCAAAACGTCGTCTTTATAAAATAATTAAACAGAATTTTATCCTAATAATCTAGATAAAGTAAAGCAGATTGATAAGGGTAGCAATAGAAATTTATAAAGAAAAAGATAACATCAATCATTGTGAAGGCACTGAGTTAAATAAAATTAAGCTTCCATTAATTAAAAATCTATAAAAATTTGATGATCTAGTACTTGTTTGTTACTTAGTACTTGTTTATATGTTCTGTTATTTACTGTAATGTCATTTGTATCATTTATACTGACGAAGACGGATGTCGATTTTTAAATACATATTAATAGAGAACTTTAACCTACAGCAGTTTTATTTTAATATAATTAGTTCTGAAAATTTTTCTATAACAAGAACAATTCAATAATAATCTTTAATTTATTAATCTTTACTTTGCAGACTAAAAACTATTAACGCATCTATTGCAATAAATAAATAAATTACGAGGCTTTCTAGACGTCATTGCTTTGCGATTAAATTGGAGCACTTTGACTTGTCTAACATTTCAAAATTACAATATAATTTTTAAAAAGAAAATTTATTTCTTTATAAGTAGTAATTTAATAATAAACTTTCTAAATTTATAATCAAAATATAATTGCAAAAAGTACGTAATTTACCAAAAAAAAAAAAAACTTTTTAATGATACCAACAAATATTTAAATAATTATGGTGATATTTTGCAAAATTAAAATTAAAACTTTGTACATAGAAAACTTTGTAAAATGCTATATTCTAACCAATTTCATCTGAACCTACCAAACACATTATATACACCAGGGCTTCAAACCGTTATATTTTTCGTTCCGGTTCAATTAAAAAAAAATATCGGTTCGGTTCCGGTTTTCGTTTCAGCAATTATAACGTTTTTTGTTTTTTTGGGTTCTCGGATCAGTTCCGATTGATTCATTTTTAAATGTTTTTCATTGTTTTTATTTGTATTAAAAAATTATTTGCTACCCATAATTTAGAACTTTTTACTCCTACTATTAAAATATGCATACTACATAAATTGATACAATAATATAATGAGTAATAATAATTATTAATCAATTAAAGGTATAATAATTAGAAGTAATAATACATGATAATAATATAATATAAATTATTATTCGAAACTTATATAATTTGTATGTATATTTTTATTATATAAGATAATATGTGTTAACGTAACAAATTCTTGTATACAGGTTTTTATTTATTTATAATTAGAATTAATGAAAATTATCCCTGTTTACTACAATATTTTCCAATCTATTTTTATTTAAACTATTTAAAGATTATTAAAAACAAAAATTATTAACAAAAAATACACCGGTTTTCGTTCTAGTAAAAATATCTTTTTTTTGTTTTTCGGTTCAGTTTCGGTTTGAAGCCCTGATATACAGTAGAAAAAAATTGGTAATTTTACAAAAAAAAACCTGGGGCAACTGATTTACAACAGTTTAATATGTAAATTTACAGACGTCATACAGAAAATTACTTACTTTTTCGGTAAAAAAAAACATATACTACGGTAATATTAATTATTTTACTTAAATTTATAAAATTATATTACTTTTAAAGAAAATTTATATAAGCCATCGTCTTGCTGAAATAATATGTAATTTTATTTATAATAGTTTATATTTAAAATGGAAACTTTTTTACAGTGTATTATAAGTATACATCCATATTTTTTTTTATATAATCCAGTTTTGTTAACTGTTATTAAAACAGAATTGTAATTCAATGACTGAGCAATACATCAAATCTTCAATATTTTTAAAATAATAAAAGCTTTAGAACTAATTGTAAGTTCTGTATAATTTTTACTTCTTGTATATCGAAAATATATTAAACAAACAAAACATAGAAACAAGTTACCAGGTAACAAACACAAGTAATTACATTGTAAAAATTTTATACATTGTGAATTAAAAGAAACCAAATTTCATTTAAATTCGTGCCATTATTTTGAATATGCGTTCCAAATGATTCTTTACAATGTTCACTAATATATTAATTGAAATAATTTACCTAATATTAATGGTTCCAATTGAATCTCCGATCATAGAACTCGTACTGATATTGAGCTCCTTCATTCATATTTCTATCTTCATCATCATCACTTGCATCTTTCGTACGTCAAATAAACTCAATTTTAAATTTAATTCTCTCGTTTGATATGCGTTAACTCCATGTTCCGATTCTGAAAACACGAAATAGATTTAATTAACATCGTAAAATCAATTTCAATATATCAATAATCAATACATGACAAAGATCCGGTAATAGAAACATTATAATTTGTATACAGTGCAACTTGAACAGAGAACCGTTGTCGAATCGCAAAGAAAAAAAATTGTGAAAAAATGGAGCTCTAGAAACTACGACTGCCACATCACTAACACCGAACAACATTAAATGTCGACAGAGATAATTAGACTATAGGAGAGTAAGAAATATGATTAATGCAGCAAGCATGCTTTATTTCCTATTGAAAATGATCGAGTTAATAGTAAACTGATCTCGTTTCGCCATTACGTAATATTGCTATGCCTAGCACACCATATCCTACGCAGTTATTTCTTTCCAAACACACTGTATTGTACCGGTATAATCTAACGTATGTGTAGATAGGATTCTTTACAAAATGTAGCTCTGTGCAAGTTCTACTGTATATAATTTTGTTTTTAAAAATTATCAATTATTTTGTGATATGTGATTGCTAATAATAGCTGAAATATTAACCAATCATTATTATAAAATATCCAAACTATCGGACTTTCTAAATGTCATTACTTTTCGGCAAAAATAAAGTATTTTAATATGATAAAGATTTCAAAGTTCTATATTTTCTTTAAGCAAAAAAAATTAAAAAATATAACTATATTTCTTTATAATTATTAAACTTTCTGACTTTCTAATAAAAATACGAAAAGTATTTAATTGTAAGAAGTACTTAAGTTACAAAAAATACTTTTTTTAAAATATCAACAACTACTGAATTAAACAAATAATTGCGTTGATTATTCGTAAAATATTCTATTTTCAAAAAATCGTAACTAAGTAACTTCATCTATCACATCAACCTACCCAATAACCTGTATTAAAAGTTTACAAATATTTATTAATACATACAAATATTTATCAATTTTATATAATCAATTTTTTGTTTAACTGTTTTATTAAAACAAGAATCTGATTAAATAATTAAACAATAAGGTCAAAGTTTCACTATATTTAATTAAATAGTCGATTATACAGACGATTATACAGTCGATTCCGCTTAATTGGGACACCGCTTAATTGGGACAGCCGCTTATTTGGGCCAAATCTCAAAGAACAGAAACCAAACCAAGGAACCAACAGTAAATTTACATGTTTAATTGGGACAACATTCCGCTTAATTGGGACAGTAAATTTAAGATCACAGTATATATTATGTTACAAATACATATTCACAACAAAAAATATTTACAAAAAATTTAATATGATACGCTTCATATCTTTTTGATTCACAACATGGAAAATTATATTTAAAAAACTAGCAAATATGTATCAATTAATTACATTAGTATCGCGCGCTGTAAACTTTTTTCCCAACACATTTATTCACGTATGAAGTACGGACCCACGCGCGCTCAAAGGTTAATGTTTACCCTCGCGTCGGCGTGGCGCGGCACCGGTCATTAAAGCTGTGAGAGTCTACCCTGCTGTCTCAATCGTTACGTATTCAGTTATGATTCAGTTACCACTACACCTCGCGAGTGGAAGGTTCGTTAAACTTACATTTTGTCGATTTTATTTAAAAAAAATTGACTCTTGCCAAGATGCCAAGAAGTGATATGACAGTTTCTAGTAAAATTGCTTTGCTGGATAAGTGTAGAAGTGAAATGTTTCAAAAACAAAAGACAGACTACACTTGACACATTTTTGAATTGAATTAAAAATGTATGTATTTATTTATTATTTTATTTTGGAATTTATTATTATTTTTTCTTAAAAGTTTAAATTTTTTTGGTTATATGTAGTTTATAGTTTTTTCCAAGAATTTATAAAATAAAATTATTGAAAGAAAAATATGGATTGCTTAATTTTATGTAAAATTCGGTTAATTGGGACAGCCGCTTAATTGGGCCAAAATGCCCTAGTCCCGATGTGTCCCAATTAAGCGGAATCGACTGTATACAGGGTGATTTGTAAATAATTGGAAATATTTTAACTGGAGTATCCTGGGCTCAGAATATGAAAATTTGACCCAAAACACTTAGATAAAATGTGGCTCCTTACTGAGCTACAGGGTGTTTTATTTAAAAATTTAAAAACGATTTTTGCCCAGTACTTAAAAACTATTTGACGTATCCTTATCATACTTGGCAGAAAGTGTAGGTACCGTACACCATACTAAATTATGTTAAACAAAAGTTTCTGGCTAGTGCCAGTGGCGTACAACAGAGGCAAGTGAGAGGTTGATCCTTCCTAAATTCTACGCCACTGGCGAAATTGTCATTTTAGCACAATTTTTCGATTCTCCAATACTTTCTGTGTAAAAAACATACTCTTTTTTCGTAACGATAAAGTCATTATTTTTCGAGATATTTAAAGTTAAACATAAGTTGCACCCTTGGGATATTTTCAAAATTTGCTCAAAAAAATCTGAAAAAATTTAGTAAAATAGAGGAAAAAATAAGCTACATAATAACTAAGTAACTTTTTTCTCTAACTCATTCTGGTTTGGCAGAAAAAATTATTGAATATAAAAAATTAAAATGCAAAAAATATAAATTTTCAATAATTTTTTCTGCCAAACCAGAATGAGTTAGAGAAAAAAGTTACTTAGTGATTAGTGATTATGTCATAGATTTCGTTACTTTTTGGATGACGTACAACGGAACTTACAATAATCTTACGATAATATAATCATCTTTTCAATACGTTATTATTCGTTCAAGCCAAAATACTGTATTTGTTTATATCTCTTTTCTATTTCTTCAGGTTTCAAATCAACATTTCTCAAAACTTAATAAAATTGAATAATTACGTTTTGAAATTAAACTTCTTGTATTTATTATTAACCCATTGAATGCAAAGAAGTACAAATTTTAATAAATAACGTAAGTAATTTTACCTTGTTTATTACGATGAAGCCATTCTGAAATGTTGAAAAAGGCCAGAGTTAGGAATGACACTTCTCGTTGAAGAAAATATCGATACGATCTTCTCGTTGAAGAAACTATAGATTCGATCTCCTCGTTGAAGAAATTACAAACTAAAGACGATATTTCTCAATCTGCAATAAGAAACAAATATAGTACACACATTCTTCCCATGTAATTCATATATTATAAACATAGTATTTTTCAATGAAACAACATCGCAAATATAACAAACAACATCTATGGTTCATCATCATATCAGAATATTCATGTCGTTATTTTAGTGAACAACATAGCAGATGGTATGTATGTATGTATGTATAAATATATATATATATATATATATATATATATATATATATATATATACCTACGTATTTATGAATAAAAAGATAGCTCCTAGCAGCCAACCTGCAGGCTACATACAGACTAATTCACTTGCACGTGGTTGATTTTTAAATTATTGAAAAATAATCATTTACACAGCCCATAATTAATAATTGTATTTGGTAAAATTTCGTAGAAATTGAATTAAAAGTAAGTTAACTTTAGATACATTATATGAAATTGTACTTATGCGGAAGTTCTTAAGAATAACAACCATAATAATATAGTATAAAATTTAGCAAAAGTGATTTATACTTTCGACAGAAAAAAATTTAATGATCATTAAGATTTTTAGATTAGGATTTTTTTTTTGAAAATGAATTATTTACATCAAAAACGGTATTTTTGTTAATAGTTTTCTTATACAGTCATTATATTTAAAAAAAACTTTACTGAATTATTTTTATTTAATTATTAATATGCTAAATGACCAATCAATAAAGATGGTTCGAAAACAATTGACAATCTAGTTAACCCATTGATTAATTATATATATATATATTGACCTATAATGAACCAACCGTATATTGAAAACACTTATGTACTGCCACTTCGATGCAGTGAGATTTCTATGTAACGACATTTCGAAGTATCGAGATTTCGATGCGACGATACGGCCCCCATTTTTCTATGTTTTGGACTTTTAATCTTATTTTATGGTATTTAAATTTTTACTGGTCATTTATTTTTTTATAGAAAATAAAGTATTATTTCAATTAATTAAAAAAAAAGAAGATTAACATGAAGTGAAAGCAGATATTATTAATATCTTCATTTTTATTAAAAATTGAAATTTAAATACATTAAGCGTTTATAACAGATATCAGCGTATACTGAAAATTGCTAATTTTACTGATTTTTTCACAGTAAACTTGGTTCGGAATTAAAACTGCTGCAATTGTCACAAATATGTAAACTCAGTTATTAATACAAGCACTTACGTGCATAAAAGAGAACAAATAAAAGCATATACATCGGTGACAGATTATAAGGATTATTTTAAAGTTTAAGTTCTTTGCGAATAAATAGATAAATAAATAAAATATACATTTGTCTAATTACTTCCGAAAACTGATCACTATACTGGCAACAATAGATAATATTAAACATGTGCAATCATCAATACTGAAATATAATTGTAAAAATTAAGACAATATTTGATACTACAATACTTAATTTCATATATTACTTTAGTTTCTAGCATTAAAAAAAAATCATATATAGAATACAGTCAGTGTTATTAAAAAATCGTGCATTTGCATTATTTTTTCATAAATTAGTAATTATCTAGAATCGTAGGCATAATTTTAATCTGTTTTAAACAATATTCAAAACATTTAAATTTAAAAACAAAAAATTAAAAAGAAAATACACACTATCTAAGCTAATCACAAAATGGCCGTCCAATTCAGAAATATATATAAAGATACGCGTTTATACATTTTAATACAACGAGACATTATTTATCAAGTTTTCTAATCACATATAATCTCGTACGCATGAATTTTTCTTGTTTGTATTTTCAATCTCAGTGTATCGGCCGAACATTTCTCACAAATTAATAGTCTAAACTTTTTTTTGATTCATAAATACATATTTAATTTTTTTTATATGTATATATGTAAAATAATTACGTATTTATATTTAAGGTGCATTCAAGAATTGAATTAAGTACTTACAAATATGCCTGCACGTGACAAATTCCGTACGAATAAAAGCAAATCATTGATTTATTCATTGGCCACAGACAGACATATTTATTTATTTATATTTATATATATATATATATATATATATATATATATATATATATATATATATATATATATATATGTAATTGTAAGTACTTAAAAGTAAATAAAAAATTTAATCTCTGAAAATTGAAGCTTAAATTGACAAAATGTTAGAGGAATTTTTATTTTTTTTTTTGTTCAGTGAACAACACATTTTCTGTTTAATTATACATATTTTTTCCGGTTATTATTATCAATCGGTTATTTTGTTATCAAAAAACGCTAGTTCCGATATAAGGACATGAAGCAATTTGCACTATACATATATAAATTATATCATTAAAATAAAAATTGTTTTAAGATAAAATTCTATTTAATTATTTTATATAAGCGACATCATTTCGATGAAATTGAACGCTTGTCTTCATCAGGTCGAAGTTTGTCAATGACATTAAAATGTCACTGATAAATTTTAACTTGATGAAGACGAGCGTTTAGTTTCGTCAAAACGTCGTCTTTATAAAATAATTAAACAGAATTTTATCCTAATAATCTAGATAAAGTAAAGCAGATTGATAAAGGAAGCAATAGAAATTTATAAAGAAAAAGATAACATCAATCACTGTGAAGTCACTGAGTTAAATAAAATTTAGCTTGCATTAATTAAAAATCTATAAAAATTTGATGATCTAGTACTTGTTTGTTACCTAGTACTTGTTTTGTATTTGTACCATTTATCCTGATTAAGACGGACGCTGAGATTTATTAATCTTTACTTTGTAGGGTAAAAACTATTAACGCATCTATTGGAATAAATAAATAAAGTACGAGGCTTTCTAGACGTCATTGCTTTGCGATAAAATTGGAGCACTTATTGACTTGTCTAAGATCTCAAAATTACAATATAATTTTAAAAATCAAATTTATTTCTTTATAAGTAGTAGTTTAATAACAAATTTTCTAAATTTATAATCAAAATACGAATTGCAAATAATTGCAAAAAGTACTTAATTTACCAAAAAATACTTTCTAATGATATCAACAAATATTTAAGTAATTATGGTGATAATTTGAAAATTACAATTAAAACTTTGTAAAATACTATATTCTAACCAACTTCATCTCAACCTACCAAACACACTATATACACCAGGGCTTTAAACCGTTATATTTTTTGTTCCGGTTCAATTAAAAAAAATATAGGTTCGGTTCCGGTTTTCGTCTCGGCAAAATAAAGTTTTTTTTCTTGGGTTCTCGGTTCAGTTCCGGGTGATTTATTTATTATTATTTTTTTTTCAATTTTTTTATTTATATTAAAAACTTATTTGCTACTAATAATTTAGAACATTTTACTCCTATTATAATAAGCATACATACTAAATAAATTGATACAATAATATGAGTAATAATAATTATTAATCAAATAAAGGTATAATAATTAGAAGTATATATATAATGTATATGATAATAATATAATTTATTATTCGAAACTTATATAATTTGTATGTATATTTTTATTATATAAGATAATAATATGTGTTAACGTAACAAATTCTTGTATACAGGTTTTTATTTATTTATAATTAGAAATAATGAAAATTATTCCCGATTACTAAAATATTTTCCAATCTATTTTCATTTAAACTATTTAAAATTATTAAAAACAAAGTTATTATCAAAAAATACACCTGCCTGAAAGTGATCCATAGTGAATATAAAAAAAGAAGAAAAAAACCAAAACTGACGTAAAAAGTAAGATTGCGTTAACGCGCATGTTTTAACAAGTATCGAACCGAAATAAATAAACCGATATTTGTTTTTACGGTTCAGTTCCGGTTTTCGTTCTAGCAAAAGTAACGTTTTGGTTTGAAGCCCTGATATACACTGTACAAAAACTTGGTAATTTTACATAAAAACCTGGGGCAACTGATTTACAACAGTTTAATATGTAAATTTACAAACGTCATAGGAGAATTATTTACTTTTTCGATAAAAAGAAACATATAATATGGCAAAATTAATTATTTTACTTAAAATTACAAAATTATAGTATTTTTACAGAAAATTTATATAAGCTATCGTCTTGCTGAAATAATATGTAATTTGTTTTACTATGATTTTTATCTAAAATGGCAACTTTTTACAGTGTAATATAAGTATATAGATCCATATTTTTTTTATATAATCCAATTTTGTTAACTGTTCCATTAAAACAGAAATGTAATTCAATACATCGAATCTTCAATATATTTAAAATAATAAAAGCTTTAGAACTAAGTTCTGTAAAATTTTTAATTAAAATTCAACGTTTCGATATACTTCACGTATATCGAAAATATACAAATGACATAAATAATAAACAAACAAAACATAGAAACAAGTTACCAAGTAACAAATACAAGTAATTACATTCATTGTAAAATTTCTATAAATTATTAATTAAAGGATGCCAAATTTTATTTAAATTCGTGACATCATTTTGAATATGAGTTCTAAAAGATTCTTTACTATGTTCACTAATATATTAATTGAAATAATTTACCTAATATTTGTAATTCGGGTTCCAATTAAATCTCTGATCACAGAATTCGTACTGATATTGAGCTGCTAACAGCATATTATACTCGTTCCAAATTCATATTTCTATCTTCATCATCATCACTTGCATCTTTCGTCGTCAAATAAGTTTCTTTTTTAAATTTGATTCGCTGGTTCGATTTAGTTAACTGCATATTCAGATTCTGAAAACACAAAATAGATTTAACTAACATCGTAAAATCAATTTAAATATATCAATCAATACATGACAAAGGTCCGGTAATAGAAACAATTTTTATATACAGTACAACTTGAACAGAGACCCGTTGTCGAAACGCAAAGAAAAACTTTGTGAAAAAAATGGGGCTCTTGAGCTACCACTGCCACATCACTAACACCGAATTGAAGAAAAAGTGAAAGTGTCGGCATTAAATGAAACAGAGATAACTAGACTATAGGACAGTACAAAATATGATTAATGCAGCAAGCATACTTTATTTCCTATTGAAAGTGATCGAGTTAACAGTAAACTGATCTCGTTTCGCCCTTACGTAATATTGCTATGCCCAGCACACCATATCCTACGCAATTATTTCTTTCGAAAGATACTATATTGTGCCGATATTATCTCACGTATTTGTAGATAGAATTCTTTACAAAATGTAGCTCTGTGCAAGTTCTACTGTATATAATTATGTTTTTAAAAATTACCAATTATTTTCTGATATGAGATTGCTAATAATAGCTGAAATATTAACCAATCATTATTATAAAATACAAAAACTATGGGACTTTCTAAATGTCATTACTTTGCGGCAAAAATAAAGCATTTTAATATGACAAAGATTTCAAAGTTGTAAATTTTCTTTAAGCAAAAAAAATTATAAATATAACTATATTTCTTTATAATTGTTAAACTTTCAGATTTTCTAATAAAAATACCAAATGTATTTAATTGTAAAAAGTACTTAAGTTGCCAAAAATAGTTCTTTTTTTAAGATATCAACAAGTACTTTTAATTAAACAAATAATTTCATAAATTTTTCGTAAAAAATTGGATTTCAAAAATCGTGACACTTTTTATAAAACTATGTTCTAAGTAACTTTATCAATCACATCAACCTATCCAATAACCTGTATTAAAAGTTTACAAGTATGAATCATATTTATCACTTTTATATAATCAATTTTTTGTTTAACTGTTTTATTAAAACAAGAATCTGATTAAATAATTAAACGATATATCAAAGTTCCACTATATTTAATTAAATAGAATCAATTACCTTTCTATTTTAATATAAGTTTAATTTAGAGCTGATTACATAATTTGATTTGGTCTTGAGTCCATAAGCATGTTTTACTGGTATCATTTTCTTTTCGATTCAAATTTCATCTCTATCTTCTTCATCACTTGCATCATTTTGTGTCGCTAGGATCAATATCTTTCAATTTGGTTATTTCGATTGATTTATTAACCCCGTGTTCTGATTCTAAAAACACAACATAGATATCATTTATAAATGTTCAACATTATAAAATAAATTTAAAATATGAATTCAATATATATAGAAAAGCCCGATAGAAGCACGATAAAAAATTGTTATAAAGTAAAACCTGCGCGGAGACCTGTTGCCGAAGCCAAAATGAGAAAAACTGAATAAATAGGGCTCTTAAACAACATATTGTTAAACGAATGAAAGTATCGACATAGATGAAGCAAGCAAAATACACCCCCCGTGTAGTAAACGTACTTTATTTCCTTGCGAAATTAATCAAAGTTAATAGTAAACTGGATCTCGCCCCGCTCTTGTGTATTATTAATTACTAATTTGTGTTACAATGTAGCTCGATACAAAATCCACTGCATATAAATTTATATATATAGTGGCTGGAACTGTACTACAAATTGTCGAAACGGCAGATTTTATAATCACTGATAATAAATATAATCTTAGAAAATTACTTTATGTCTGTTCTGAACTTACCAATTACTTATTACAATTTTGTAAAGAAAAAAAATTTAACCAACAAATAACATTTACCAACTTCAAAGCTAAATGTATGTGAATTCGAAACGCAAAAATTTACTTGTAGTTTATTAGTTACAATTAGAAAATAAATCTAATAAAATTAAAAGCATACACTTCAATGTTAAATACGTATTTGTTTTAAATTTTTTAAATATTATCAATGCTATGTGACTTTTCTTATTTCAACACATTTGAAAACAAAAATTAGCTAGAAATGAATATTACGGCAACTACAGAATATACAAAAACAAACGTCCCTGAAAACAATTGTTTTTATAACTACAGAAAAATATATTACAAAACAAAAAAATACTTACAGTTAAAAATCGAAATTCACGAGTAACAAACCAGTTTAACATAAATATCCACTTCAAACTGCATAAAATCATACGAACTAAACTAAAGAAAATAACTTCTCCATGCAGGGTTCAACCGCATGGCAACGATCAACTCACAACTACATACCAACGACAAAATGGCTGAACCATAAGCAGTAGCGGGTTAATATTTGCTTATTTGTGCAATAAAATTAAATTTTATTTATGAGCATTAAAGCGACTTTATTATTTTTAGGAAAAAAATAACACAAATTACTAAAATAATTTAACAATAATGCTGCTGAAAAAAATGTATATTTCATTTTGAAAAGTTTAAAGACTAGTTGATAAATTCACTAAAAAGTTTTTAGTTTGTACGCCAATGATCAAATGTAAGACTTTCGTGTGAAATAAGCAACAAAAGTATTCACCGCCTATATTTAAATTATAAATATATTTATTATATAAATTATTTTATTTATATTTATTAATATTATTATATTAAATTGTAATTATAATATAAGTATATTTTGTATAATTGTATAAAAGAACTTGATATAGTTAAATAAATATGATTATTATTTCACGAAAAATTAATGACGTTTTTTTATATATTTTTATAAATTTTTAATTAGAAATCAAATTAAAAAATAAAAATAAACAACCTAAAGCCGTTTTATTTTAATATTTTTAAGTAATTTGTAGTTCAAATAAGATCAATTTCGTTGCACATAGATAACTTCTATTTTTCTTGAAGTAGGTATTTGATAGCATTTTCTTTAATAAAGATAACATTAGAATAATTGATAATAATCATTGCACTTATTCAGTTTTAGTATTACGTTTTGCATCAAAGCAAATAATACAAATTTTCAACTACGTTTCTGAATAGTGTTGCAACAGGTATTATTATAATTATAAACAATAAGTTCGTTGCACTCAGTAAAATTTACGATTTTAAGGCGAAATATTGATAGATTATATAATAACAATGTTATGTTATAACAGTATTTTTATTAAAAAAAAAAATTGGGAATTATAATTGCACAACCGAATTTTTTTTGGTAAGATGTGTTTTACAACTGCTTTAAAGAATATAGAGTTTTTAATTTTATTTTGTATACAAATATGATGTTTTTCATTTCCGTAAATTTATCTATTTCAATGTTATGAGCAATAATTTGATATTACAATAACAATTACAACCAAGTATAATTCTCTTTATCTTTAACACCGATATTAGATAAATAAATTAGGTATAGTTTCAGTAAAATAAAAGTGTGATAGAATAATTGTCTTACGAGTTACGAGTCCAAATACTTGAAAAGCCACTTACTCTTATAACTTCTATTTTGTTCATTATAATTTTTATAATCTATTCTTTTAGTTATCTAATAATAAAATACAGTTTTACCCAGCTGTGTTCAGTGGAGTCGATGTGGCACGAATTTTATTAGAAACAAATCAATTTCACTTAGCGTCAGGTAGTTTATTCCGTATTATTTTTTATGTTTTAAGTTAATTCCAACAAAAATACCAAATATCGGAAAGGAAACGAATGAGAAACGTATTTTCAATGATATAGCTGCATTTACTACAAATAATTATATTGAACAATAATATGTTAATACAAAATAAATTTTTATCTATATAAAAATGACTTAGTATTATTGGATTGTTCTAATTATGGGGGCTTTTATTTTTTTGAGGCCTAAAAATGCATGTTTTTTGCATATTTTTTTTTCTCGGGCTGGGTAAGAAATATCGAAATCAGGTTTTGACCACTTTGTTTATTGATATTTAAACTACAAATCGCCATTTTTCTGGCTCCGAATCTCCAACTGTCCAGCTTGCAGCGACGAAAATGCAAACAAAAATTTGCGTGCAAGCCTCCATGCGCAGTATTCCCGCGGTCACCCGGATCATCTTAAATCAAAAACAAGTCCCAAACCTTAAAATATATAAGATTATCGAGGAACCTAACTAGAACTAAGTCAATCGGTCAATAATTAACAAAATGGCGGTTATTTTAATAAAAAGGGCATTTTTTCGGTTGTTTTTTTTTTTCGATTTTAAAGGGCCTAAAAAAATATTTATTATTTATCGATTGAAAAGATCCTAGTTTGGTTCCTCGAGAATTTAATTAGCTATAAGTTTCGCCAAAAATCATTCGAATCGGTAAAAAAGAATTTGAGTTACGTTACCGCGCGACTTTAAAAATTTGATTTCGAGAAATACGCGATTGAAATTTTGAATCTTACGGTTAGTCTGAGGACCATAGATTAGAGAAAAAAAAAATTTCCGTTTTGAATTCGGAAAAACAGTTCCAGGAGTGAATACTAGACACTTCAAGGTATCAAAAAATGCAATGAAAAAAATCGATTTTTTCGAAAAAAAGGTGAAACCCCCCTTAAAAATTATGTTCCAATTAATTATAGTTCTAACAGTAATAATTTTAATAAGAATGACATCATTGTTCGATTTTCTTCATATGTATAACATATAAATCAATTCATATATTTGCAATATGAATATTTCGATACTAGCAATAAATAATTTAATATTCATAGATGAAAATTCTTACGGATAAAAAATAACAATATTTTCTTTTTATTAATAATACACAATTTTACACAATAATTTATTTACCTGATAATTATAGAAATTTAGAATTAAGAAATTTCAAAATTACAATAGAGGAATATTATTGAAATATGGATTGAAATAAATTATATGTAAAATAAGTATAAATTTTAGGTTACCAATGTACTAGATTATAAATGTAGATTTAATGAGGGTTTTCATAACTGTGTATGGTTTTTATATTGTTTATTGTATAGCTTTGTTTTTTTTTTTTTTTGAGTTAAACAAAGTTATTATTATGTTTTCCGGTCTACTACAAACAATTTTTGTATGAATGAATGAAATGATTTGGGTTTGTGTTTAGTTTACGCTCATCTAAACACACATATTTGTAGTACAAATACCATTTGAAAATATCGCATCATAACGTAAAAGATATGATGGTAAAACTTGTGCAATTCGATTCGAAAATTAAAGAAACGTACTGAAAATATAGGAACAAAAATTATCATCACACACACATGACAAGATCACTACAAGCGTATATTTGCTATTTATTAATTTTATTTAATTTTTTTTTCTTTTAGCTCACTAGATAATGCCCGGTTTTATAAACAAGATTTACCTCAAAAGTTAACTAACACTGGATTAAATTCAGTTAATTTATAAAATACATTTTGAACTTTTTTGTTAAAAAATTCTAAAATTAATTAACATCATGTAATATTGGACATTTATTGTGCACTTCACATAATCTTTCTTCGATCATAATTTTAACTGACAATATTTACAATAAAAATTCATATTCATAGAACAATAATAATACTTACATTATTAATATTTGTTTTTTTTTTTACTATTGTGGTACTTTATACTTTTCTCAATAAAACAAAAGTAGAAATATCATAATTTTAACTCCACTTTTGTGTAGGAGTTATCTTAACACCCTGTTTAACTAGGAAAGAGTCATTTTGACTGACATTTTCTAATATAATTTCGTATTAATGAAACCGGACATCTCAGACTGGGTGTTTCATTTCTTTTGTTTAGTCCTGCTTTTATAACAGTTACTTAAATTGTCCGAAAACCGAGCTTGTATTACCAGCTAATATATTTATATATAAACTATTGCAATTAATATGTAGATATTTTATGTGTAAATTTATGAATTTTTAGATTAAAATTGATGTTATATATTTGTATACAGCAGTT
Source organism: Clivina fossor (assembly GCA_963966155.1). NCBI lineage: Eukaryota > Metazoa > Arthropoda > Insecta > Coleoptera > Carabidae > Clivina > Clivina fossor. The sequence goes on from OZ014550.1 coordinate 19,178,702, forward strand.
ATATGATTTATGGAAATATTAAATAAATTTTATGTAAACTTTTTACAAAAAAATTTATTTTTAACATACTTGTAATTTGGTATAATTCATTATCTCTTAAAAAGCTTTATAATAATTTATAGCAACAATTGATATTCAAATGATTTAATGATTAGTTCAAGTTTTAACTCCATTTGAATAAAATAGAAATTCAAACTTTACTGAGACAAATACTTTCATATTTCGCGGTAACCACACATGACACATGATAATACGCCAGCAAACTATGTGGTTATTAAATTTATTAAATCTGAAATTTTTATTATTGTAATATTTAAATTATATATAATAAATAATTAATTCAATAAAAAAAATCATATTAAAAAAGTATTTCAAGAAATTTCATATATACGCATGCGCAGCTTTTTAAACCTCAAAACATAATAAATTTTTTATTAATAAATAGGAAAAATATTGCATATTTATTAAATTTAAATATTTTATTGTTTTTTTTTTATTAAGTTAATTTTATTTTAATATTAAATAAAATAATATAAATATTATTAAAATAAATTATTAAATGTCAAATTATCCACTATTTCGCCAGTGTCGCACCAATCGCTTATACTGCGCATGTCAGATTAGAGCAAGATAAGAGTTCCGTTTGCGTTGTGATATGCAATGGTTGTATGCAGAAAACAAGAACAAATATTTTGTATTCATTTGATGGAACAAATTTTAATTTAAATTTGGCGCCGGGGATTAATGGCGGCGCATTGGCCGAACTCTACCTCAGGGTCAGCTCAGGTGAGCTGGCACATTGTTTTCGCAAGCTATTGATCTATGGTTTTCGCTTTAGAAGTGTGAAATATGGTGTTATTTCGTTCATTTAATTTAATCAGTCATTTAGTAATGTATTATATACAAAGTTTAAAATTCTTTTACGCTAGTTGATGTTATTCAATTATCTGATGAATATTAATATTGGAACTACACGCAAATGTAAATATTTTCAAACACGCGTGCCCTCGATAGATACAAGTAAGTAAATAAGTATAATTTATTTAATTTTGTTGATTTATAGCAGCATATTCTTTATGTTATTAGTTAGATTTACAAGGTTTTTATAAATTTTAGATGACAGACATTCCATTTTATCAAGCATCAAATCATAACATAAAACCAAATATGGATGGATGATGATTAAAACAAAAGAAATTACTATTTTGGAAACTATATTCAATAAAGTTTTGACTGTAATATATTTATGGAAGAATCATAAAAAAGGAAAAGGTATTGTAATCAGATTTTGTAAAAACTATTCCTAGATATTTTATGCATGGTTAAAAAAATGGGTTCTATACTCATTATATTAAAATAAAACGGCTTTGGATTAAAGTTTTGTATTAATATTTATTAATAATCAACGTTTCGATGAACTTAAAACTTATGTCTTAATTAATTTTACTAATGAAGAAGTACATACTTTGAGTTTAATAATATTAATACTGAACTATAATCTAAAGGCGTTTTATTTTAATATTTTATGCAGTTTCATAAACTATTTAATTTCATTAAAATATAACGTTTTGGCTAAAACCGGTTTTAAATAGAATTTTGACTTTGGCATTAAATTGAATCAAATGAACGGGTTGGTTTTTTTTTTCAGTAAAAACAAATTGCATTTCAGCATACGGTTTCTGAAAATGTGGTTTATTACTTTAACCGTTTACCTGGTTTTTTAACGCGCAAATTTAAATTTGACACCTGAACATATAAGTTTTGTGAGATTATATCTGGTAATATATTTTAAGATTTTAATTTTTTTTAACACACTCAAATACTATTAATAAATAAATATACAGGCTGTAACAGAATAACTATTCCTAATTTTCAGAAATGATAGAGTACACTTAGAGAAACATTTTTTTATTAATAAACTAGTGTCCGGAAATTTCTCGGTGCCAAGATACACTAGATATCGTTAAAAACAATCTTAGTTATTACAACATCAAAGAGTAGTTAAGTTAAGGAACATTTTATTAGAAATAATAGTGCATTAACCACCATTTTCGATACACAAGTTGAAACGATGCACAATCGACTGCCGAAAAAAAAAAGAAAAAAAAATTCTGGACACTAGTTTATTAATAAAAAATGTTTCTTTATGTGCCCTCTATCATTTCTGAAAATTAGGAATAGTTATTTTGTTACACCCTGTATAATCTTATTAAAATATTATTAGTTCAAATTCTATAAAATATATATGTATAAAATTAATATTTCTAAAAGTTATTTAAAAATGTAATAGAAAGTCATCTATTCGGTTCGATAGTTTTGTATGTTTCTATATAAATTATAGATTTATAAATAAATAAATTTATCTTTATTATTTAATCATTAAGGTCAACGTATTTCAGAAACAAACCACGCTTCAGTTTTACTTAGTAAAAATCAGAGCTAACCAATCGGTTCATTTGGTTTCATTTCGGAATACATTATAACTGGGACGTTTAACTTTTGCATCATTTTTATTTAAATTTACATTGTAGCAATTTATTGCCGTAATCTTTATATTTATATAACGTAAAACAAATATTAATATTTTGAACATTTCGAAGCAGAATTATCATTTTCAACTGTTCATAAAATGCTAGTAGTAAGTATAGTGATAATATTGTTTCATGTTGTATTTAGGTCGATATCATTCAACAATCTCGTCTATGTAATCGGCGAATGTGATAGCTGGAACTGTTTGAATTCTACATTTCAAGATAAATTCTATGCTGAAGTTTACGATCCAGAGATACAATCATGGGTGGTCGTCGGTTCCAGTTTAACTTTACCAAGGAGCTAATGTTTGTGTAGCTGTTATCGGTGACCGACTCTATATTGTTCAGGTAAATTATACATAATTTCTGTTTATTCTAGAATATTGACATGTTGCAATTTCTGATTTATTTTTATGATTCTATATCAATTGAGCTGTCCACTCTAACCGAATTTCTTTATTTTAATCGTCTTACATTATACTTTTGTCTAACATAGTAAGATTGTGCTTTAAAATTATATATTTGTTGAAATACATAGATCAATTTATAAAAAAGTATAAAAATTATACTTTTCAAATTACATAACACCTCAAGGCGATACTACGCCATGAAGCCTCTGATATGCTACTTTTTCTTTTTTGTATTGTGTCTTTAATATGCACGTTACTCGTAAGAATATGAAATACGCCGAATGTTTGCCATCAAATTAGCAATTTTTAATATTTTTTTTTTTTTTTTGGGTTTATGGGAAATAAATTTGAAAAAATATATGCATTAAATGCACTTTTTAAAATAGATTATAAATTGATGAAAAGAAAATTAGTACAGGTTTATTATCGATCAATTATCCACTATTTATTTAGAATTTACAATTCACAGTGAAATAAACTATAGTTTTTAACACTCGTAGAAAATATGTGTTTACACGGCGTTTTAATGATAATTATGATTTTATTGTTAACGGTTATTGAGGATTTTGAAGGTATATTAAAAAAACGTGTGTGCGATACATAAAAATTTATTATTTTTTTTTAAATAAAAAAATAATTATAAAAATTATTGCAAATCAAATAAGTAATATATATATATATATATATATATATATATATATATATATATATATATATATATATATATATATATATATTTACTGGGTGTCCCATTTTAATCCGCCACTGCAATAACTTTAAAATCGTTCATCGGACAAAAAAATGTTTCGGATGAAAAGTAAATGGTTTCGAGGGGGACATCTGATGCAGGGACCCTTGTCCACCCCGGACCCCCTGGAGGCGGGAATGGGGGGCAACTTTGAAATCTTAAATATAACCCTCTATTTTTTATTGCAGATTCGGATAGACCATTAAAAAGTATGTAAATTTTATTTTGAGACTTTTTTTTATTTTTGATAGATGGCGCTGCAAACAGCATTTTTTTCTCAGTTTATCAGTCTTCAATTTTAAAAAAAAAAAGTGTAACTAAGTACGATATTCAAGTTTTTTCAGTTCTTTGGGATGAGGGGGGGGGGGCAAGAGTCACTGAATCAGATATCCCCTCGAAACCATTAACTTAAAGTTGTATATATATATATATATATATATATATATATATATATATATATATATATATATATATATATATATATATATATACTGGGTGTCCTATTTTAATCCGCCACTTGCAATAACTTTAAAATCGTGCATTGGACAAAAAAATGTTCCAGATGAAAAGTAAATGGTTTCGAGGGGGACGTCTGATGCAGGGACTCTTGCCCACCCTGGACCCTCTGGGGGGCGGAAACGGGGGGCAACTTTAATATCTTAAATGGATCCCCCTATTTTTTATTGCAGATTCGGATAGACCATTAAAAAGTATGTAAATTTTATTTTGAGACTTTTTTTATCTTTGATAGATGGCGCTGCAAACAGCATTTTTTTCTCAGTTTATCAGTCTTTCATTTGAAAAAAAAGGTGTAACTAAGTACGATATTCAAGTTCGTTTCAGTTCTTTGGGTTGAGGGGGGGGGGGCAAGAGTCACTGAATCAGATATCCCCTCAAAACCATTAACTTAAAGTTATCCCTCTCGAAACCATTAACTTAATTAAAAAAATAATACTTTTTACCATAGAGAAACGACTCGCATTCTCACCTCACTTTTTTACAAGTGATTTATTTCAAAAGCAGGATTGTACATGTCGTTACAAAAATGTAATCGGTTTTCTTTGCGGTTTTCAATATTTTGTCGGTTTGGTTTTCGTTTCGGTTTAACATAAAAAGAAACTGGAACAGTTTGTGAACTGGTTCACGTATCCGGTTCGGTTTAAGTGGTTTATAAAAAAAAACCGAAATTGCTTATCATAAATACATCGATATTAGAAAAAATCATTTCTAAATAGAATATTAATGCAATACAAAATGCAATAAATTAAATGTTTAAATTCTCGTACTAATATTATTTTATTATAAAAACTGTTTTATTTATTTCACTGTTTATTTTGATTTAAAAGTTTTAATGTAAATGTAATGGGTCTTTAGGTTGGAAAGAAACTTAATACACGTTGGAAATTTAACTAAGTTTAATGAAAAAAAAATAATACATATAAGTTGAAACGTATATAGATTTGACTTCTGCACAACAACGATGAGTTTTAGGTACAAGATGTTTTCTAGAAACTTAGAGAGCTAAATCTGAACTGATGGTTTTTGAGGTTGCGACTGACTTAAGTTAATTCTCTAAAGTACCATTGATCATTTACTTTTGATAAGAATTAGTAGAATATTGTCTTGTGACTAGTGAGTCATCGTTATATTGCGAGGGTCATGGTTTTTCGAATGATATTTACGACAATACAATTTAGATAGAATACTTTACATATTTAGAATATTCAAAAACATTTGTATAAGATTAGTTACTAACATAATAAATGACTAACATAATAAATGAGAAATATTTCCTAATTAACTTTATTTATTTAATTGGAGTTGGTACATTACATAAATGATTTTTATGGTTCAAATTAAATACATTTAAGTTGGTACATGCTACTACTACCCATAGTATGCACTATGTAGCAATTAATCCGACTGATGATCGGAGAAATCTGCTATCGTGCATACAAGACATACATTTAAAACGCATATGCATTGCAGATATAAACCGGCATCATGCAAACCGAATTTCGGTTTAAAAATCGGTTCTAGATAGGGTAAAACGGTGACGCGGTTCAGAAAAAGTGCAGGTTCGGTTCGCAATTCTGCTCAAAAGTAGGTTTGATATTTATTATAAATTACTTATTATTAAGTAATTTAAAATTATGTTTATACATTTTATACCGGATATAATAGAACAAGATTGGAAGTATATGGGTAAACCCATATATAGACCACTTTGACATTTCTCTGAAAGTTGGCAACACTGTATTTTAATAATATTATAATTTATGTGGGCACTAGGAGAAACTTTTTTGAAAATTTGATCAAAATCGAATAAATGATGTAGCCACAATGAATTTTTAAAGAATTTTGTGATTTTTTTCTCGATAAGTTGGCAACACTGTATTTTGTTAAAATTGCATAATTTATTTTGGCACTAGTAGAAACTTTTATGAAAATTTGATTAAAATCGGTTAAATGAAATGGTCATAGTGAATTTTTAAAAATTTTAGTAATTTTTCTCTCGGAAAGTTGGCAACACTGTAATTTGTTAAAATTACATAAATTATATGAATATTAGGATAATCTTTTGTGAAAATATGTTTTTTAAAAAAAGTATATAATTATACTATTTTTATCTGTATGTATGTTTTAACAATAATATTGAATTTATTGAATTTACATTTATTTATATCTAAATCCATAATATTTTTTCAAGCTATTGGATTAATTATACAAACATTACAAAACAATTTTGATTATGCATTTAAATTTAAAACAAATGTAAATTAGCCTGTAATATACAATATTCATTAGTTTACTTCAAACTATAACCAACAAATTAGGTTATGTTTGGTTTCATTTCCAAATCACGTGCTTTTATCTTTGAAGTTGCAACTTTTATATGTACACTGTAAAAAATAGCGAAGTTACAGAAGAATAGTAGTAAAATTTTACTATAAAAAGTCTGTAATTTTATTTTACCATAAATATTCTGTATTTCTACCTTAAAATTCTGTAATTTTGTACATAATTCATAATATAATCACATAAAGTAAGTAAAAATAACGTATGTAAAATTGCTTATTTGCAGCAAATTGCATCACATACTTAATGTAGAATTATATATTGTTTGTATAACTTATTAAATTATGTAAAATTACAGCTTGCATATTAATATCTGTAATAATTCATCAAAATAATGAGACTTAATTTAGAAATGTACTTATATAATTATACCAACAAAAATATTATAAAACTAAGTAAATTTTATCTATTTATAAAGAATTTCTTGACAACAAAAGAATCATTTCTAAAAACTGTATAACATTTCTTACATATGTACTTTTCCATTCCGTTGGTAATATCATATTACATAATATTTGTAATAGTTCTGATATGTATTTTTAAATAATTATGTAATTATACCTAGAAATGCAGGGCATTATAGTGTCTTATGGTTTTTAGATAAAATTTAATTTTATTTTCTTCCAATTTACTTCTAATTTTCTTCTAATTTACAAAATGCGTATAATCGGATTATAAAGTCAATATAAAATTATAATTGTCCAGTTAATTAGTGCTTATAAATTAAATTTTTTCATAATATTTTGTATCTCTTTATTATCCAGTCTTTTTTCTGTATTAATACTTAAATCTATTTTACGATGTTAAATATTTACGTATAATTGTTTTATGTTTCAGAATCGAACTATGTTAACAAATACATACATACATACACAATCACGCCATGTACCCAAAAGGGTGTGGCACAAACTCTTTTCATCATCTCGAAATCAGTCGCCTCCAAACATTCCTATCTAACAAATCATCTGGAAAATTCAGTATTATTAGATGAATCCAGTTTAGGAAAATTCAGTATTATTAGATGAATCCAGTTTATCTGCAGACACAAGATACAATTGGATCATGAAGCAAAAAAATATGAATACTGAACCGAAAGCACCATGATATGAATCAATATATATATTTGCTAACAGATCAATAACAAAATGTATTCTGTGATCAACTTCAAGTGGTATTCATATTATTCATAAGAAAAGGTAAATTATATAAGTTAATTTTGGCGAATTCTCAGTGTATTCTCGTTATAATAAAAATAATTGTAAAATATTTAGTAAGTTTGGTATAATTTTAAAAGCATTTAACTTAATATGATGGGGAATTATCGAGGGAAAACTACTTCTTCAAATTTTGTACACCATATTTTAGAAATTTCACGTGTGATTGTTGAGATTGTAGTCATTCTTCGAGATTTTACAAGATTTTTAAGAATATTTTTAATAGATTTTACCAGGATTTTAAGGGAATAAATTTGTACACCAAATTTTACAAGTGGTTCCTCCACTCGGATTTTGAGGAATAACAATTTTACGAAATAAAATAGAAATAGAACAGTTTATGTTTGTGAAATATTGGAAGACATTTGAGACCAAAAACAAGAATTGATTTGCATAATTTGTTTTTATTATAATTGTTTTATTTTTATATCACTAATAATGAAAAAAAAAAACATTAATATGTTTTCGCTACAGGTAAATAATATAACTTTTTTTTACAGACACCGTACCAAACGCTATACCACTTTTTCCTTGTGCAGTGAAAATGGTAATAACTTCCGACGTAAGAAATGGGCACTGTACGTAAATTTGTTTGCTGGGAAATACGTTTCGAGACAACGCGCAGATCACGAAAAGCATCCAGAGATTGTTAGTGAAGCAATTGTAAACTTCTAAAACAAGAACGGTTTTCTCAGCGAATTTTCTAAATAAGTTCTTCATTGGATTCATTGTAAAAAGAATGGTATGTATTAATGTTTTGTTTTTATTTTTATAAAATTAGAAACACATATTTTATAAAACAAGATTAGAAGTATATGGGTAAACCCATATATAGACCACTTTGACATTATCACATAAATGATAAGAAATAGAAATAAAAAAAATTTTCACCGAAAGTTGGTAATATATAATATTATAGACGCCAAGGGTATTTTCTGTAAAAATTTGATTAACATCGTATAAAGAATGCAGGCATAACAAATTTTTAGAAAATTATTCATTTTTTTTCGAAAAGTTGGCAACACTGTATTATATTAAAATTACGTAATTTATGTGGGGCACTAGAGGAATCTTTCCTGAAAATTTGATCGAAATCGGATAAATAATGTAGCCACAATGAATTTTTGAAAACTTTAGTAATTTTTTTTCGGAAAGTTGGCATCACTGGAAAAAAATAAAATCACATGATCTTATCTTGCGGCCACAAAATTTTGACTTACGACCGAGCGAGCTGACGACGCACACACATACACCCACATAAACTAAGTTCAGATTCGTCATCTAGAGGTTATATGAAGGATTTATTTCTACACATTTTTTTTTTTTGAAAATGTTAGACACCATACCAAACGCTATACCACTTTTCCTTGCAGTCAAAGTGGTCATAAATAATTAGTAATTGACGGAATTCAGTCTTATATATGTATTTTTATTAACTACTAAGACAACGAACGTTTCGGCAATCACTATATGCCTTCTTCAGGGCTCTAATTATTCATTGTGTTAGTAGGCATAGTAAGACATCTTTCTGACACCACATTAAAATTATGAACTTTAATTTGCAAATTATTGACATCGTACAAAGAAAATTTTACACATGCACACAAATTCGATTTAGATTAAAAATAATGGCCCGTATTCACACCTCACTTTTAAAAGTGATTTTTGTCAAACGTACTTTTGACGTTTACTTAATTAAAATTACTTATTAAGCAAATTTAATTATTTTATTTGTATTTTGTAATAATAGATACATTATCGGATGGGCTTTTGAGGAACGTATTAATAAGATACAATCTTAATTATTTAAAAATATATTGGACGTTTCGATTTTTAAATTTGATACAAGCAACAAGTCATTATCAGCAATTAAATCCAAGTTTGGAGGATTTTAATACATTATAAAATTATCAGTTTGCTATGTTAAACATTGTTAGAAATAAATAGAATCCAAATTTAAAAACATTTTTCGAAATTCAAAAACATTAATAAAAAATACATTAAAAATTTGTACATATTATTTTAAAAAACATGTGTAAATGATTTGTCAATATAAAACTACATAGACAGACATTCCATCGTATGAACTTGTTAATTATAATTAACAACTTTATTAAGTTCAGTATGAACTTGTTAATTATAATTAACAAGTTCAATAATTAATTTAGAATATCTTTTTTTAAATAATTTCTATTTTTTTAAGAATTTGTATTTTTAAATTTATATGAAAATAGAAATTTGTATATATTAAATAAAACTGCTTTAGGTTAAAGTTCAGTATTAATATTTATTTATAGTCGACGTTTCGACGAACTAAACGTCCATCTTCATCAGGAAAACTAATACAAATGACATTTACAGTAAATAATAACAGAACATAGAAATAAGTTACTAGGTAACAAAATAAGTAACTAGATCACAAAATTTATCGATTTTTAATTAATGGAATCAATCTTCTGTTAATATTATTTCTGTATATAATTTTAGTGAAATATAGAGTTTCCAACTTTTCGAGCAATAAATTTATTACTAAAGTTTTTAAAAATTTATAATGGTTACATTATTTTTTCCGATATTGATCAAATGTTCACAATAAGATTCTTCTAGTACCGACATAAATTATATAAGTTTCATAAAACACAGTATTGCCAACTTTCCGAAGCAAATACTAAAATAAAAAAAATATTATATGGCTGTATTATTTATTCTTAATTAAGCAAAATTTCACAAAAGTTTGTTTGGTGACTACAGAAATTATATAATTTTACTGAAATACAGTGTTGAGTAAAAAATATTTTATTTTTATTTATAAGTTGACGTCAAATGAAAAAACACCGGATAAAATTTACGCAAGTAAAAATCGAAAACATAATTCAAATAAACTAAATATTATTTTTGATATTCTTAATTACACATTACGTAATAGTATTTCGTTTTTGCTTAAATTGCTATTAATTTGTTTTAATGAACTAATTAAATTATTAGTTAATTTTTAAATGAAGAAAATTGCATTGACCTTGCCGGAGTTTGTGTGTAAATGTAGTCTTAATTACACATACCACTATAACAGATCAATGAAATATTGAGATTTTTACGTGGCGTATGTGGTGTAAATAGGAGAGATCGGGTACGAAATAGATTAGTGTATGATGAGTGTGAAATTGAAAAAACTGTTGTAGCAAAAGTTGGTGTTAGTCAGTTAAGATGGTTCGGACATGTTGAGCGAATGCGTCTAATGAACGTTTGCTGTTGAAAAGATTTATTAGAATGATTTTGATGGTATTATATTAGAATGATATTAGTTTATCAGCTGTTGCTAAAAATCTAAATATTAATTTAAAATATTTTTAAGCAATATTTGTTTTTAGATTATTGTTATAACTTTTTAAAAAATAATATTGTTATAATATAAATATTATATTATTATATATTATATAAATATTGTATTATATTATATATATATAAATATTATATTATATATTATAAATAAATATTATATTATATTATAATAATTATAATTATTATAGTATATTATAATGTAAAACCAGTGAAATAAAACAAATATATAAGTTGGCAGTATTGCCGTTTTAGAGATATTACTATTTGTTAAGTTGCAATCTTGTAGTTGCCATGATGGCGTTGATAGATAAAGCATGACATGTGTGTGATATTCACATTGACAAATATGTTTGTGATAATTAAATAGTTTTGTTACTTGAGAGAATTTCAATTTTAAACCGTAAGTTATCGTTTTTATTTTGTTCTATTTTATATTGTTTGTAATTATTGTGGTTTGTGTAATATCAGAAAAATATTTTCTTGAAGTCGTCCACATGTGTATTTGCCTAAATTTTTTTTAAAACATTTTAATTTCTAATTTATTTTTAAAAAGTATATAATTATACTATTTTTATCTGTATGTATGTTTTAACAATAATCTTGAAGGTTGTGTTACATTTATTTATATCTAAATCCATAATATTTTTTCAAACTATTGGATTAATTATACAAACATTACAAAACAATATTGACTATGCATTTAAATTTAAAACAAATGTAAATTAGCCTATAACATCAATTTTGATTTATTCATATATTTTTAATTCAATATTCATTAGTTTACTTCAAACTATAACCAACAAATTAGGTTATGTTTGGTTTCGTTTCCAAATCACGTGCTTTTATCATTGAAGTTGCATCTTTTATATGTACACTGTAAAAAATAGCGAAGTTACAGAAGAATAGTAGTAAAATTTTACTATAAAAAGTCTGTAATTTTATTTTACCATAAATATTCTGTATTTCTACCTCAAAATTCTGTAATTTTGTACATAATTCATAATATAATCACATAAAGTAAGTAAAAATAACGTATGTAAAATTGCTTATTTGCAGCAAATTGCATCACATACTTAATGTAGAATTATATATTGTTTGTATAACTTATTAAATTATGTAAAATTACAGCTTGCATATTAATATCTGTAATAATTTATCAAAATAATGAGACTTAATTTAGAAATGTACTTATATAATTATACCAACAATAATATTATAGAACTGATTAAATTTTACTTATTTATAATGAATTTCTTGACAACAAAAGAGTCATTTCTAAAAAACTGTATATTTTTTACATATGAACTTTTCCATTCCGTTGGTAATATCATATTACATAATATTTGTAATAGTTCTGATATTAAGTATGTATTTTTAAACAATTATGTAATTATACCTAGAAATACAGGGCATTATAGTGTCTTATGGTTTTTAGGTAAAATTTAGAGTATAATTTAAAGAAAGAATTATTCTACCATGCAAATTTAATTTTTTTTTCTTCTAATTTATTTACAAAATGCATATAATCAGATTATAAAGTCAATATAAAATTATAATTATCCAGTTAAATTAGTAATTTATTCATAATATTTTGTATCTTTTTATTATCCAGTCTTTTTTCTGTATTAATACTTAAATCTATTTTACGATGTCAAATATTTACGAATAATTGTTTTTTTTTTTTCAGAATCGAACTATGTTAACAAATACATATACACAATCACGCCATGTGCCCAAAAGGGTGTGGCACAAACTCTTTTTATCATCCCGAGAAATCAGTCGCCTCCAAACATTCCTATCTAATAATTCATCTGGAAAATTCAGTATTAGATGAATCCAGTTTATCTGCAGGCACAAGATACAATTGATCATGAAGCAAAAAAATATGAATTCTGAACCGAAAGAAACATGATATGAATCAATATATATTTGCTAACAGATCAATAACAAAATGTATTCTGTGATCAACTTCAAGTGGTATTCATATTATTAATAAGAAAAGGTAAATTATATAAGTTAATTTTGGCGAATTCTCAATGTATTCTCGTTATAATAAAAATAATTGTAAAATATTTAATAAGTTTGGTATAATTTTAAAAGCATTTAACTTAATATGATGGGAAATTATTGATCGTCTGGTTAACAAGATTTATTTGAATGATTTTGATGGTATACGTTTGCGTGGACGTCTGATGAGTAGTTGGAGTGGTATGATTGAGAGGGTGGCTTGCGTGAGCGAAAGTTTCCAAGTAGTAGGAATAAAAGAGCATGCTATGAGAGAAGGAATTATGAATGTGGATGAAAGTGCGAAAGTTGCTTGTTTCGATAGGAATGTTTGGAGGCGACTGATTTCTGAATGGATGAAAAGAGTTTGTGCCACACTCTTTTGGGTACATGGTGTGATTGTGTATGTATGTATGTATGTAAGTATTAAAATTATTCATGATTTTTACGAAGGGGGAACCATATTTTACAAATTTCACGTATGATTGTTGAGATTGTAGTCATTCTTAGAGATTTTACAAGATTTTTAAGAATATTTCTAATAGATTTTACCATGATTTTACTAAGATTTTAAGGGATTTTAATAAATTTGTACACCAAATTTTACAAATGGTTTCTCCACTCGGATTTTGATGAATAACAATTTTACGAAATAAAATAGAAATAGAACAGTTTATGTTTGTGAAATATTGGAAGATATTTGAGACCAAAAACAAGAATTGATTTGCATAATTTGTTTTTGTTATAATTGTTTTATTTTTATATCACTAATAATGAAAAAAAAAATATTAATATGCTTTCGCTACAGGTAAATAATATAATTTTTTTTACAGACACCGTACCAAACGCTATACCACTTTTTCCTTGTGCAGTGAAAGTGGTAATAACTTCCAACGTAAGAAATGGGCACTGTACGAAAGTTTGTTTGCTGGGAAATACGTTTCAAGAGAAAGCGCAGATCACGAAAAGATGCAGAAATTGTTAATGAAGCAATTGGAAACTTCTAAAACAAGAACGATCTTCTCAGCGAATTTTCTAAATAAGTGATTCATTGGATTCATTGTAAAAAGAATGGTATGTATTCATGTTTTGTTTTCATTTTTATACAATTAGAAATACAAATTTTATAAAATAAATAATTAGTAATTGACGGAATTCAGTTTTTATATGTATTTTTATTAACTATTAAGACAACGAACGTTTCGGCAATCATTATATGCCTTCTTCAGGGCTCTAATTATTCATTGTGTTGGTAGGCATAGTAAGACGGCTTTCTGACCACCACATTCAAATTATGAACTTTAATTTGCTAATTATTGACATCATACAAAAAAATTTTAAACATGCATTAACATACAAATTTGATTTAGATTAAAAATACTGGCCCGTATTCACACCTCACTTTTAAAAGTGATTTTTGTCAAAAGTACTTCTGACGTGTTTACTTACAATTACTTATTAAGCAAATTTAATTATTTTATTTGAATTTTGTAATAATAGATACATTATTGGATGGGCTTTTGAGCAACTTATTAATAAGATACAATTTTAATTATTTAAAAATATATTGGACGTTTCGACTTTAAATTTGATACAAGTCCTCATCAGCAATTAAATCATGTTTAGAAAATTATCAGTTTGCTTTGTTAAACATTGTTAGGAATAAATAGAATCCAAATTTAAAAACATTTTTGGAAATTCAAAAACATTATTAATAAAAAATACATTAAAAATTTGTACATATTATTTTAGAAAACATTAAATTAATATGTACAAAATTTTAAACGTATTTTTTATTAATAATATTTTTGAATTTCCAAAAATGTTTTTAAATTTGGATTCTATTTATGTTTAACATAGTATACTGATAATTTTATAATGTATTAAAATCCTCCAAACTTGATTTATTAATATATTTTTTAAATAATTAAGATTGTATCTTATTAATAAGTTCCTCAAAAGCCCATCCAATAATATATTACCAAAGGAACACCATTGAAGTAATAATAGATACGTAAAAATAAATATCAAAAATAGAAATACTATTTATATTTGATAAGAAGTAGAAGTAAAAATTTATTTTAATACAAAATAGAAAAACATTTTTTCACAGAAATAAAACGCAAGAGTTGGGAATTGAATTAGTTGAATTGAATTTTTACTAGATGATCTATTTATGATATTAAAACATGAATGGCAAATTAGAAAAATGTGTTTGGATTGTTATGGTGTTTGTAGCTCAGTTGGTTGGTTAGAGCACGTTTTGCGAAACAACGAGGTTTCGAGTTTACAACCCGGCAACGCTAAATATATTTTTACGAAATATTTTCGAAAAAAACTAATTTCAAAATTAGTTCACTTTGATCCACAAAAGCATTGAATAATTTGTGATAAAATTATAAAAAAATATTGTAGAATAAAAGATAATAATTATTTCTGCAATAAATTTAATCTTTCGGGTTAAACATATTTTCGTATTTCTTGTTTCTTATTCCCAGATTAAAATCGGCAGGCTATAAAATTCGTAAATTAATATTCTAATGTTAAACTTAATCAGTGAGATAACTAGGTAATTAGATTGTCAACTGTTTGATTAGTCAGTTGACAAATTAACAAATTGATTAACTTATAAAACCTTTAACAATGCTTTGTGCAACCGTCCCTAAGAATCAAACTAGACAATTTTTTAATAACGAAAATATTGCAAAATTTCTAATCTTAGGAATAGATATACAGATTCTAATTAATTTCGAAATTTATACTAAGAATAAATTTATTCCTTGTTTTAACTAATTCATATTTTATCAAAAGTTAGAAATACCAAATCTTAATTATTTATGATTGCATTACAATTTTAGAATATCTTTTTTTAAATAATTTCTATTTTTTTAAGAATTTGTATTTTTAAATTTATATGAAAATAGAAATTTGTATATATTAAATAAAACTGCTTTAGGTTAAAGTTCTGTATTAATATTTATTTAGAGTCGATGTTTCGACGAACTGAACGTCCATCTTCATCAGGAAAACTAATACAATGACATTTACAGTAAATGGCAGAACATAGGAATAAGTTACTAGGTAACTAAATAAGTAACTAGATCACAAAATTTATCGATTTTTAATTAATGGAAGCCAATCAATCTGCTGTTAATATTATTTCTGTATATAATTTTAGTAAAATATAGAGTTGCTAACTTTCCGAGAAATAAATTTATTACTAAAATTTTTAAAAATTTATAATGGTTACATCATTTTTTTCCGATATCGATCAAATGTTCACAGAAAGATTCTTCTAGTGCCGACATAAATTATATATGTTTAATAAAATACAGTATTGCCAACTTTCCGAAGAAAATACTAAAATAAAAAAAAAACATTATGGCTGTATTATTTATTCTTAATTAAGCAAAATTTCACAAAAGTCTATTTGGTGACTAAAGAAATTATATAATTTTACTGAAATTCAGTGTTGAGTAAAAAATATTTTATTTTTATTTATAGTATATAAGTTGACGTCAAATGAAAAACACCGGATAAAATTTACGCAAGAAAAAGTCGAAAAAATAATTCAAATAAACTAAATATTATTTTTTGATATTCTTAATTACACATTACGTAATAGTATTTCGTTTCTGCTTAAATCGCTATTAATTTGTTTTAATGAACTAATTAAATTATTAGTTAATTTTTAAATGAAGAAAATTGCATTGACCTTGTCGGGGTTTGTGTGTATAAATGTAGTCTTAATTACACATGCGTATTATATTAGATTAGTGTATGATGAGTGTGAAATTGAAAAAAATGTAGCAAAAGTTGGTGTTAGTCAGTAAAGATGGTTCGGACATGTTGAGCGAATGTGTCTAATAAACGTTTGTTTAAAAAGATTTATTTGAATGATTTTAATGATATAAGTTTGCCCAGTGGATCAGTCCGATGAGTAGTTGGAGTGGTGTATGATTGAGAGTGGCTTGCGTGAGCGACAGTTTCCAAGTAGTAGGAATAAAAGAGCATGCTATGAGTGAGGAATTATGAATGTGGATGAAGCGAAAGTTGCTTGTGCTGGATAGGAATGTTTGGAGGCGACTGATTTTGGAATGATGAAAAGAGTTTGTGCCACACCCTTTTGGGTACATGGCGTGATTGTGTATGTATGTATTATATTGCATTTTTCTTCAGTTAAAAATTAACTAATGACTTAATTGGTTTATCAAAATAAATTAATGGCGATTTAAGCAAAAACAAAATATTATTTTATTTAATGGCCCTAAAATTTCGTCAGTTTTATTTTATATTATCTAGTTGGATAAAAAATTATTTTTACATTTTGTATTTATTTAATATTTCGAAATATTATTGAGAAAAGAAAAGACCCGATTATTTTTGCTCCTCCGATTGGTACGTAGGCCGATAGTGTTAATAATAATTAAATACATGTGGGATAGGGAATTTTTCGTAACTAGATTTAAGTTGGTAGCACGAGCAGGGCCACCTATTTTTGCACTGTTGCTGGCGTAGCGCGCGGGAGTGTTGTGCAGTGTAATTCAGAGCGTTGTTTATAATTTTTCTTAATTGTTTAATGTAGTTTAGTTTAGTGTTATAGTAGTGTTATTTATTCTATTTATTAATATTTTATTTTATTTATTATCAACTATTTATTATTTTAATATTATGACTATTGCATTTTATACACATACAAAGTAAATTGTTTTTAATTAATAATATTTACAATGCCAGAAGTAGTTACAATTATTTTAAACTAATTAACTACATTATTGTTATTCATCAGACTTTATTCTTCCCTGATGAAGCCTACAATTGTTAGGTGAAAATTTGAAATTTTAATAATATATTTATGTATATACATTAATGTTATTGTAACTCAATTAAACCTTTGCCGATATCCTTTATTCAAATCTTAAATATTCACACGGCAGTTACATTTACTTAATATATACAGAGAGAGTGTAAAGTTTGGAACTATTGCAATAAATCTTTTATTAAACGTTTTTGAAAAAAATCCTCGAACACGTCAATTTTTATCTTAAATTAGACATATTTTACTGTAATCGTCACTTAAGGATCGTCTTTTGTTTTTGAGTTATGACGTAAGCGATAATTTTTTTAAATGGAAACCTATATTTTTTATTATTGATTTTGGTAGTACTTTTTATTCCGTTTCCAACCATATAAAATTTTAAATATGTTACATTTGAAAAAAATTGAGAAAAATAATCTTAAAGTTTTAATATTAAAAATCAATTACACAATTTTTATTAATAAAATAGTTTTTGAAATTTGGAAAAAGCAAAATAATAACACTTATTTTATTATGATATTTATAAATTGCCTAATTCTTACAGTTGCAGCTAATTTTTTTGTGTTTTATACACTAATAACTAGATTTATTTTGCCAATTTAATTAGTTTTTAATATTAAAACTTTAAGATTATTTTTCTCAATTTTTTTCAAATGTAACATATTTAAAATTTTATATGGTTGGAAACGGAATAAAAAGTACTACCAAAATCAATAATAAAAAATATAGGTTTTTATTTAAAAAAATTATCGCTTACGTCATAACTCAAAAACAAAAGACGATCTTTAAGTGACGATTACAGTAAAATATGTCTAATTTAAGATAAAAATTGACGTGTTCGAGGATTTTTTTCAAAAACGTTTAATAAAAGATTTATTGCGATAGTTCCAAACTTTACACTCGCTCTGTATATATATATATATATATATATATATATATATATATATATATATATATATATATATATATATATATAAATTAAAAAATATTCGACATAATTTTACAAATATTGGGTAAAATTAGTTTTGTTAACTGACGTCTCGTTGATTGATTTGTTTACTGATAATCTAGTAGCCTAATTAATTCGTTAATTAACTTAACGTTTTTATGCAAAAATATTTTTCTTTTGTCGTAACCCTATTGCAACTATATTATATTAAAAATATCAAATTTTCTGTATTTAATTTTAAATGTTTGTCATATTTATATAATAAAATTCAAATAGTGTAGTATCTTTCAAATTTTTATTTCTTGTTATTTTTTTGTTGCAGATACGTTGACAATGAAATTCAAAAAAAGGAAATACAAGAAAGGAGCCATGGATAATGAAATAAAAAAAATTTCTAAAAACAAAAGTTGCTTGTTTTAAAATTTTAACTATCCTATTTTGTTATCGCCATTTATTTTTTATTCTATTTATACTAATGTTATGATGATTTTCAAAGCAATGTTGTAAATATTTAAGTATCTTTTTTTTTGGTGGCTTTTCGCTGCTGGATATTAATCTGTTTTACTGCATTTTTGGAACTTCTAGAATTGCCAGATTATCTACAAAAGCTAAACAATTTTTTCTTCCTATCTGGACTTTCCGTATCCCTATTACCATTTTTTTCAATTAAAAAGCGATAGGGATAATCCATTATCTTGTCTTACTCCTGTCTTGATTTCAAATGGTTCTAAAAATTTTCGCAGAAATTTTTGATTGTGTGTCAGTAAGAGTTTTCTTGCGTTTTCTTGTCAGTCCCAAATTTATCCAAGCTATTGAACAACGTTTTTATATCTATGAAATCATACGACTTACTGCTAATATTAAGATCATTTAAATTTATAAAATAAAACGGCAAATATGCACACGTATTTATTATGTTTGACGATAATTTGCTGGTTTTATTATTAATTTCTTCTATTAAATATAATGTATGTTTCAGGGCTTTATAAATAGATTTTTTTATAACGATTACTACTTTCAGGTGAGAATTCTTTATCTAGTATATCGTCATTTTCTCTTATACTTTTTATATAATTTATAATTGAAAAATTGCTATTGGAATTTAATCTTTGCTTTAAATAAGTAGCTGATATTTGCAATCCAAGTGGAACATAATATAATGCTTCAGCTAATAATTCTAATTCTGCTTTGTTATTTATTGATCAAAAGTTTGATCCTAGTAATATGGATAATAGCTTGATGGCTATATTGATATTTATTGGACTTATTTCTACTGTATTTATATTTTCCCAAACAGACATTTGCGACGTGATTAAAATTTTGAATTTATTAGTTTTAGCGTTTTCCTCAAATTCATTAACTGTCAAATAATACATTATCAAAAATAAACAATACCGGAATTTCTTGAAAATACTTATAAACTTCACTAATAATTCGGGAATGATTTGTTTCGCTTTCGTTAAAGACATACAACTCCAAAGCGAATTGACAAAAAGATTCAATTAATGCGTTTTTATTTTCAGTATTTAACCAAACTGTATTACAATAATTGTAATATAAAAAAAAAGATTATAATTATTATAATCTTGTTTTTGTTTCTGTATATAATACCGAGCTAATTCAGTCTTGCCAATTTCTGCCTGTCTACAGAGTATTACAATATTACTCTCTTCAAATTTACTATCAATTTCAAGCAGCTTGTCTTCTCGATCAACAAGTGAACTAGTTGGCTTAAAAATAACGTACGAAATTGGTCCACTTGTATGTCTTTTTTCAAATTTACTTTTACCATTTGCATTTTGCAATCATATAAAAATTCTGTGTGCCCGAGTTTGTACTGTATTCATTTGTAATAAAATAATTTTCAAAAATATAGCTGTCTTTGAACTGAGGAAGATGCAATTGTTTATCGCAAAATATAATCACGTTGGCTACACTATTACTGAAGGTTTGAGCAGCAAGTGATACTTTCATAATCATATTTTTGAACTGAACATGACTTTTCGACAGTCGATTGCCTGCTTTCAAACCTTCTTCTTCCTGCAGTTTAGCTAACGATTCTATGAAGGACCACTCGATTTTCTTGCCATTTGTATCGTATAAAACTTTATAGCTCTCTAAACAGTTTCGAATCAATTTAAGCATATGGCAAGCATCAAATATGACTTAAACTCGTTCTTCAGAACTCAGATGTTTGAAAGATGGCAACGTATTGTCGATGTCAAATTTATCTTCTAGCTTCTTTATCATTGAGAAATGCTGGGGGCAATAATCTAATGTCAGGGAAACAACATCCATACAGCAAAACAGTGTCAACGATTTGAGCATTCGTGTTAGCGTCGATACCGTTGATGAGGAAATACACGGTTGGAATTTTCCAGTTTGAATTTAAACTATAAACATTTAAAAAAAAAATTTCTATATTTTTTTTGCATTATGTGGCAATTTTTTAAATTTTGTTTACAAAGTCATGCAAACATTATAATCTTCATCATTTTCTGGAGATGGTTGTTTTTTTATTAATGCCCGATCGAGAGACAAGCTCCACAGGTTTTGGCGATCATAATGCCCGCCGGCATATTTACGTTTTACGGAGCGATCTTTCCACGCTGACCGCTCTTTCTTTGCATTTTGTGCTGTTGCATGACCGCTTTGGTCCTACAGATTGTATAATTAACATTGGGTTTAAAAAAAATATCTTACTTAAGCGTCCAATTAGCATGGATTATAACATTGTCGACAATGAGTTTCGTATAGTTTTAGAAAATTTATTGAACTAAAAATACAATTCTGTGGGATTGAATTAACATAGAAACTTAAAAATAACTAAACAAATTGTTTATTTATGATGCTTGTGGTTCAAACAGTCGATGCACATATGCGGGTAGCCAACACAATCCGCACAGTATGTGGTTACTTTCTTTACCATAGTTTTTGTGATTTTATTCTGCTTTTTTCTATAACACTCACGACAATATTTCCGCGTTTCTATGGCTTTACCTTCTTTTTTTTCTCATAATGTGTTTCCTAAGCAGTTGAGTAGGAACATTGCCAGAATTATTTTCGCTGCCTGTTTCTAGATTTTCTTCTTGTGCCTAGAGCAAACCTTCTACCACCTTCTTCCTAAATTCAGTTATACTTATTTTACTACGGATTTTACAGGATTTTTTTTTTCATTTATTGGTTCCGTTGCTGTAGAAATGCTACTTACGAGTACATCGATGGTATGTGGATTCTCAAAAATTTGACATTTTGCCTAAAATTTCGTCCATCAAATCAAAAAATTTAAATCGAATTGGCCCTCTGCCGCTTTTATTTTTATTGTCTTTACAAATTGTATATGATCGAATTAAATTTTGCCACTATTTGTGGCATACTGTAGCAGTAAACTAAAATAATTGTTTTGATTCATTTAAATTCTACTCAAAACGCACGAGAATTTTATTATTTACATCGAGTTTCATGCTTATTAAATCATTCACTACATTCATCCATATATGTTTTTTATATATCGGATGGTACATTTCTGTATAGTGACTATTTACGGTTCTTATTAATAATATCGTATTATCGTACGTCCAATTAGTTTTTTCTGTAAAATAACACTACATTTAGAACATGTAACTCCAAATAGATAAAAGTAAATTCTAAATACAATATAATATAAATAAACACAAGTTAGCTTTGAAAAAAAAAATGATTGATGTAACTACGTTAAGAACAGATGAAATTAAAATTATTTTTCTCACAATCATTTTGTCATACGTTATAGTTACAACTATTATTGACAGATCACGTCGTAAATTACAATTATCCCCACTTAAAATCATGTAAAATCTCTACAACAATCTTACTGAAAATCTTTAATGAAGTTGTAAGAGCTAGCTAATTTACATTGTAAATATACATTTAAACAGATTTACACTTAATTATCTCACAACAACATATATTAAAGCATATATAATTATTAATTCACGTGACGTTTAAATACACTGTTGCGGCGCACACACGAACCATTTCAAGGAATTGCACGCTCCAAAGTGTAAACCAACTAAATAAATGCATTCTCCATTATTCTTTTCCGATTGTTCCTGATTCGTCCGCATTATCTGATACTTGAAGCTGATATTTCATTCTAGTACAGTAGCTACAAACATCTGTGGCTGGTGAGCCAAATCCCAAGTTGAAATCCCGTGAAAATATTTTATGAAAATAACTGTATTTCACTTTTAGGTTATCATCAACTTCCTTATTGTACATTTTCCACATTTTGGAGATTGTTAGCGTTGAAGGTAAGTATAATCGTCGGGACTTAGCTCGATTGTAATGACTTTCACATCCCTTAAATTTCCCGATAAATAGTTTTACACTATCTAGTTTATCGGACATCTTCCCCGTCCATCTGTCACCACCTCGATTTTTTTTTATTTCTTCTGCAGATTTTATATGTTTTGCAACCGACAGAATTCTTCTTGTGGAGACTTCAAATAGCTTTTGAAAAAAAATTTGGCAAACCTTGTACACCAATTTCCCTTTACGTACCTAAAATTGTTAACAACGAAATTCAATAAAGTGAAATTTCGTAATAAAAAATAGTTAAATTTACCGTATACTGAATTTGGACATCATGAGGTTTATGTGACTTCACATTGTTTCGTTCACGATGCCGTTTGGGATTGCAAACATGAATAAGATGGCCAAGGCGAATATTTTGCTTGATTCTACTGTTATCCTTAAAAAATTTATTTTTTGCTTCAATCAAAGTACAAGCATCAATATTATTGCATTCAAATGTCTTGTTAACATTGTGATTACATGGTATTCGCCATTTCTGTATAATTAGATCCTTTGGAGCATATCTAAATAATTTTAAGCTTATTAAGATCATTCTAACCTACAAATTTGAAAAACTAACTCACTTCATATTTTTCTTAATTATTCGCTCAGCCTGCTTATTTTTCTGCCTCTTTCTACTTCCTAAACTATTCTCTGCTACACTCACACCTTCCGAAGACATTATAAACAAAATATAATACTTATTGCATCAAAAATAATGTGCAGGTCGCACAAGTATTTGGCTTAGAAGTGTCAAACGGGACATGTTTCGTTTCGAAAACATAACTCTGTGGACATGTTGCGTTTTGATAGTGGAATACAAACTTTCCGCCTACTTTTCAATGGGATTTGTTGCGATTTGACACAAACTGTGTATTTTGTAAGATACACAGTCTTTTAATATACCCAACGCCATCTCTACTTCAAAAAATTAAAAAATGGACATGTTGCATTTTGAAAACGAGCTCCTCATATGTCTTCGTGCGGCAAACATGGATAATTCCAACATTTCGGCCAGAATTTATTCCACTGCAGCCGCTGCATAAATCGCAGCCCCAATACTTATTCGTTTTGCATAGCGCCTTCTTTTCATCTGACGATGCATTTTTGCAACTGGCATTATTAGCCCAGATCGCTTAGATGCTGTTACGCGTGTTTTGTTCTTTCCACTTTCATTTACCGTCGTCTTACGATTATCACAAACATAATTTTCACTCATGACTCAATACATGATGAATTTTACGAAAGAAATACGTACAATGTTTTCTTGTTTACAGAAAAAATATGTTGAATGACAGGCTTTATTTATTTTATTCGGCTACCATGGACATGTTGTGTTCCGTTTTGTTTTAATTTCCCGCGTCGTAAAGCATGGAATAGAGTAATTAGGCGTGTGACTATAATTTTCAATTTGATTTGATTGACAGATATTTGTATTTAGTACCAAAAGATACTTTTTATTACAATGCTATTACAGTTGATTCGAATAAGCAGTTAATTTTTTATTTTAATTTTGTTTGGTTTTTTGATTATATATTTAATAGGATACATATTTTTATTCATAAAAAATAATAAATATATAAAAAATTAAACAATTTTTTCTCGAGAATCTTATCTAAAATTTGATTAGTCTGAAAATAAATAGTAAAACAATAATATACATTTTTTTTAATTTAATAATTTATTTTTTTCAAACAGTTGGCAAAAAAATTATAGAATTAGCTTTAACAATATATAAATAATTTGACAAATGTTATTTATTATTAATATTATTAGTATTAGATTACAATTATTATACAAGAATTATTACATGTAATATAATTATTATATTTATTTTATTTATCACACTGATAACTTGAGTTAAATTTAATTGAAATTGAAACAAAATAAATGATCATACCTATATGTAATAGAATGTCATTTTCAGTAAAGAAGTTGTCAATTATATTAGAATTGAAGGAGGTGCTGGTATTATCTTTTCATTTTTTATAAATTTTAATTTCTGTAATTTAATTTTTTCTTCGGCCCAGAACTCATGATGATGCGACGAACGAAAATCTATTTTTGCCTATAGAGGCCTAGGTAACATATAAATCGAATTTAAAGAGTCGAACAAATTATTCATGGAGAATAAAAAGTTTGCCGTTACTTTTGCTGTTTCCGGCATCATTCCACCCCGAATAACAACATTGATGAATGCTTATGTTCTGCGAATAAAAGTCTCTGCAGCCAGTGTAATCATTTTTCAACGGTGACCTTCAGGATGTATATGATCTATTGTCAACTTTGTCAAGTCTTCCGTCATCATTAAGGCCATCTACATAAGCCTTTACAATGTCACTTTATTTTACTTCCCCCATCTGAAGTAATAATATTTTTATTTAATAAATTGTTTCGCATGCATTTCAACAAATGAGAAGGATCAAAAATATGGAATATAATGTAGTGGCAGTGGATACAGTGCCCGCAGTAGATGGACTGGAAGTCTCCCAGGATTGTGTCGCCGAGACTTAAGTCTCGGCGACACAATCCATCTACTGCGGGCACTGTATCCACTGCCACTACGAGGCCAACACCAATAAAAGGGGCACTGACTAACCGAGATCAGCGGGGCTCCCCTTACCCATAGTACCTGTGTAACTCTTGACAGGTCACGAGTCAGTAGCTAAACAAAATGCGCGTGGGTCGCAGCGGCAGTTTCTCAAAGCATAACCATGTTGCAATGCAGTGACTGCGTGTGCCCACCGCACCAAGTTTCTAGTCTGAGTCAAGTTCTAGCTCAAACCATTGACTACCTCCCACATATCTTATACCGAGCCGATGAACCTTTGCACAGAACCTGTGGTCGGAGACAAGCGACTCAGCGTCGGTAACGTCATGTGGTCTACCCCGGAATTCATCTTCGGATACTAGATGCTCGCGTGCCTTCGAGCATCCGACACCTCAAACGATGATCCCGCCGTTACCCAACTAAGAGAATCAACTCATCGGAGGCCAGCGCAATGTCTAGAGCATTTAGATAGACACCGCATCTGGGAACCCCGGATGAGTCAATTCAATCCCATCTATGGGGCAATATCTCGGATACTAGACAATCGGCTATTTAATCCTATGCCCGACACCTCAAGCGATATTACCGCATTGGTCCCTGTGTTGTTGTTCAAAGACAACCTCATGACAGGTCACGAGTTTAAGCAATATCCACATATTTGTTTCTGAGCGCGTCGACTCAGTTAGTTAAAGCAACGCCATGTGGTCTACTTCGGTGACTCATCTTCGGATACTAGACCATCGGTTGTTAAACCTATGGTCCGACACCTTATGTGATGGTCCCGCCGTTGCTTTCCTGGTTCCTATAAGTTACCAGAGCCAACTCGAAGTGATTGTCAGGGAAACAGAGCCGGTTTCTCCAGCAGTGACCAGTTACGCCCTGATTGTGAGAGAAGCAGAGCCGGTTTCTCCAGCAGGGACCGGTTACGCTCAGCACAATGCCAATCCTCCGACCCAGCTCAGGCCGGACAATCCGGACACCACCCAATTGCGGTGCTCTTCGCGCTCCATACCCATTCTAATGGATTCCAGGGAACTCGAACGCTCATACAGAAAAGAAAACTCTTCCCGGATCTCCCGACGGCGTCTCCAGGTCTTTTTAGGATTAGGTATATTAGTTGATTGCGAGAAACCAGTTAAATTTAGTAGGATTGGGCAATTGCTATTGCCACATTTATTAATAGGTATAGCTGCTAAAGCAGCATTGATGATTGCTTTATTAATTTTGGATAGTGTATTGTCAATATTAAGAAGTTCGTTAAAATTTATTTCAGGAGTCTTTATGGATTCTTTAAATAATTTCCAGTCAGCTTTATCTAGATTAAAATTATGTGTGTGATTTTTATTATTAGAATTGCTATTGTAATTTATTAATATTGGTATATGATCGCTACCAAAAGCATCTGATCTATAAGTTTGCCAATTGAATTGAAATGTGATGTTTGATGAGCAAATGGTTAAGTCTATGATAGACGTAGAATTAGAACGTAGATTAATATATGTTGGCTCGTCAATATTATTTAGAAGACTAATGGCATTGTTTGTTTGTAGGTGGGATGTTAAGATTCTACCAACATGGTTTGGAACGACAATGTCAGTTTCCCATAAGTTTGAGTGAGCATTGAAGTCGCCACATATTATGAAAGGAGTAGGTAATTGATCAAGAATGGAATCGATTTCATCTGATTTTAATTGCCAGTTGGGTGGTATATATATATTGGCGATTGTAAGTTTACTCATACAAGGAGTAGATGAAGAATTAATAAAAATTTGTACTACAGTTATGGGTAGATTTGAGTTAATGTCTATTATTCTGAACGGTATATTTTCTTTGACTAAGGTGATAACACCTTTTTGTGCTCTACCTTGAGCATCGTGATCATTACGGACAGATTTGTAATGCTTCAATGAAAAGTCCTCGTTTGGCTTGAGGAATGATTCCTGAATGCATAATATGTTGGGATCTTGCTCAGCTACTAGTAGTTTTAGTTCGTTAAATCGGTATTTTATTCCTCTAATATTCCATTGTAATATCATGATTGGAATGAGTAGTGATCAGATGCAGGCAACACCTGAGATCTCAAATTTTCTTGTGAAGAAGTATAGTATTCTCTATCTTCTGTTGTTTCTGAACTTACTGATATGTTATCTAGGTTATCTGAATTTAGTTTGTTGATTATTCTTGTTATTCTATTTTTTAGTTGGGGTGATGGTATTTTTTTATGCATTTCTTTTAACAATTTTAGAGTTTGTTCTAGGTCTTCTGTATAATCAGTCAATAAGTTTTTGGGATGTTGTATTCCAATAGCTTTTTCTAAAAAGTCTTTAAATTGTGTAAAATTTAGTACGTATTTATCTGGCTGTGCCTCCATCTCTTTTTTTATTATCTCTAAAGATTGTATTTTTAGTTTAGTGTCAGTTGCCGATTTCGATTTTCTTTTCTTTTTCTTCTTATTTTTTATATTTTGTATTGGTTTGCTAACTTGGCTTTCTGTTGTGGTGTCAGTGTCACTGTTATTTTCTGGTGAGGCCGGACGTTTAAATCTAGTTTCTTTTGTATTTCCTTCTTTTTGTGATGTTTCTGCTTGTTTATTTACTTCTTTTTGTGGTATTGATATGTTTTGTTTTTCATTACCAGGTAACCGAATGGTGATTTTTTTAATTTGGCTGAGCTCTGTTTGATCATTTTCTTTGCTTTGTTTTTGATTTTCTTCCATTTGGATGTTACTGTCGTTGGTGGTTTTATTTGTATTTTCTATATGATTATTTGAGGTTTTTTTTGTATCTAGTTTTTCGGGAAGCATGGGAAAGGTGGTTTCATTTGTTATGTCAATAGGATTGTTTGCTTGTGTAGTGATATTTGAGTGTGGAGAGGATAGGTTTCTGTCTATTGAGGTGGCCGAAAGTTTCTGTATGGTTTTGTTTGGAGATGTGTGGTTTCCAACCACATTTGTTATATGATTTTCTTCTGGGTTTGTATTCTTACATTTTGATTCCGTATGTCCTTGAGCATTACATTTTTTACATATTATTTGATCGCTTGTTAAAAAGATTTTATACTCAGTATTTTCATATTGTATTATAATACTATCTGGTATTTTTGATTTTTCAGACTCAGGAATGTAGACTTGTCTGCGAAAGCTTAAGATGTGTGAGTAGGCTGGGTCTGTTATTCCCGCTCTTAGGCTGGTGACTGGTGATAGTAGTTTGATATTATTTTGTTGCAATATTCTTGTTATTTCTTCATGAGGAATTGTTGGGCAAACGTTTGAGATAATTATTCTGGTTGTTGTTGTAACATAACGTCTTATTTCAGTTACATGGTTTTGTACTGTAATTTTGTTATAATTATTTACAAGCGTGTCAACTAATTGTTTGTTTTTAAGAAATATGCATATCCGCTGGTTTGATAATCTTGATACATGTGTAATATTATCTGGATTAATTATATTACCTATGGCAATAACATAATCTTTGAATGATATTTCATTTTGCGCATTTAAAATTATGGCTTGTTCTCGTTTTGGAAATATTGTTTGTAAGTTGTTATTGTTAGATTTTGCTGCGTTTGAGTATGTTGTAGAAGTTGAAGTCATTTGGCTTCCTCTCTCTGGAGGTTCCAACATGGTTGGTTTTGACCGAACAGCTCAAACACAAACCATCAGGTAGCCGATGTGTGCTAATCCGTTCTAGTCAGGTGTTGTTAGATGTCGCCGCTCGCTCAACGCCTAGACGTATATCTGTTGCCAGACATGCGCTAGCCTCACGCGTTTTTATGACAGATAGTTAACCTCCAAAGATTATGTTTTGATTTATTTATAATATTGTGAATTTGTTATTATTTTTGTTTAATTGAAAATCTATGTTGTAGTTTATAGATATGTTATATTTAATTGAATTATTTATAAGTTTACCTTATAAATTTGAGATGTTTATTCGTAGCTAGCACTCACGTGTTATCACTGTACAAAGTTCACTCTCGAAGCATATTATTAACTTTATAAATATCAAACAACTTATTACATTGACTATTATTTAGATATTTTATAATATAATATTATTTTTATCTTATGACATATATGTATACTAATTAATATAATTAAGGAAAAAAAAAAGTTCCTTATTTATTTTTCTGTAGTATTTATGAAAATGTATGATTTTCATAAATTTTTACAATTTACATTACATAAATAATAAATATTTGACTAAATATAAAGGATCATTAACTACTATAGGTCCTATGATACGCTTGAACAAAAAAATATTTTATTCTATATTAATAAATAAAGTTAAAACAATTTGTCAACACATATTACATAATAATATTCATTTATTTATTAATTTGAATTTTATTATAAATAACATTTAATATATTTTACATATTTAATAATAATAAAATTAATATAAATTAAAAAAAATATATATTTAAATATCTTATTTAAATTCAATGCAAAACACGAAATGCACGAAATGTCAAAAGACGTTATGAAAGATATGAATAGTTATAGTTCCATCAGCCATCACTGCTAAATATTGGCGCTGGTGTAGATAAACCACGTTTAAACCGTCAATGTTCGTCGGTTAACTATAATCGACGAATAACATCTAGCTGGAGTTTCGTGTGTGTGAAGAAAACCGATTTCAAGGTTTAAACCACGTTTAACTTTAGTCGTGGTTTAACCGAATGTGAAGAAATCGGGCATAACTCGACTATATAATCCATAGATAAGGATATAAATAAATAGCTCACTTGCAATATTACTGGCCAATGTGGCGCGACTACTGGCCGGACAAAGAACTAATACTTATAGCGGACGGTTTAAAATAGTACTATAACTACCTAGTTCAGGCAGTTTTTTATTTTTTCCCAAAAAACCGGGACAAAATGACAAACCGGCCGGGACGCCGGGACCATACCTTCACACCGGGACTGTCCCGGTCAAACCGGGATTGATTAAGCATGGCCTGCGAGCGTTGACTAAATCATTAACATTTAACATTTGATAAATTACGGAATTCAAACATTTATTTAATTCCAATCACGGCTTAATTAAAAATTAATTACGTTTGAAAACAATAACAGAATTTTATAACCCAAAACATATGACACATATACATATTGGGATTTATATCAATCAAAACTCGTTTTTATTACCAAGAAACTTTACAATAATTACGTAAATAAATCATTTTTTTCCAATAATTTATTGATTTCAATTGCAAAATATATATATCCAGTGTTTTCATGTACATTTTTATGAATGCTAATTTTTGACCGGGCAAGCTCACGGACACTTTCGGCCAGCATATCTCACGATTTCAGGGCACTTTATTTAAACATATTAAAATCTATCTTTATAGCCTTTTTTCGTTCATTTGTGTAATAGAACAGGTAAAAACTATAAACTAGGTCAAATAAATGTACAAATAAAACGGAATATATACGAATAAAACTTAATAAAACACCTAAAAATTGGTTTGTTTACGTTGTAACTATGACAACACAATTTTACTACGCGATTAAATCAACTTGAAAGCAATTTTTAACAAACTTATCAATAAAAACTCGTAGATATACGTTTATTTTCATCATTTCATTGAATATTTCCTGCCATAATTTGGTAATAAAATGCTATAAAACATACGCGAGAAACATCGCTTTGAATTACACTTGCAATGACACCAAACTTTATTTACGCGATTAAAACAATTTAGAAGTAATTTCTAAACAAGCACCAATAAAAATACGTAGATAAACATCTATTTTCATCATTTCATTGTATATTTCTTGTCATAATTTGTAATGAAATCGTATAAAATACACGAGAAATATCTCCGCTTCGATTTGCACCACAACTGACAGTGACAGCCATCTTGCCTTCCTATCAGTTATGTTAAATATATGACAATAATAAATTAATTATAATTATTTTATTTGGTAATAAAAGTCGAGAAAAATGTATATAAATGCGAAAAACGCGATAAAAACATGATTTATAATTAATAGGAGGGGGTGTATGGATTAAAAAATATTAAAGTTTTTAGTGATTTTATATAATAATAATAACTTTATTTGTAGCACGTGGCTAAAAAAAAATATACATGTAAAAATATTGTCAATTACATTCATAATATCTATAAAAACCAAAGTAAAGTACAAAAAAAAAATACAAACAAAAATATAATGATTACAACAAAATCTAAAACAATAAAAAAAAAAAAAACAACAGGCTATATCTATTTTATCTTATCTAATACCTATGTATGATACAATATATTTTTTATTTCATTCTTAAATTTATTAATTTTTTTAATATTTTTTATTTCCTGCGGAATACTATTGTATAAACTAATGCCTTTATGGAATATGTTATTCCGTGAAGCCATTTTATTTGTAACCTTAATATGTATGTTATCTTTACTCCGTGTGTTATGTGTATGAATGTCCTTATTTACTGAAATATTTAATTTTAAGTATTTCGGATAGTTATCAGTTTGTATCTGGTGAATAAAAACTAAGGTTCGTAACTCAACATAATTTTTAATATCTAACCAATTTAAAGCACTCAACATTAACTGTGTACTAGTGTATCTACTACAAGACAATATCACCCGCATTGCTTTGTTTTGCAAAATTTGTAGCTTAATTTTGTAGGATTCCCTAAATAGATAAATAATCGTTGCACAGTAAGTAAAATGCGGTAGAATTATTGTATTATATATGGTCGTACGTGTCCATATTGTCAAATTATATCTATTAGAAATTCTACTGAAGTAACCCACTTTTTTTCCTATTTTCTTAATAAGGTATTCCGCATGATCATGATATGATTTTAAGTAATATTAAACTTACCGGTAACGTTGATGTTAAGCTTTGTACACCAACAATGGATAAAGACCACAATGATTAGTAGCGTTAATAGTACGCAAATGATAATATACCAAATTAATGAGATTGATAAACATTCTTCGGCAACATTCTTCGGACAATCGGCATATAACTCGACGCCGCAACAAATTAGTAACAAAATATACAATAAATACATTATTTTACTTGAAACTACTACCATTGAATATATAAACTAAGAATATTTTGTTAATCTTGACTTGTTCTCCATCTGACACAGTTTGCAACGTTTACGTGTACCTAGAGCAACATTAGAATTTGACTCGCTATTATAATTAATTTCGGTATTGATAGCTTGTTCGGCCTTGGACAAATTTTTTTTGAGTCGCATAGATATTGACAGCGGTAAAGTTTTAATGGTGACTCTTCGTAAAAGCTGCTCTTGAATCAGTTCTCTTCCAAGACGTTGTAAGAACAAGCGACGACATGGCGTGGCATTGTTATTTCTCGAAAATATAATTTGGGAATTTATTCCCGCGATATTTAGCATTGAGAAGAACACTTTCATAGTCCATCTTTGTGTATTTCTGGCAACGTTATAAGCCGAGCACATTTTATCGACTATGTCTACTCCTGTTTTAGTCTGATTATAGTAAGTGATTATTTCGGGCTTTTTTTTATCATCTGTTTTATTATTAATTTCTCCTTCGAAATGCATGCTGGATATTAGCAATACATTTCTTTTTTTATTCTTTTTTTTATTTGCATACGATACAAGTGTACAAGATATGTGCATAGTACCAGACATGAATTTGCCCAGGGGACTCTTTGGAAAGCTATGCAGAAAATCCATTATATTGACCTTGCATATTTGCAGCCTCTTCGGTTGAATTACCAATGCACTTCGTTATGTCTATATTACAAGACTTTATAATTGAATCCACTAAGGAAAACATTTCCTTTCCGGTTGAAGATTTACACTCTACAACAGCGAGAAGTCTTTCATACACACGATCGTCTGTCACATATCGTACAATAATTAGGCATTGATCTTCGCATGTCCTGTGTTGTATCTACTTGTAAAGAAAACATACCAGCTGCTTGTACCTCCATACTAATATTCCGTGTTATAAGTTGTCCGATTGCTTGAATAATTTTATTAATAGTGGACTTAGAAAGAAACGTTAACAAAGATCCTCTGCCTTTACCCTTTTCAGACTCGTGAAGTTTTTTACTGTTCTCAATGCAATCTTTCAAACGGTCTTTCAAATTAATATCATATTTGCTAAGAACAAAGAGTTCCAAAAAATTTCCATGATCTACAGACATGTCCTCCAGCCTATAGGCAGCTTCGCCTCTATAACGTAATCCTCGTTTCCCAATAATTTAACAATATCCATTATTCGCTGCAAAATTTTTTTGCTTTTTCGTACTCGTGCTCAGTGGTAAAGACATTTGATTATAAAATAGTAAATTATCTGGCATTGTTCTTTCTTTAAAAATAAGCTTCCGCACAAGCACGGTGTGTTTCGGTTTTCTCATGTACCTCGACTCTGATATAAACATGCCTTCTATCTTCCATTTTTCGTATAAAAGGAGATGAATTATTATCAAAAGTCGAAGAAAACGCTATACAAACTGAACAAAACAAAGCATTCTTTTTCTCACTATATGTCAGCCACTGTCGATTAAAACCATCTTTCCGATACACAGCTTTTTTTAACACAGGGTTACTGATGTCTTGCTTCGGATGATACTTAAAAAATAAATCGAGTTGACCTTTTTTAGAATATACAAAATAATTGAACGATGGAATTGAATTGTTATCTTGCTCAGTTTGTAGCTCGCTTGTAACAAGATCAGAGGCATCAGCATGGTGTGTTGTAATGTGCTCTTGTTCAATTTCTGATTTTTTATCATCTAACTGTTGTTCAATAAATACTAGTTCTTGATTGTGATATGAACTATTAGTAACTCCAACTTCAGGTACCGCCACCATTCTCGCCACTGCCTTAGATGTAGACGAATGCGGACATGCAAAAACATTTGTCAATTTATCACATTTTTGGGCACTGGCTTCCAATAGTTTTTGTTTCTTTAATCTAAGTTTCTCTGCTTCACCTTTGCGCTTTTTTTGTGATCCATTATGCAGCTCATCAAACGCAAAACCCAGTGGCGTTTGTGGAAATTTAAATTTAATTTAAAAGCCGCCTGGAACGTTGGTCAAATTCGCCGCTCTCTTATTTAGGAATTTAAATCCAAAAGGCTAAAAAATTTACAAAAATTCTGAAGAACTTCTCGGCAAGAATAAATTTGTTATTATTTAGTGTAATATATGATAATATAAAATATAATACAGTGCTAGTGAAAGTCTGAAACTATCGCAATAAATCTTTTATTAAACGTTTTTTGTTTTCATTTTTTTTTTTTCATATTTGTTGCTGAGATATTAAATTTCAAAATATTGAAAGGGTCAGCAAATTGAATTCTTTTACTCATTGAACTTCACTTTATCAACAAGAATTTGTTAGTGTTATCAAAGTCAATTATATACATATTTTTTTTATTTTTGAAATGTAGAAATTGACATCAAAATAAATTGGTCTATTATATTCTATTTCCTGAATCTAAGTGCCACAATTTTGAAAACAAGAAAATTTCTCGAACGTGACTAAATTATAAAAGCTATGTTATATTATTTTTAGAAATACCAGCAGTGAAATAAAATATTTTAATATCATTTTAGATAAAAAAAAACATGTAACTATTACTTTTATCAATAATTGTAACAGTTATTTATTATATAATCTATATCAATATCTTATCATTAATATAAAATTAAATATATATATTTCATTTTAAAAGCTATAAAGTTATACAATGCAAAATCACTAATAAAAGTATAGACAGAAAAACTCCGAATAAGAGAAATTATCAATATATACAATATGTTATGATGATAAAAAATTTATTTTTAATTACATATGATTATAATTTGTTTGAGTTCCTTTTAAAATGAACTGTAACCAATCTGGTTCGTATTTTATGTTTGGCATTTTTTCAGATTTTATGCCTAAGTCTTCGTATTTGTCAAGAAATCTGTGTGCAACATAACCAGCAATATATTTAAGGCATTCATTATTTATTAATTCTTTAAATGAGAAGTTATCAAAATTATTTAATAGTTCCATATGATTTGAGGACACTTAGAAATTTTAAATATCTAATTCAGAATCTTCATTTACTTGGAATTCCACGAAAGTGTAGTCTTCAAGTTGGTCTTCACTAATTTGAGAACTGTTAGTTGTGGGATTTTGCGGGTTGTACACGAATAACGTCAATGTGGATCGAATAACTATATATTATTACACACACAAATATACATAAAAGTAACAAATATGAGAAAGCAATGCGATATGAATATACGACAGAGTGTATTCGTTTAAGACGTTTCGGGTCGACGATTCGAGGCGAACCGGTGGGTGATGTTTCATCCCCTTCTCTCGTCGCCTTTTTCCAAGCGTGGAAAGGGTAGTCGGGAATTTGGTTTTGACGTCAGGGCTCTTGTGTGACTTCAGGGGTTTTCCATGCTGGTACGTCTGCAAATGTAGCCGACGAGAATGAACACGTTGGTCGCTATATTAGTATTTGATTGATTATCTGTAGCAACAAATTTTAATAATATTTCAACCAATCTTTACCCCCACCACAAACGACAGTGTAAAATGACAGGACAACGCACAGACAGCACACTTGATAATGATCGCGAGATCGAAACGCGTCGACTTACAATCCGTAAACTAACAAGAACTGCTGAAGGAAAACAAAAACCACCAACATAAATATGCAAGTTCAGGATAATAAACAAGAAATAAATTACAAATTTTAATAAGTTTTGCGTCATACAAATAGTTTGTGTATCATTACAGATATCTTCTAGTGGTTTAACCAAACTGGTTTCATTCATAGTCTTTTTTGCATTTTTATTTTTAGTAAATATTGCAGCAGAGTATTTTCCCATAATATACTACTTTAATCTGTGTTTCATATCTAATGCGGTGGGGTGATCATTTTGATTACCCATTCCCTTGATATAAGAAAAGAAATTTTCAAGTACGTCTTGATTCAAATGGTATGTTAGTACATATTCCAAATTGAATCGCTGAGTGGAAAAAGGGAATAATTGCAAAGTGGTTGATTTCTGGAAAAACAAAGAATAGTGTATAACATTTTAGTTTGTATATTTTAGTAAAAATTTATTATTAGCAAGAAATAGCATATGAAATGCCCTTTAGATGTGAGTAAAGAATTTTCAATTTAACTGAACCATGTTTGAGAAATTCTAGGTCAAAGATAAGAAAATTATTCCCTTTTTCTACTCAACTAAAATTTTTTTTGATATAACACATTAAAAGAGTTACAGTAAGAAAATAATTATTTATTCTTTGTTGTTGTAATACATCAAAATAAAATACAATTATTGAGATTTGTAAAATTGCAAATCCAGCAATACTTATAAAAATATGTTATAGAATATATGTACGTTAAAAACCGCTAAAATATACTTCTAAAAAGTAGGGGGGGAAATATTTGTTATATGAGTAACACTTTCATAATTTTCTTCCACGGCGCTGCATTAAATGCGTTTTTAACATCTAATAACACAAGCACGCTGAACCCTCTTGTTTTAAGTGTTTTGCACATTTCTTTTTATGCCTCTTCACATATATTGTTTACAGCTTGGACTGTAGAGTGTCCTGCCCTGAATCCATGTTGGTTATCTGAGAGTAGCGCCTTGGCTACTGCTTCAGCCTGCAATCTTTCGGTTATTACTTGTTAAAAAAGAGTTTACACATTTTTTTGAGTAAACACAGAGGTCTGTAAGCACCAGGGTCGTCGATGTTTCTGCCATGCTTTTGTAATAACACTAGCCTTGCACTCCTCCAAATTTCAGGGAATTCTCCAATTTGAAGTAGATTGTTCATTTTATCAGCATATGTTTCAAGCAGGTCCTGTTTTAATTGTGCCCAATTATTAATAACACAACTTGAAATATTAATAGCGGCTTCGCCTTTTATTTTTGCCAAAATGCTCGACATTAAGTATTCCTTTTTGAAAATCATTTGTATTATTTGTACTGTAAAATTTTTCAGCTAGTTTTTCACATACATCATTAAATCTAGGTAATAGTTCGCGTTCACCCTTAAAAGCCGGTATCATGTCCAGATATTCTTTTCTTAGGACGGAAAAGAGGAACTGCGTTTGCAGGTGGTTGGTTTTGTGTTGACATTTTTACTTTTTGTTTAAAAATAAATTGTTTTTATAAAATATATTTATTCTACGTTAGAATATTAATGAAAATTTACGATTTTCTATTTAAAAATCGGAGTTAGAGCTACAATATCGCTAACTGAATTTGTTAAATTGAAATCTCAAAATGACATAAGTTACTCACTGTACCACCAACAATGTAAGAAGTAGTTTCTTTATGAACTAAGACCTGGTGATTGCCGTTGATGTTCGCTCGAGTTGCTCGTCACTGGGTTCTGGTGTAGTTATTTCTCTATTCGTTCGAAGTGTGGGCACTGGGATGTTGATAGTTAATTATGTTGTATTTCAATTAACAATTCCATAAACTGCGTACCACTCAACGAACTTTGATGAGTTACAAGTTACAGTTATGGTTCGAAAATTAGTCAATAAATCATTAATACGAATCGATATTATATTCGTTAATATCGTTGACTAGTCCTACCTACTAAGCCAATTATTGATTTGTAAAACGTAAAATTGTTTTTAAAAATATTTATTTTTTTAATACAAATTAAGTTTTACAATAGCGAATAAGTATGTGTTTACAAATGTAAAGCTAGATCTAAACTAATTATCTCACACTCTACATTATGTTTAAGATAAGAATATAATATAAACTTATAAACTAACTGCTGCGTCAGCAGGTTATTGTACGTTGCTTTATGTTTAGTACGTGAAAAGTGATTTAATTGTTTCGACTTTTAGTTGATTTTTTTCAGCTGACCAAATATTATTTAATATAGCAAAGACTCTTTCTGTTGGTGCGTTAGATGCTGGTAAGCTTATGACAAACTCAACTATTTTCAAAATATTTACATAAGAAATGTTTTTATTATCCAAATGTGTAATATCTCGATCCATTTTTCATCACATTATTTGCTATTGTTAACCCATTCTTGGATTTTGTTAGCGTCCGCATAACTTTTAAGAGAAGAAATTTAATCAAACAATTCAGTATCGTCCAGTTGAAGGTTTATTCTTTTTTCCATGATAAAACTGATACTATCTTCCACCACTGACCATGAAGGAACTTCACGTAGAAGTACCCATTCCAATACCCTAATTTCTTCGAATGTAGTATCCCTCTGGTTTATATAACTAATGCATGCCTCATAGAAATTAGATACTGCCGATTTAAATTCAGAAATATTAATATCCCAGGATTTATCTATGTCACTTATAAGTTTTTTTACATTTAAAGGTAAAAATATCTCATCTGTTCGTGCTATTAATTTAAATTTCAGATTTTTGATGATCAATGACACTTCCGGCATGGATATTTTTTTGTGATTCGATAAGGCAAATATCATTATGAAAAATAGCAGCTTGACTGGGTATGAAAAAAAGCCAAGCTTCAGAACTTGGTTCACTAAAAAAAGTTTTAAAATAGTAGGGCATTTTTCTTGGTTTAAGAAATATTCCTTTAAAGGTTTAAATAACTTTAAAATTGTTTCTAATGCTGGCTTAAGAGTTAACCATCTGGTCTTACTGTGTCCCAATAATTTACGATACTCTACATCAACGTTATCGCAAATCTCTTTGAACTTTTCAATGCGCACTGTATACTTGGTGTCCCATTTTAATAAATCTTAACAACTACATTTTCTATATCAATAGTATTATATTTTCTAGATTAGTAATAATTTAATAATTACAACATAAACAACTGCATGTATTTTATAGTGTAAACATATATCTTTTAGGCGGTTTAACGCAACGTTTCAAAAATTATTCAATGTTATTTTGTTATTGGTTAATTTTATTTTTTCAGAAAATAATCAATTTTTAAAAGATATAAAGAATATGGTTTGATTTTACTATTGACATATTTTGTTCACTGAAATGACAGATATATTTATATTTCAATATTTTTAATTTTTCTTCTTTTTTTTTAATAGGTTATGTGATAAATGCATAAAACATTTTTATCTTTTATTTTACATTTTATATTCATTTTGTCTTTAGTAAAAGAAAATGCTGTCATATACTTTAAGAAAAATAGAAGTTCAAATGTGCAAAGAGATTTGATCTAAAACTACTAAAAAATAAGTAATATTTTTAAATAAAATAGACACGCAGTATGAAATAAAAATGATAATAATGATAATGACAAAAATATATAGATACATACACCTACATGTAATAAAGTAATATAAATAGCAAATACACTACTGCTCTTCCTTTACTAGCTTTTGTTATGATGTTAGTAGTTTGCTAGATGACGCAGCAATATCTACTTTTCTATGTTTCAGTGTATTAACGTGTCTTTGTATATCACTTTTTCTACCGTTTGCAATTGAAAATATTGCCATACACTTATTGCACAGAACTTCACTATCGGTTTTGGTTTTTTTTTATAAATGGCTACTCTTTTTCCAAATCCAAATTCAAATCCAAATTATGTGCAATACGTCGAAGGTATTCCAATACTGGTCTGTTGCCATTGTCACTAACAACTCTTTTTATATTTTGGGCGGTATCTCTGTAAACCTTCTTTGTGGAGCTGGTGGATTTCCAGCAATTAAGTGCTCGATTTTCATTTTTTTAAAATTGACTTATTTCTTAAGGGCATTTATAAATTTCCAAGTGTTCGGATGTGCAGCATTTACAATTGACGAAAAGCTATTATGCCATCCTTCAACGGCATTATTTGTGCGGGGTAAATTGTTTTCGATTAACGCGTGAACATTCCACAGACGAATAGGAAAAATTGGTTGTCTTCGCCTTCCTCGTCTGTCAAGAATACCAATCCATGTAGCTTCAAAGTATGTTATAAAGGTTGCAATATGACTTCATTTTCTGTAAAAATTCGCTGTCAGTTAGCACATCGTAGGAATCAATTACATCATCTTCGGGAACAAAAGCTAGAGCTGCCAGTTGTCGCAGGTTTAAAACAGTCAGCTTCTTCACTATAGCCTGTTTCTTG
The DNA here is from genome assembly GCA_963966155.1 of Clivina fossor. Classification (NCBI taxonomy): domain Eukaryota; kingdom Metazoa; phylum Arthropoda; class Insecta; order Coleoptera; family Carabidae; genus Clivina; species Clivina fossor. The sequence goes on from OZ014550.1 coordinate 19,219,546, forward strand.
TATATGTCTCCATACGCATTGCGTAAAATGAAAAAAACAACCATTGTTTTCAGCATTCGGAGACTCTTGCCTAAACGTATTTATGGCTACTTTTTCAAAATCGGTCATTACAGATGTTGACTGAACCCTCGGTGCTAAGTCCTTTAACGCTTGCAGTGGGCGAATGTAAGTGGCTTCCGTTGGGAAGACATTCGGGCCTATTCACTAAGCGAAATCTTTAACTTAGCAATATTGTTAAATACAAGGTCAATTGCTAAGACATGTTTCCTATTCACTAACTTCCTTCACTTGTTAAAATTTAACAATTCTTGTTAATTTAGATTGTTTACTAGCAAGAGCGTTTTCGGGATTGCAAAGTATAACAAGTGATTGTTAAAATGGCCTTTTTAAATCTTATTTTATTACATCATGAAATAATTTTAAATATTGAAGAGGAAATAGAAAGGTACGAAAATATTGTATGTAAATATAGTATTTTTAACCAATTAGTATAATTGTAGAATACATTTAAGACGCCTGCACAAATCATTACGAGATGTCAGTGATCCATTTACTATTCCACAAAATATTTTTTAAAAATATTTCCGTGTAAGTAAAGAATTAGCTTTCGATTTGTGTAACATATTAGATCCTTTTATGCAGCAACCAAAACGATTACGTTTAAACCGAATCATTAGTACTTCTAACCTTAAATTTCTACGGTCATGGCTCGTATCAAGGAGTGGTTGCTCAGGGATATAATTATTCTTGTAGTCAAGCAAGTGTTAGTAGAATCGTAAAAACAGTAACAAATGTTATTAACCAACATCTTGTAAATACAAAAATAAAATTTCCTAATACCGTAGAAGAATTAAATCAAGCAAAATTAGTATTCTGGAACAAATTTAGTTTTCCCAAAGTAATTGGATGTTTGGATGGAACTCACATTGCAATTGTAAGTCCACCGATTGACCACGAGATCTATCCTGCACTATCTTATTATAATCGAAAAGGATATACTTGTATTAACGTGCTAATAATTTGTGATTCAAATTTAAAAATATTAGCCATTAATGCTCGATATCCAGGTTCTACACACGATGCTGCAATTTGGCAAATGTGCATTATAAATGAACATTTGAGAAATCAGTTTTTTGAGGAAAATTTAGATGAATGGTTATTGGGAGATTCTGGCTTTCCACTACAGCCCTGGTTACTAACTCCCATCGAAAATGCTCTTCCAGGAACTCCTGAAGCAAACTATACAGAATCACACACACGAACCAGAAACACAATTGAACGTGTTAATGGTGTTCTGAAATCTAGATTTATATGTTTATTAAGACATCGCACCTTGCATTATGTACCTCCAAAAGCAGGGCTTATAATATATGCTTGTGCAGCGTTGCACAATATGTGTATTGATTATAATATTGAACTAGATCAAGATGAAGAAATTAATGAAGATGAAATTAATGAAGTAGACAATCCAGAAAATGATCATGTAATGATAATATATTAGTGTTAGGTCGTAGATTTAGGCAGAATGTAATACAAAATTATTTTACATAATATTTTATAGATTACTAATATTTTATATTTATACAAAATACATAAAATAAGATTACATATTTTATTAATATTTGAGATTTATTAATCAAGAATATAAATATTTGAAAACTGTCAAAAATAACATATTTTTAAATATTTTATAACTAAATATGTACTGATTGTTAAAGTTTCTAGATTTGAAATGTCAAATAAAATTATTACAGTAATCCCATCTTATTATTTAAAAACCTAAGACGTATTTTTGGTAGCGGTTTTGTCATGATATCTGCAACCTGCTGGTGTGTTGAAATCTGTTGTACACCGAGTCTCCCTTCAGCTACTTTCTCTCGAATGAAGAAATGCTTGATGGAAATATGTTTGGTTCGGCGATGAAACTCTGGATTCAATGCCAACTTCACTGCTGCTGCATTGTCGATTTGTAGAACCGGAATGTGCTCCAGTGTCGTAGTCTCTTTAAATAGTCGAGGTAACCATATGATCTCTTTGACAGCTTCGTGTGCTGCCACAAGTTCCGCCTCAGTAGTTGATGTCGCCACCATAGCTTGTCGCTGACTAAGCCATGAAATAGCTCCTCCTGCAAACATGGTGATCACTCTGGAAGTTGACCGACCTGTCGCAGAACAACCTCCAAAGTTTGCGTCGCTGTAACACTCAATACTGCTGGTCTCTCCCGCTGATTTGTAGAGAATTCCAAAATCCGTGGTTCTTGCGATGTAGCGGAAGACTCTCTTCAGTCGTGTCACATCTTCAGTGGTAGGATTCTCGAGGGACCTCGACAGGAAGCTCACGCTGAACGCCAAGTCAGGTCTGGTTCCAAGCATCAGGTACATCAATGCACCAACAGCCTCTCGATATGGAAACTTCTGCTTCCCGTCGTCGTCTTTCCCTGGTTGTAGTTGATCTGAACTCTTTAACATAGGTGTAGGTACGGCTTTACATTCAGAGAAGTTAAATCGTTTAAGAATATTTAGAGCGTAGGTTTGTTGATTGATCTTGATACCAAGCGAGTTCTGCTGAATTTGTAGACCCAGGAAGAAGGTACCGTCCGATACTGTGATTTCGAACTCTGTCTTCAGCGTGTCGAACAATGTTCCCAGGTTACGTTGGTCAGTTGCTGCGACCAGTCCGTCGTCCACGTACAAAATAACCATGAGTTTACTTGTTTCTTTTCGTCGAATATACAAGCATGGATTAGCTTCACTTGCTTTGAAATCGAGATTCAACAGGAAATTTCCAAAACGCTTATTCCAGCACCTCGGGGCTTGTTTAAGGCCGTACAAGCTCTTTTGCAGTCTGCAAACCTTAATTGTGCCATCGTCGTATCCTTTGGGCTGAGCCATGTAAATCACTTCCTCAAGTTCTCCGTACAAGAAGGCCGTTGATACATCAAACTGCGCAAGATGCATCTTTTCACTTGCAGCAATGCTCAGAACAGATCGAACTGTTGACATTTTTGCCACTGGACTGAAGGTCTGACTGTAATCAACGCCTTCACGCTGAACAAAACCTTTAGCGACAAGTCTGGCTTTGTATTTGTCGATGCTGCCATCTGCATTCGTCTTCAGCCGGAAAACCCATTTACATGGTATCGCCTTAGCACCACTTGGTAGGTCTTCAAGTTGCCAAGTTTGATTTTCCTTTAGAGAAGTCATTTCTCTGTCCATTGCCTTTTTCCATTCTGCTTTGTCCTCATGCTCAAGGGCGTCTTCATATGATTGAGGAGTCTTTACTGGGTTGACTGCCTCCGCTGCCATCACATATTCTTCGTAGAATTTTGGCTTCTTTAGGGTTAATCGGTTCCGCAAGGTGCGGGTAGATGGCGACTTCCTCTTCTGGATATCATCGTGGTCTGTTTCGTTTCCAGTTTCGTATTTTTCTTTACTGTCTTCAGAGTCGCTAGATCCTTCATTGCTTTCTTCCAGATCAGACTCACTGCCGCCTTCAACTGGTGCTTCGGGTGTTGTGTGTTGAAATGGTAGTTTAACATGTTCAATGCAGCTTCCAGGTATTTCCTCAAATTGAACATCTCTTGATAGGATGACCTTGTTACTCTCTCTCAACCAAATCCTGTAGCGCTCACCACCGTCATATCCTACAAGATACCCCTTGACAGCCTTTTTATCCATCTTACTTCGCTTCTGACTGGGAATGTGAGCATAGCATGTGCAGCCAATGATCCTAAGGTGCTTCGTTCTCGGCTGCTTGTTTGTCCACAACTCATAGGGACTGACATTTTGAACAGACGACTTCCCTGTTCGGTTAAGGATGTAGATGGCGCTGTTCACCAACTCAGCCCATATTGCTTCTGGATAGTTCACGTCTGTGCTTGAGTATTTAAGCGTCCTGGCCATCTCAACTATAGTCCGATTATCTCGCTCGCAAATGCCGTTTTGCTCAGGGGTGTATGGAGCTGTCAAACGCTGCTTTATCCCTTGTGCACGCAGGATTGATTTAACCTCTTTATTATCAAATTCTCCGCCGTTGTCGCTCAATAACTCCTTGACTGTATGCCCTAAAGTTGTAGTCTGCAGTAGAAAATCCTTGAGTACCTCACTCGCTTCTGATTTCTTCGCGACGAAATATCTATAACGAAATTTGGTGTAGTTGTCCTTGAATACAACGAGGTACCTTTTCTTCTGGAACGACTCAGCAAAAGGCCCGCACACGTCCGTTGATACAAGTTCACCAGGTCTAGTTGACTTTTCTCTTGTGCCAAAACGTAAACGGTGCGCTTTACCGTAGACACAGGGTTCGCACAGTTCCAAATTCATCTTGGCGTCTATTCCAAGTTCTCTTTTCAGCTTCTCTCTGACATGGCGCTTGTCTTGATGGCCCCATCTTTCATGGTAAAGCTGCAGCAAGTTCGAACTATCATCAACAGCGACAGTAACTTTAACTTCCTGCTTCGGTACTATCGGTTTAATGGCCGCTTTGTACAGGGCTTAGCGAAAAGCTCGTAACTGTTGATTCAAACTTGCTGTTCTTATTACGATCCTGTGCAGCTAAAACAGAAAACAAGTTTTTTGAAATCTTTGGGACATACCAAACATCTAGCAACGTAATCTCTTCAGAGTTGTCTCCAATGGTTGATAAGAACCGGATCGATCCCTTTCCAACTGCAGTCAGAGTTTCTCTTCCAGCAGCCGTGATGTGGTGGGGACGTTGAAACTTTTCAAACTCGATGAAATAGTTTGAACAGTTCGTCACGTGTCTGGTCGCACCGTTGTCAACCCACCATTCCTTTTTGTCCACCTCCATTGAAAAAACCTCACTGCTGATGGATACTAGAGCCACGTTTGTTGTCTCTGTTTTCTCAACAAGGGAAAGTGTTAAAGTTTCTAGATTTGAAATGTCAAATAAAAATATCACTGCTAATGGATACTAGAGCCACGTTTGTTGTCTCTGTTTTCTCAACAAGGGAAAGTGTTAAAGTTTCTAGATTTGAAATGTCAAATAAAAATATTACTAGATATGGGGAGTTTTTACTGCCTAATGTTTTTATAGTTACTTTCTATGTTTTCAAGTTTCTCTGAATGCACACTATGTTTTTGAATTTGTAACGTTTTTAACTGCTTCAATGAATGATGCCATTGCCATCAATATGTAATGTACACAGTATATTCTTCGAATACTAAATAAACATATTACACACTGAGTTTTGATTGTGTCGTGCTTAATTTAAACCTCAAAATCCAACACTGATTTGTTTGTAAATACAAATATATATTAATATTTAACAAAAAAAATATTCTTTATGCATTATTACAGTTATATTAGGAAAAGTGAATAAATTTATTTCAATACCTATAATTATTTTATTGTGAAAATAAATTTATTCAAAACATATTAGGTTTTTTTGATAATTTTAAAATCGCTTTGGCAAGATTTTGATTTGATAGCGCTAAACTTTGTAGCGAATTTGCCAGGTTGTTTATTGAATTACATAATAATTCATTATTCTTGTCGTACATATTGCTGACTTTCTCAAGACGATTCAGTGTACTCATTAAAGGACGCGCTAAAATTAAAATTCAGTATTAAACACATAAATATTTATAATAAATCACAACAGATGTAAAGAATAAGAAAAGAAGTTTGTATGAAAAGTAATATAATTTAAAATGTTATGAAACAAATAAATTAGTACAGATATTTTATGCTGTTAAATTACTCGAAGTATTATTAATTTTCCCACTTCAACCTTTTCCTCATTTTTAATTATTCTTTTTTTTGATAATTTTTTGAATGAATAAATTATCCGTAACATTGGTTTTACAGACTACACATTGTAACAAGCTTTAACGTCTTAATTTTTTTACTGAAAATAGTATCGTAACCAGCTTCTCTACATCACTGCATTTGTATAACTTAATGTTTACCTTTTTCTTTAAAAGATTTATTTTTCGTTTTTAAAGTCGGCCGATTTTGTTTTTTTTTCTGTGTACTTGGTCTATATTCATCCGGTTCTGAAGATATTAAAATAGTTTCAGTAGATAGTGACAGAAAATCAGCATTATTTAAATCTGATAAGTCGTCCATAGAAACTGAAATATATATAAAAAATCAACTTGACGTTTGATAATTAAAGAAAAAAAAAGATTACCTATTGTCGAATTATCTTTATTCATGTTCAAAACATCGGTTTCTCTACCATCTAAAACAAATAATACATACTTCTATATTTTGCATATAAATTAATTAATAAGGGTATGCCTTGATCAACTGTATCTAAATTATTTATGCCAGTTTCTGATAAATTAGGATCACCCGTAATGCTAGTCCATCCTAATAACTCCATTAATTTTTCTTCATTTGTATTTAAACAATTGCTGTTATTTGTTCCACCTCCTGTTCTTTGTGCATTTAATTTCCACAGCCGAGCTTTTGCACGAGTTTTACATTTATATTCAGTAAATGTCTGTGAAAAATATCAAAATTAATTATCTTAATTATAACAACGTATAAGTATAAAAATGGGTTCTTACTTTTTTCCACTGTTCGACAGTTTTTTCAGCACCTTTTTTATTATTTAATAATGTTGTTAATTCTATCCAATTTTTATTTGCTTCTTTACTCTCAACCGGATTTAATTTTCCCGGCAACATTTTTCGATTTTCATATAAAAATCCTATCATTAAATTATATTGCTCGATTGTGCATCTCGAGCCTCTACTTTTTTTTTCTGACATTATTTAATAAATATTTGAACAATGATATGATGTAGCTGTCACTTAAGATTTTTAGGTTAGATTTGTTAAATCAACCGTACGAAACAAATACAGACATTCGTTGCTTGCGTAATGCGCATGCGCCTAAACCAATTACAGATTTCTCGTTAGCAAGAATTGCCAGATATTTGAAAATTAACAATCTTGCTAAAATATTTTGTAGTGAAGAGAAAATAGAAATTTATTGTTAAGCCAATTGTTAAAAAAACTTGTTAACTAGCAATTGCTAAGTTAACAATTTTTTTAGTGAATAGGCCCGATTGTTTTATCGGACTCCATGAATTGTGTAGATCTGGCTGAATAACTGAGGGGCTGAAGAAAAGGTGCCATCCGCGTACCAATGATATAATATAAGTCGACCGTTTTGTTGAATCTTTTCTTTCGTCTATAAGTGATAAATCCCACAAAACCATCATCGTCTGGTTAATTCTGCTCTGCTTAATACGTCAAATTGGTATCAAGTGTAATAATATTGTTCGAGCGTCCAATTGTAGATGCGTCCTAAAGTCGTTGCTTCCAATTGTCGTACGCGTCCAATTGTCGTGCCTACAATTGTCGCGCGTCCAATTTACTTGTTCCATCTTTAACTTTAAGAAAATTAACAGTATTTGGTAATGGTTCTTCTTCTCGTTTAGTACGTAAAATTATTCATTTCTTCGGCGGCTCTTCATTCACCACCAATTTCTTAAAAGGATCTTCATGCATGTATCCAATCTTTAAACTCTTTTCCGAACCAGTAATAACTGAGGCAGCTCTGTAAACGTGCGTCCGACAATCATATCCACGATTTGAGCTTTCGCCGACACTATGTAAACCATTGCATTTTCAACACGTACTCCGTCTATTTCCTTTGTTAGCTTTGTCTCACCGATACACTGTTCGCCAGTCTTTTCAAATCCATGTAAAAATTTTCTGGTAGGCCATAATATTATATTATTCTTTTCAGCAATATCTTGTTTCATAGTACATACACCACTGCCCTGATCAATAAAACCATTTATAACAAATTGATCATAAATTGGTGCATAAATTTGATACCAGAGAGCGCGAACTTCGGCAGCAGTGCTGCTTTTGTGTCGTGCACGATCCCTATAGCATCATCCAACTTTACAAAATAAAATATTACAACAGTTCGGCTGCTTCGACTGACAAAACATGCTTGTTTTCATTAATTAAATATGAAATATTTATCATTACAAAAAACATACATATGAAACATATCATCCTATAATGTAATATAATACAAGGAATACATATAATTTTTTTAACAACAATAATAATTCACTATTCTAATTGGTAGTTATTTTTTTTTTTACTAGTTTAATTCTATTACATGATACAATAGATTTGTAAAATTTGCAAGTTTGTCGTTCTCTTTCTATATCTCCGACTAAATATCTATCGTTTCAAAGTTCACACTGTTTTTCCTACTCTCTGCTGACGGAGAACGCCAACTTACCGTATGCGTAGGCGTTCCTTTGTGATTTTCATGCTTACGTTAACGCGTATCTCTTGATAGTTCAGTAACTATAACGCACAATTTTTCCACTAATTCTTTCAGCTCATGAAATTCCGCTCTAAAGTCACTGGTCGCTGAGTTAGCTACCGCATTATAAATTGAAGAAACAGCAACATTTTACGTTTGATTACTACGTACAGGGCCGGACTAATACCATGGGGGGGGGGGGGGGGGGGGTCTAAGAACTACTTATTAAGGGGCCTCTTTCATTAAATAAGTCGTCCTACATTCTAAATACTGTGTGTGCTTATTTGTACAAAATATACAAAGAAATGGCATAAATAATTTTTTTAAAACCTATTCAGAAGCGTAATATATATTGCATCACAGAAAGTCAAACGAAGTAAAAACTTTTGATTGTGTTATGAACAAAGATAATTATGATAACAAATATACTCATAATTTATTGTGAATAGCAAAACATTTAACAAAATACAATTTAAATTATAAAACACATTACAGTGATATGAAATGATTTAAAACATTTTCCTTCCACATTTTTGGGCAGCAAACTCTGTAATGATTTCTTCGAAATTAAGTTTTCGCATGATATCAGATTCGATAAACAGCAACAAAAGTGAGTTTAATCTGTCTTGCTGCATGCTGCTCTTTAGTGGATTTTTTTTATCCGTTTTAATTGCGAGAAGGACCATTTTCCGGTGCAATTCGTAATCATCCACGTCAAAAAAATGCGAAAGGCTATTTCAAAGTTTGGGAATATAGACTGTATACTATCTTTATTCAATCACATCATAGCAATTAGCGATAGTTATTTTTAAATGCTCACTTTTTTTCATCCTTGTGTGCAAGTAACAATGAAACTGCTGTAGCTCATTACAAAGATCAGTGTTCAAATCATTTGGATAGAATGCCACTAGATTTTCAACTTTGTGCAAACAATCATCTATAATAAATCGGGGTCCACGAAAAATGAGAATCTTCCTGTAGCTTGTACTTCTTCTCTTCATTTGAACTTCTAGGGTATCAATTATTTCCAAGAATGCGCCAATACGAAATTTTTTCCTTTGAGTGAACACAACTTCTGATTCACTGCCATTGTTAGCTTGTTTTCTTTTCGTATTTGCTTTTGAGAGCTTTGTAGTCCACATCTGGCAAAATATATAATAATATAATAATAATAATAACATAATGTGTTATCAACTGGATTTTTAAGTTTGGTCATGTGACCTAATTTTTGATATTCTTTCATAAACTGAACATATTGTTCCCTTAAATAATCGTTTGCTTGTAATTTTTGTTTCATATACTTGAACCTCCGCAACGCGTTATCTATTGAATTGCCTAGTACATTAGGCAACTGTTTAAATGGTATTGAAACTATAAATTGCCCGTTTATTTTACATTAAAATTTTTTTTAAAAAATTCTTCTTACTGTTGTTCTTCAATGGTTAACAACTTTTTATTATAATTTTCTTCAACATGCTAAAATTTCTGCATATCATTGTCAATGTTTTGTAACGTTAGATTACAATAAGTTATAATAATCTGACATGTATTGAGTATTCTAGTTACTATCCAACCGAAATTAGAATTATGTAATAAAGGTAAATTTTTTCCTAAGTTAATTTGTTCAGGCCTTAATATACGCCAGAACAGTTCTGCTCCTAATAGAACGTCTATTTCTGCTGATTCATAAAAGTATGGATCCGCTAATTTAATATCTGTGGGAATGTGCAAATTATTATGATTAATTGTAAAATTAGGAATGTTGCTCTTTATCTTGTTTATCAAGAGACAAGTTACTTCTGACTTGAATTGATTGTTATTTGAGTTTATTTGTACCTTGCATTTATGATATATGTTTGAAACGATTTTACCATCGCCCACAATAGAAATATCAACCGACTGCCACATTAAGCCTAGTTTTTTAAAAAACGAGTAAGTTATAAAATTGATTGTGACCCATTATCAAGTAAAGCACGACCTTGATGATAGGTGCCATCTTTTCTCATTATTGAGAAACAAACAGTTGATAACAGCACATGTGAATTCTGGTTTCTTTGACTAGTCAAAACACTTTTCTGCAATCCCTGAATTTTTGTTTTCAGTAGCTTACTTTCTATAAGAAAACTGAATTAATTTTTATTTGAATAAACAAGGTACATAAAAGTATTTACTTCATACAAAAAATATAAAATATAAAAACATAAAATATATATATATATATATATATATATGTATATAATTTTGTCATTTGACATTCCTATGTTAAGATTCTGTTTTTTTAATGTCGATAAAACTACTTCGTTGTGTTTTACAGATATTTCCATTTTCTATAACATAAATATCATCTTTTTTTAACTTTTTTTTTGCCCTCTGCACTCTGCCCAAATATATATATCCGTTGCTTCCTATAGCAATTAGCTTTATTATTATTAAAGCTTCTATTTCATTTGTTCTTAGTTTTATGTTGCTCCTTTTTATGTCTGTCCGAGGACGACTTGTACTTAAAAGTTCTTTTGCAGCGTCCACAAGCAAATGGCTTTTCCGATGAATGTACAATTTGGTGAGTTGCCAATTGAAAATTTCGTTTGAAACCTCATAAAAAATAAAAAATACTTTATTTTAATTTACGTGTGGTAAACAAGCGAAATAATTATTATTATTACCATTATCTTTGAAGGTCGTCGTCGTCAGGTATAGGAAATTTGTAAATCCTAAGTTTAGCGCGTACATTCTAGGATTTACTGTTATTCGAGTTTTTACCGTAACATATACATTACATTCAGTTGTCAAGTCACCCTTCTCGAAAAACGAAAAACTTTAACTAACCGAATTATAATTTCGTCAACCACTTCAAAGCTGAGCATTTGTTTAACTTTAACTTCGGGCCAATCTGCCTTGATATATAACGTGCCTTCAATTATGACGACAAGCAATTGTAATCCGAAATTTAAGTCAGCGCAACGCCACTTTCGCTTGTTGTTCCTTATGATCATACATGATAAATCGTGTTTTGCAGCGTCCACAAGAATATGGCAATTCATCAGAATGTACTATTTGGTGAGTTGCCAATTGTCCTAATCGTCTAAAACCTGCCAGAGAGAGACACTACTTCGTTGTGTTTTACAGATATTTCCATTGTTGCCAATTGCTTGCAGAGGGAATTTTAGAAGTTTTGCCATTAGAACGTACAAGCCGCATCGTATCCAAAATTTGAACAGCCTCGTTCCAAAACTCTAGATGTGGAGAAGTTTTTGTTTACTAACATTAATTAAAAATAAAAAAAAAACTTACATAACAAATTCAGCAAATTTCCGCATTACAGCACAAACACGCTGACTCATTACTGCGGCAGCATAGCTGACCTTCATCTTTCTCATCTTTTGTGGGTTGACGTGTCCTTCTGTCAACCTCGGGCATAGCTTTATGTCCGACGTTCCAGTGTCCATACGGTACAACTGCTGAACATGTTTCCATTTAGCTGTCTTTTTTGCCCCTTTTTCCTCGAAGGTAATAGCTCCTTTAAGAAAGTTGTTCCGTACACCTTTAAGAAGGTGGAGAAAGTCGTTAAAATGGATAACTTTCACGTCATCCAATAGTACGCTCTGCCTCACTTTGCCGTACATATTCCTCCTCAGTCTCTTTTATTAACAAGTTGATTGCTCCAACATTGTTAGAACCCTGATCGGAAATCGTGGATACAATTTCCAAACCAGCACCTCGGGTCGCCCGGATCACCTTCTTTAATAGCACATGCAGATCATGCTTGTTAACGGAGTTCTGAGAAAAAACATAAGCAATTGGTTGCTTATATTTTCTAGACAATCCACGAAGCATAAACACAGTTGCGTGGTTTGCAATTTTGCCAGATCTGGACGTTCCAAGATCTTGGAAACCCATGAAAACGTTATTACTGGCAGAATATTGTAGATAAGGTCCAATGGTCATTTCATCGAACAAAATAGAACACTTTCTTTCATGAGGCTTTAAATGCTTAGCGATATCTGCCAACTTCTATATTATATATCTTTGTCAGTAAACGATACGTTTTAGGTCCCTGTTTATAAAGCGAAAGTGCTGAAATTTTGTATTCTAAGGTGAAGCGGTGCCCTTTAGGTTTTCTGGTCTGATTTCGGACTTGGGACAGAAGAAACCTATACGAAGGTTTGTTGAGTGATTCGCACCAACCAGCGAATTCACCATTCGAAATGATTCTTTCGGCAGCAGTTAGACCTTGTTGACACGTATGTAATCTAGTACGCAGCTGTCTAACTTTTACTTCGAAAGTTTTACCCTTTTCCTTACGGGGCATAATGGATGCCGACGTGCACATCTTGTTTCCTAAAAAATATTAATAAAAAAGATTAGTATTTTCAAAATAATGTTATAAATTTTGCAAAAAGTCCATAACGAAGCAAATATACAGAAAGCATTAAGAAGGTAAATTACAAAAAAGAATCATAGACAACAATACCGTAAATATGTATAACAATTAACAAGAAAAATACATCAAATACATGATATACAGTCTAAATGATTACCACATATATGACAAGTAGTTGAATTTTGAAATTGAATTTCCTCTTGATTACTTAGATTCATAGGCAATATTCTAATTATTATTAATTATTTCTAATTATTTCTAATTGTATTGCAATATATTGCAATTCTTTACAATACCAATCGATGCAATCCTTACCACGATATATATTAAAAGTTGAAAAGAGAGTCACTAAATGAACATTTTAAGTAATACGCTATACTAAATGGTATGTGTTTGTGAGTTTGTTGTCTGTTTTCAATTTTTTTAGTTTTTTCAATTTTTTCCAAAATAGATTCTATATCAAAATATAATACAAACGGGACATTTTCCTGATGATTTTAGTCAGAGTTCTGGATTTTCTTTGCACAAGGGCATGTATCGAATACAGATGGGGTGACCAATTTTGTAATGAACTTCTTCCTTAAAATATTGGGGATCAAATTGTTGTCTAATTTAGATAGAGATTCTATAATTTTTATCTGGAATTCCATAACCTGATTTATTTTGTTGGCTAGAGTGTAGGAATTGTAGGTCTCTTGATGCTGTAGTAATTGGACTGACGTAATGCTTTGGTCAAGCGAGTCAATGCTGGCTACTCGTGCAACATCACGGTTTACATCTCTTTTTGCCAATGAATGATGCATAGGATAACTATATACAATGTTCCTACGGGCAATTCTTTTCCCGGCATCTTTCAACTCCCACTTCATTATAGTTCCTCCTAAGTTATCATTAGTCATTTGACAAATTAACGTCTTTTCATCGTCTAGAATGCAGAGACTTCTTATCGTGGTGCGTTTAGGTTGATCATCAATATATATAGATGTACAACTGGATACTGATTATCCAATTGGTACCTTGGAGGAGTAGAATCTTCAAGTAATTGTCGTGCCAAATTCATTGCTGCTTGGTCGATTGTTTCTGTGCATGGCATATGATCAATAGCCTGCACAAAAGCACACACTGTTATTAGTATAATTACCGTGTTCATTTTTATTTTTTTTATTCTGAAGATTTAGTTTTCACTATTAGTAGTAGTTTCTTTCTTGAGCTTATACTCGCAATTTATTTAATTTATTCTGAATTAAATTAATTTAAATTCTGAATTGATTTAAATTAAATTATTAAATTTTCAACCTTTATTAGATGTATAAAATCCCATCAGCTGACTTGAATCTCACTTCCGTCAACTTAGAGATGTTTCTGCATTCCGAAGAACAGCTCTAAAGCCTAGGCAGGCAGTGGTGTTAGCCCTGTGACCCTTAACATCGCAGGACCAGCATTTCTCGCTCTCTTTGTAATCCCTAGCTAGATGACCTTGGCTACCACATTTATAGCAGCAATTCCTCCTATCGGGACCATTGCATTTTGCAGCCAAATGCCCAGGTTCCTAACATCTGTAGCATGTAGGAGCTTGTACTCTTTCTCGGAAAAGGCAGAATCCCAGCCCCAGTGGTACGCGACCTTTGTCCATCAATACATTTGCTACTGCGGGTGGCACTCTTACAGTTGCCTTCCGTGTTTCTCGAAAGCCCGATCTCATAGCCGACACTTGGATATTTTCGCATTTGTTTATCAAACTAATTATTAGGTCTTTTACTTCTTCCGACGTCGTTGCTGCGTCCATGCCAGAGACATGCAGTACAGACAGACCAGTAAGTCTTGTCGCCACTGATGCGTCATCGAATACTTTCGCCACCTTGTCCTTTAAATCGTTTAAGCGTCCCATGTCGCCGTCAATTCTTAACACCGCTTTGCCGGCAATATTCTTATGGGTTTGTTGAATTTTCAACCCAAGGTTGTGAAATTCTCCCCTCATACCCCGGAGTCCATGTATCAGTTCCGGAAAAGTCTTACCCGCATCTGACATAATCACCGAAATAATATAAATGCAATAAGAATCCAATAATCGCGATATTTTTCAGTTCCACATTGAGGTTATGTCGTGGCAAGCGTCCGTAAGCGGAATTATTTCAAATTTTAAACACGTGACAATGTCAAATTGTCACAACATATTGGGATTTAAAGCAATCAAAACTCGTTTTTATTAGCAAGAAACATTACAATAATTACGTAAATAAATCATTTTTTCCAATAATTTTTATTGATTTGATTGATTGAGTGTTTTCATGTACATTTTTACGAATGCCAATTTTTGACCGGGCAAGCTCACGGACACTTTCGGCCAGCATATCTCACGATTTCTCGGCATTTTATTTAAACATATTAAAATCTATCTTTATAGCGTTTTTTCGTTTATTTGTGAAATAGAACAGGTAAAAACTGTAAACTAGGTCAGATAAATGTACAAATAAAACGGAATATATAGGAATAAAACTTAATAAAACACCTAAACACCTGCATTTTAATGCATCAATCAATCATCGATCGTTTTAACTTGTTCCAATAGTGTGAATCAACAAATGCGTTCGCAAATTTCCTTTATGTGCAAAACTTGTATCACATATTTCACACCAATACGGCTTCTCGTATTGGTGTATTATATTTATATATGTACCTATATCTATATACCTATTTTCTTTATAGCCTTGTTAAAGGCCTCAAGGCGTCTCTCCTCATGGTTCTTGCCAATATTTCGTAATATTGGTGGGATGGTACACCAACATACGTTGTGCCCCCGCAGTGCTTTTTTCAAGCACCGCAACTGAGCTTTGATTGCCCTGATAGACATTTTCTGAAAATAAGTTGTGTTATAGAAATGAAAATGTATGATGCGAAAAACATAAAATTTTTTGTTCAGAAAAATTATTAAATATTGCTATTTAATACTTACTTTCAAAATGTGATTTGTACCAATGTGTACCAGGACATTTTTGCTCAGCCTTTTCCTATTTTGGTCCCTCTGAACCAATCAAGTGAGTTGCTTCACCCCCTGCCCACTTACACAAAAACCTAGTTGGTTTTTGTTTTATGCTGCAAACATGGAACAGTAGCCTTGCATTAACAAACAACCAACTAAATTATAAAATAAATATTTACTACTTTTTGGAGCACGGATTCCATATAGGATGCATAATAATCTTATATTGTTGGCTCCCCAAATTTGAAATCCACGATAGAACTAAAAATATTAATATTCTATTAATTTTAATTAACGTAAAATACAATTGTATTTTTAAAAATTGTATTTAAAAAAATCACACTTACAGATTTATTTAGAAAATCCATTTTTAAAATGTCTATATGCTGTGTGATGCTGTGACTGTCTGGACTGACTGAACAAAAATACATACAATTTAATAAACCGTTACAATATTTAAATTTTGGACCCCAGGAGAATAACATTGACATACTGAAAACCCTAATTTGATAAAAAATTTAAAATTTCATAATAATGATATAATAATATGTTTATTCATAGCTTGCGCTAATACATAGCTAACACAAAGTTATTATATATTACATAAAAATACATTAACATATTGCATATAATTTTTTATTGTTTAATAATTATCTATTCTAAACTAATCTTAAAAAACCGAAATACAATATAATATACAATACAATATATAAAAAAAAAAACAATTATTGTCATACAGAATCATATATAAATCACAAATAATTAAAATGAATAAAATTTGAATGTTAGAATTTACCGCGAAAAGAAATGAATACTTCGGTTTTGCTATGCCCTGCCATGCCATGCACCCAGTTTGTCATGCGGATTTTTTCAATCTCTGAACGCAATTTTTTTTTTGCATAGGGATTATGTGTATTTGGCCGTGAGACCTATGCTATGCGCTGCCCTGCCCTGCCATGCTGCAATCTCTGAATCCACCTTTAGCCCGGCACAGCGTCTAAAAATTATTCAGCTGTATTACGAAAATCAACGTTCTACGAAGAATGTGTTTCGAGCGCTTAGAGCAACTTATAACCATAACCTAGCAAATAAGGTAAAACCGTCAAACATTGACACATCTTTAGTTATTAATTTTTTTAAATTTTATTAAGATTTATAATTTTTTTTTCTTAGCAGAAAAATTAGCTTTATATATTAGTTTCTAAAATGTAAAGTAATTTATTGATTATCATAAACGGTATTGAAAATATTTAATATATATGTATATACCATAATTAGTCAATGTTGCCCTACATGTGGGTAACATTGACATGCCTTGTTTTTTCTTGCTTTATGCATTGAAATGGCAATGTTACAATATAGGAATTTAATTTTGACATAGAACTTTCTTTTTATAATTTGACAATTTTAAATTTATTTAAAAAAATTGGTCAAAAGTGCATTTTTATGAAACCAATTATTTCCTTAGTGATAAATAATTCTTCTATTCTTATTATAAGTAAATACTGGGTAGTAAATAAAGGAATAATAACATATGAGTGAACTTTATTGTAATTTTAAGAAAATTTATAATATACATGCAATTAATTAACAATTAAAGAATTTTACTCCGCATCGAAAAAATTTGTTTGAAAAATATACATGTCACGACGAATTCGTGGTTGAGGCAGCACGCGTACTATATCTGTAGCAAGAACGTAACTTTTGTCTGTAATGTCCGGAAAAGTAAAATGACCTCCTCGCTTTCTTAAAAAAAACGAATTGTGCATGAAATGGTACGCGAATGGCAGGTAAAAACCTCTTAGAATGGAAGTTTCAAAAACGAATTGTCACCATATAAAAAACAACACGTCGGTATCCATACGCCATAAGCCCTAAGCTTCGAGCAACGAGCGATGGATGGTGATATTATCTACAGTAGTCATATACATTATTTTTAGAGCTAATCAACAGTGTTCTGTGACTCATTATGAAAATTTTAAAAACCGTTTTCAAAGATGTGTCAATGTTACCCTAGTGTCAATGTTAGCCTCCTTTACCTTATATCTTGTAAGTCTACCGTTCATATATATATATATATATATATATATATATATATATATATATATATATATATATGTCACAAGCAAATACAGTGGACCCTCAGTATACGACCTTAATCCGCTCCTGATGTTTGGTCTTATACCGAATATGACGTATAGATTTGAAATTACTCATCGTAGATAATGTTTTTTACAAATTGAATTTATATTATTTATAAAGAAAGTTATGACAATTTGAAACTTCTTAAAGAATTTATAATTCTATATAAATATATTTTCTTTTCTTTTTTAATTCAGGATTATTTACACTAATTTATTTCGTACATAATTTCTCCTATTTACACCACATACCTCACGTAAAAATCTCCAATTCCACAGCAGTCATTTTGCAGCCAAAGCCAACATTCACTTAGATCAGTAAAAACAAATAATTTTGGCTTAATTTTCAGGGTGATAATGAAGTTTATCTTGGTATAAAATCTGTAGTAGCAATAGCGCATCATCATTGGTCTCTCGATTAAATCCGTCCCCAATCAGTTTGTGTACGAAAAGATGGTAAATGTGTTTCTGCTCAAATTTACAATGAATGATTGTGCCATGTAATGAATACACTGTTTTCTATGTATATCATGAACTTTATTTGCATTTACATGTACATAAAGATTATACAATAAACATTTAATAATACAAAAGAGACATATTTTAACATAACTAACAATATATATTTTTTTAGTAATAGATAACAAATTATTTATCGAATCAATTTATTCAACTTGAAAGAAACAAATAATAAAACATAAAACTTTTTGGTATTTGTCATAAATATTTTTCAAAATCATCAGACGAAAATCACCAACAAAAGTAACTTAACTGAACATAACAATTCAAAAAGAACTAGCTCTGCATGCATATTTAATAATAATATGTGCAGTGTTTTTAACACTGTGTTTTTACATGTACAATGTAACACATGCGAAAAATAATTTACAAATTCAGAGTTTGGAAATTATTTTATTTTTTTATACGAATTTGAAATTCGTATCATTCAAAGAAGAATCGGAAGAATAGTTACTCGGACAACTAGCATTTCCATCATTTCAATCAACTTCAGTTTCAGATCCGCTGGTTCCAGGTGTACTGGTTTCAGCATAGTTGGAATATCGCCTTATATCGCCTTCATTTATAAAATGAAGGCAATATAATTTCCTAAAACAAAACCAATAAATCTGAAACCAGCGGATTTGAAACTGAAGTAGATTATAATGATGGAATAGCTAGTTGTTCAAGCAACTATTCCTCCCATTCTAACTTGAACGATACGAATTTCAAATTCGTATAGAAAAATAAACTAATTTACAAATTCAGAATTTGTAAATTATTTTATTTTTTTTTCAGATCTATTGGTATTGTTTTCGAAAAATAATATATATGTCACAAGCAAATGCAGTGGACCCTCAGTATACGACCTTAATCCGCTCCTGATGTTTGGTCTTATACCGAATAGGACGTATAGATTTGAAATTACTCATCGTAGATAATGTTTTTTACAAATTGAATTTATATTATTTATAAAGAAAGTTATGACAATTTGAAACTTCTTAAAGAATTTATAATTCTATATAAATATATTTTCTTTTCTTTTTTAATTCAGGATTATTTACACTAATTTATTTCGTACATAATTTCTCCTATTTACACCACATACCTCACGTAAAAATCTCCAATTCCACAGCAGTCATTTTGCAGCCAAAGCCAACATTCACTTAGATCAGTAAAAACAAATAATTTTGGCTTAATTTTCAGGGTGATAATGAAGTTTATCTTGGTATAAAATCTGTAGTAGCAATAGCGCATCATCATTGGTCTCTCGATTAAATCCGTCCCCAATCAGTTTGTGTACGAAAAGATGGTAAATGTGTTTCTGCTCAAATTTACAATGAATGATTGTGCCATGTAATGAATACACTATTTTCTATGTATATCATGAACTTTATTTGCATTTACATGTACATAAAGATTATACAATAAACATTTAATAATACAAAAGAGACATATTTTAACATAACTAACAATATATATTTTTTTAGTAATAGATAACAAATTATTTATCGAATCAATTTATTCGACTTGAAAGAAACAAATAATAAAACATAAAACTTTTTGGTATTTGTCATAAATATTTTTCTGCTTTGTCCTCATGCTCAAGGGCGTCTTCATATAATTGAGGAGTCTTTACTGGGTTGACTGCCTCCGCTGCCATCACATATTCTTCGTAGAATTTTGGCTTCTTTAGGGTTAATCGGTTCCGCAAGGTGCGGGTAGATGGCGACTTCCTCTTCTGGATATCATCGTGGTCTGTTTCGTTTCCAGTTTCGTATTCTTCTTTACTGTCTTCAGAGTCGCTAGATCCTTCATTGCTTTCTTCCAGATCAGACTCACTGCCGTCTTCAACTGGTGCTTCGGGTGTTGTGTGTTGAAATGGTAGTTTAACATGTTCAATGCAGCTTCCAGGTATTTCCTCAAATTGAACATCTCTTGATAGGATGACCTTGTTACTTTCTCTCAACCAAATCCTGTAGCGCTCACCACCGTCATATCCTACAAGATACCCCTTGACAGCCTTTTTATCCATCTTACTTCGCTTCTGACTGGGAATGTGAGCATAGCATGTGCAGCCAATGATCCTAAGGTGCTTCGTTCTCGGCTGCTTGTTTGTCCACAACTCATAGGGACTGACATTTTGAACAGACGACTTCCCTGTTCGGTTAAGGATGTAGATGGCGCTGTTCACCAACTCAGCCCATATTGCTTCTGGATAGTTCACGTCTGTGCTTGAGTATTTAAGCGTCCTGGCCATCTCAACTATAGTCCGATTATCTCGCTCGCAAATGCCGTTTTGCTCAGGGGTGTATGGAGCTGTCAAACGCTGCTTTATCCCTTGTGCACGCAGGATTGATTTAACCTCTTTATTATCAAATTCTCCGCCGTTGTCGCTCAATAACTCCTTGACTGTATGCCCTAAAGTTGTAGTCTGCAGTAGAAAATCCTTGAGTACCTCACTCGCTTCTGATTTCTTCGCGACGAAATATCTATAACGAAATTTGGTGTAGTTGTCCTTGAATACAACGAGGTACCTTTTCTTCTGGAACGACTCAGCAAAAGGCCCGCACACGTCCGTTGATACAAGTTCACCAGGTCTAGTTGACTTTTCTCTTGTGCCAAAACGTAAACGGTGCGCTTTACCGTAGACACAGGGTTCGCACAGTTCCAAATTCATCTTGGCGTCTATTCCAAGTTCTCTTTTCAGCTTCTCTCTGACATGGCGCTTGTTTTGATGGCCCCATCTTTCATGGTAAAGCTGCAGCAAGTTCGAACTATCATCAACAGCGACAGTAACTTTAACTTCCTGCTTCGGTACTATCGGTTTAATGGCCGCTTTGTACAGGGCTTAGCGAAAAGCTCGTAACTGTTGATTCAAACTTGCTGTTCTTATTACGATCCTGTGCAGCTAAAACAGAAAACAAGTTTTTTGAAATCTTTGGGACATACCAAACATCTAGCAACGTAATCTCTTCAGAGTTGTCTCCAATGGTTGATAAGAACCGGATCGATCCCTTTCCAACTGCAGTCAGAGTTTCT
The DNA here is from genome assembly GCA_963966155.1 of Clivina fossor. Classification (NCBI taxonomy): domain Eukaryota; kingdom Metazoa; phylum Arthropoda; class Insecta; order Coleoptera; family Carabidae; genus Clivina; species Clivina fossor. Next base: position 19,240,853 of record OZ014550.1, read on the forward strand.
CTTCCAGCAGCCGTGATGTGGTGGGGACGTTGAAACTTTTCAAACTCGATGAAATAGTTTGAACAGTTCGTCACGTGTCTGGTCGCACCGTTGTCAACCCACCATTCCTTTTTGTCCACCTCCATTGAAAAAACCTCACTGCTGATGGATACTAGAGCCACGTTTGTTGTCTCTGTTTTCTCAACAAGGGAAAGTGTTAAAGTTTCTAGATTTGAAATGTCAAATAAAAATATCACTGCTAATGGATACTAGAGCCACGTTTGTTGTCTCTGTTTTCTCAACAAGGGAAAGTGTTAAAGTTTCTAGATTTGAAATGTCAAATAAAAATATTACTAGATATGGGGAGTTTTTACTGCCTAATGTTTTTATAGTTACTTTCTATGTTTTCAAGTTTCTCTGAATGCACACTATGTTTTTGAATTTGTAACGTTTTTAACTGCTTCAATGAATGATGCCATTGCCATCAATATGTAATGTACACAGTATATTCTTCGAATACTAAATAAACATATTACACACTGAGTTTTGATTGTGTCGTGCTTAATTTAAACCTCAAAATCCAACACTGATTTGTTTGTAAATACAATTATATATTAATATTTAACAAAAAAAATATTCTGCATGCATTATTACAGTTATATTAGGAAAAGTGAATAAATTTATTTCAATACCTATAATTATTTTATTGTGAAAATAAATTTATTCAAAACATATTAGGTTTTTTTGATAATTTTAAAATCGCTTTGGCAAGATTTTGATTTGATAGCGCTAAACTTTGTAGCGAATTTGCCAGGTTGTTTATTGAATTACATAATAATTCATTATTCTTGTCGTACATATTGCTGACTTTCTCAAGACGATTCAGTGTACTCATTAAAGGACGCGCTAAAATTAAAATTCAGTATTAAACACATAAATATTTATAATAAATCACAACAGATGTAAAGAATAAGAAAAGAAGTTTGTATGAAAAGTAATATAATTTAAAATGTTATGAAACAAATAAATTAGTACAGATATTTTATGCTGTTAAATTACTCGAAGTATTATTAATTTTCCCACTTCAACCTTTTCCTCATTTTTAATTATTCTTTTTTTTGATAATTTTTTGAATGAATAAATTATCCGTAACATTGGTTTTACAGACTACACATTGTAACAAGCTTTAACGTCTTAATTTTTTTACTGAAAATAGTATCGTAACCAGCTTCTCTACATCACTGCATTTGTATAACTTAATGTTTACCTTTTTCTTTAAAAGATTTATTTTTCGTTTTTAAAGTCGGCCGATTTTGTTTTTTTTTCTGTGTACTTGGTCTATATTCATCCGGTTCTGAAGATATTAAAATAGTTTCAGTAGATAGTGACAGAAAATCAGCATTATTTAAATCTGATAAGTCGTCCATAGAAACTGAAATATATATAAAAAATCAACTTGACGTTTGATAATTAAAGAAAAAAAAAGATTACCTATTGTCGAATTATCTTTATTCATGTTCAAAACATCGGTTTCTCTACCATCTAAAACAAATAATACATACTTCTATATTTTGCATATAAATTAATTAATAAGGGTATGCCTTGATCAACTGTATCTAAATTATTTATGCCAGTTTCTGATAAATTAGGATCACCCGTAATGCTAGTCCATCCTAATAACTCCATTAATTTTTCTTCATTTGTATTTAAACAATTGCTGTTATTTGTTCCACCTCCTGTTCTTTGTGCATTTAATTTCCACAGCCGAGCTTTTGCACGAGTTTTACATTTATATTCAGTAAATGTCTGTGAAAAATATCAAAATTAATTATCTTAATTATAACAACGTATAAGTATAAAAATGGGTTCTTACTTTTTTCCACTGTTCGACAGTTTTTTCAGCACCTTTTTTATTATTTAATAATGTTGTTAATTCTATCCAATTTTTATTTGCTTCTTTACTCTCAACCGGATTTAATTTTCCCGGCAACATTTTTCGATTTTCATATAAAAATCCTATCATTAAATTATATTGCTCGATTGTGCATCTCGAGCCTCTACTTTTTTTTTCTGACATTATTTAATAAATATTTGAACAATAATATGATGTAGCTGTCACTTAAGATTTTTAGGTTAGATTTGTTAAATCAACCGTACGAAACAAATACAGACATTCGTTGCTTGCGTAATGCGCATGCGCCTAAACCAATTACAGATTTCTCGTTAGCAAGAATTGCCAGATATTTGAAAATTAACAATCTTGCTAAAATATTTTGTAGTGAATAGAAAATAGAAATTTATTGTTAAGCCAATTGTTAAAAAAACTTGTTAACTAGCAATTGCTAAGTTAACAATTTTTTTAGTGAATAGGCCCGATTGTTTTATCGGACTCCATGAATGGTGTAGATCTGGCTGAAAAACTGAGGGGCTGAAGAAAAGGTGCCATCCGCGTACCAATGATATAATATAAGTCGACCGTTTTGTTGAATCTTTTCTTTCGTCTATAAGTGATAAATCCCACAAAACCATCATCGTCTGGTTAATTCTGCTCTGCTTAATACGTCAAATTGGTATCAAGTGTAATAATATTGTTCGAGCGTCCAATTGTAGATGCGTCCTAAAGTCGTTGCTTCCAATTGTCGTACGCGTCCAATTGTCGTGCCTACAATTGTCGCGCGTCCAATTTACTTGTTCCATCTTTAACTTTAAGAAAATTAACAGTATTTGGTAATGGTTCTTCTTCTCGTTTAGTACGTAAAATTATTCATTTCTTCGGCGGCTCTTCATTCACCACCAATTTCTTAAAAGGATCTTCATGCATGTATCCAATCTTTAAACTCTTTTCCGAACCAGTAATAACTGAGGCAGCTCTGTAAACGTGCGTCCGACAATCATATCCACGATTTGAGCTTTCGCCGACACTATGTAAACCATTGCATTTTCAACACGTACTCCGTCTATTTCCTTTGTTAGCTTTGTCTCACCGATACACTGTTCGCCAGTCTTTTCAAATCCATGTAAAAATTTTCTGGTAGGCCATAATATTATATTATTCTTTTCAGCAATATCTTGTTTCATAGTACATACACCACTGCCCTGATCAATAAAACCATTTATAACAAATTGATCATAAATTGGTGCATAAATTTGATACCAGAGAGCGCGAACTTCGGCAGCAGTGCTGCTTTTGTGTCGTGCACGATCCCTATAGCATCATCCAACTTTACAAAATAAAATATTACAACAGTTCGGCTGCTTCGACTGACAAAACATGCTTGTTTTCATTAATTAAATATGAAATATTTATCATTACAAAAAACATACATATGAAACATATCATCCTATAATGTAATATAATACAAGGAATACATATAATTTTTTTAACAACAATAATAATTCACTATTCTAATTGGTAGTTATTTTTTTTTTTACTAGTTTAATTCTATTACATGATACAATAGATTTGTAAAATTTGCAAGTTTGTCGTTCTCTTTCTATATCTCCGACTAAATATCTATCGTTTCAAAGTTCACACTGTTTTTCCTACTCTCTGCTGACGGAGAACGCCAACTTACCGTATGCGTAGGCGTTCCTTTGTGATTTTCATGCTTACGTTAACGCGTATCTCTTGATAGTTCAGTAACTATAACGCACAATTTTTCCACTAATTCTTTCAGCTCATGAAATTCCGCTCTAAAGTCACTGGTCGCTGAGTTAGCTACCGCATTATAAATTGAAGAAACAGCAACATTTTACGTTTGATTACTACGTACAGGGCCGGACTAATACCATGGGGGGGGGGGTCTAAGAACTACTTATTAAGGGGCCTCTTTCATTAAATAAGTCGTCCTACATTCTAAATACTGTGTGTGCTTATTTGTACAAAATATACAAAGAAATGGCATAAATAATTTTTTTAAAACCTATTCAGAAGCGTAATATATATTGCATCACAGAAAGTCAAACGAAGTAAAAACTTTTGATTGTGTTATGAACAAAGATAATTATGATAACAAATATACTCATAATTTATTGTGAATAGCAAAACATTTAACAAAATACAATTTAAATTATAAAACACATTACAGTGATATGAAATGATTTAAAACATTTTCCTTCCACATTTTTGGGCAGCAAACTCTGTAATGATTTCTTCGAAATTAAGTTTTCGCATGATATCAGATTCGATAAACAGCAACAAAAGTGAGTTTAATCTGTCTTGCTGCATGCTGCTCTTTAGTGGATTTTTTTTATCCGTTTTAATTGCGAGAAGGACCATTTTCCGGTGCAATTCGTAATCATCCACGTCAAAAAAATGCGAAAGGCTATTTCAAAGTTTGGGAATATAGACTGTATCCTATCTTTATTCAATCACATCATAGCAATTAGCGATAGTTATTTTTAAATGCTCACTTTTTTTCATCCTTGTGTGCAAGTAACAATGAAACTGCTGTAGCTCATTACAAAGATCAGTGTTCAAATCATTTGGATAGAATGCCACTAGATTTTCAACTTTGTGCAAACAATCATCTATAATAAATCGGGGTCCACGAAAAATGAGAATCTTCCTGTAGCTTGTACTTCTTCTCTTCATTTGAACTTCTAGGGTATCAATTATTTCCAAGAATGCGCCAATACGAAATTTTTTCCTTTGAGTGAACACAACTTCTGATTCACTGCCATTGTTAGCTTGTTTTCTTTTCGTATTTGCTTTTGAGAGCTTTGTAGTCCACATCTGGCAAAATATATAATAATATAATAATAATAATAACATAATGTGTTATCAACTGGATTTTTAAGTTTGGTCATGTGACCTAATTTTTGATATTCTTTCATAAACTGAACATATTGTTCCCTTAAATAATCGTTTGCTTGTAATTTTTGTTTCATATACTTGAACCTCCGCAACGCGTTATCTATTGAATTGCCTAGTACATTAGGCAACTGTTTAAATGGTATTGAAACTATAAATTGCCCGTTTATTTTACATTAAAATTTTTTTTAAAAAAATTCTTCTTACTGTTGTTCTTCAATGGTTAACAACTTTTTATTATAATTTTCTTCAACATGCTAAAATTTCTGCATATCATTGTCAATGTTTTGTAACGTTAGATTACAATAAGTTATAATAATCTGACATGTATTGAGTATTCTAGTTACTATCCAACCGAAATTAGAATTATGTAATAAAGGTAAATTTTTTCCTAAGTTAATTTGTTCAGGCCTTAATATACGCCAGAACAGTTCTGCTCCTAATAGAACGTCTATTTCTGCTGATTCATAAAAGTATGGATCCGCTAATTTAATATCTGTGGGAATGTGCAAATTATTATGATTAATTGTAAAATTAGGAATGTTGCTCTTTATCTTGTTTATCAAGAGACAAGTTACTTCTGACTTGAATTGATTGTTATTTGAGTTTATTTGTACCTTGCATTTATGATATATGTTTGAAACGATTTTACCATCGCCCACAATAGAAATATCAACCGACTGCCACATTAAGCCTAGTTTTTTAAAAAACGAGTAAGTTATAAAATTGATTGTGACCCATTATCAAGTAAAGCACGACCTTGATGATAGGTGCCATCTTTTCTCATTATTGAGAAACAAACAGTTGATAACAGCACATGTGAATTCTGGTTTCTTTGACTAGTCAAAACACTTTTCTGCAATCCCTGAATTTTTGTTTTCAGTAGCTTACTTTCTATAAGAAAACTGAATTAATTTTTATTTGAATAAACAAGGTACATAAAAGTATTTACTTCATACAAAAAATATAAAATATAAAAACATAATATATATATATATATATATATATATATATGTATATAATTTTGTCATTTGACATTCCTATGTTAAGATTCTGTTTTTTTAATGTCGATAAAACTACTTCGTTGTGTTTTACAGATATTTCCATTTTCTATAACATAAATATCATCTTTTTTTAACTTTTTTTTTGCCCTCTGCACTCTGCCCAAATATATATATCCGTTGCTTCCTATAGCAATTAGCTTTATTATTATTAAAGCTTCTATTTCATTTGTTCTTAGTTTTATGTTGCTCCTTTTTATGTCTGTCCGAGGACGACTTGTACTTAAAAGTTCTTTTGCAGCGTCCACAAGCAAATGGCTTTTCCGATGAATGTACAATTTGGTGAGTTGCCAATTGAAAATTTCGTTTGAAACCTCATAAAAAATAAAAAATACTTTATTTTAATTTACGTGTGGTAAACAAGCGAAATAATTATTATTATTACCATTATCTTTGAAGGTCGTCGTCGTCAGGTATAGGAAATTTGTAAATCCTAAGTTTAGCGCGTACATTCTAGGATTTACTGTTATTCGAGTTTTTACCGTAACATATACATTACATTCAGTTGTCAAGTCACCCTTCTCGAAAAACGAAAAACTTTAACTAACCGAATTATAATTTCGTCAACCACTTCAAAGCTGAGCATTTGTTTAACTTTAACTTCGGGCCAATCTGCCTTGATATATAACGTGCCTTCAATTATGACGACAAGCAATTGTAATCCGAAATTTAAGTCAGCGCAACGCCACTTTCGCTTGTTGTTCCTTATGATCATACATGATAAATCGTGTTTTGCAGCGTCCACAAGAATATGGCAATTCATCAGAATGTACTATTTGGTGAGTTGCCAATTGTCCTAATCGTCTAAAACCTGCCAGAGAGAGACACTACTTCGTTGTGTTTTACAGATATTTCCATTGTTGCCAATTGCTTGCAGAGGGAATTTTAGAAGTTTTGCCATTAGAACGTACAAGCCGCATCGTATCCAAAATTTGAACAGCCTCGTTCCAAAACTCTAGATGTGGAGAAGTTTTTGTTTACTAACATTAATTAAAAATAAAAAAAAAACTTACATAACAAATTCAGCAAATTTCCGCATTACAGCACAAACACGCTGACTCATTACTGCGGCAGCATAGCTGACCTTCATCTTTCTCATCTTTTGTGGGTTGACGTGTCCTTCTGTCAACCTCGGGCATAGCTTTATGTCCGACGTTCCAGTGTCCATACGGTACAACTGCTGAACATGTTTCCATTTAGCTGTCTTTTTTGCCCCTTTTTCCTCGAAGGTAATAGCTCCTTTAAGAAAGTTGTTCCGTACACCTTTAAGAAGGTGGAGAAAGTCGTTAAAATGGATAACTTTCACGTCATCCAATAGTACGCTCTGCCTCACTTTGCCGTACATATTCCTCCTCAGTCTCTTTTATTAACAAGTTGATTGCTCCAACATTGTTAGAACCCTGATCGGAAATCGTGGATACAATTTCCAAACCAGCACCTCGGGTCGCCCGGATCACCTTCTTTAATAGCACATGCAGATCATGCTTGTTAACGGAGTTCTGAGAAAAAACATAAGCAATTGGTTGCTTATATTTTCTAGACAATCCACGAAGCATAAACACAGTTGCGTGGTTTGCAATTTTGCCAGATCTGGACGTTCCAAGATCTTGGAAACCCATGAAAACGTTATTACTGGCAGAATATTGTAGATAAGGTCCAATGGTCATTTCATCGAACAAAATAGAACACTTTCTTTCATGAGGCTTTAAATGCTTAGCGATATCTGCCAACTTCTATATTATATATCTTTGTCAGTAAACGATACGTTTTAGGTCCCTGTTTATAAAGCGAAAGTGCTGAAATTTTGTATTCTAAGGTGAAGCGGTGCCCTTTAGGTTTTCTGGTCTGATTTCGGACTTGGGACAGAAGAAACCTATACGAAGGTTTGTTGAGTGATTCGCACCAACCAGCGAATTCACCATTCGAAATGATTCTTTCGGCAGCAGTTAGACCTTGTTGACACGTATGTAATCTAGTACGCAGCTGTCTAACTTTTACTTCGAAAGTTTTACCCTTTTCCTTACGGGGCATAATGGATGCCGACGTGCACATCTTGTTTCCTAAAAAATATTAATAAAAAAGATTAGTATTTTCAAAATAATGTTATAAATTTTGCAAAAAGTCCATAACGAAGCAAATATACAGAAAGCATTAAGAAGGTAAATTACAAAAAAGAATCATAGACAACAATACCGTAAATATGTATAACAATTAACAAGAAAAATACATCAAATACATGATATACAGTCTAAATGATTACCACATATATGACAAGTAGTTGAATTTTGAAATTGAATTTCCTCTTGATTACTTAGATTCATAGGCAATATTCTAATTATTATTAATTATTTCTAATTATTTCTAATTGTATTGCAATATATTGCAATTCTTTACAATACCAATCGATGCAATCCTTACCACGATATATATTAAAAGTTGAAAAGAGAGTCACTAAATGAACATTTTAAGTAATACGCTATACTAAATGGTATGTGTTTGTGAGTTTGTTGTCTGTTTTCAATTTTTTTAGTTTTTTCAATTTTTTCCAAAATAGATTCTATATCAAAATATAATACAAACGGGACATTTTCCTGATGATTTTAGTCAGAGTTCTGGATTTTCTTTGCACAAGGGCATGTATCGAATACAGATGGGGTGACCAATTTTGTAATGAACTTCTTCCTTAAAATATTGGGGATCAAATTGTTGTCTAATTTAGATAGAGATTCTATAATTTTTATCTGGAATTCCATAACCTGATTTATTTTGTTGGCTAGAGTGTAGGAATTGTAGGTCTCTTGATGCTGTAGTAATTGGACTGACGTAATGCTTTGGTCAAGCGAGTCAATGCTGGCTACTCGTGCAACATCACGGTTTACATCTCTTTTTGCCAATGAATGATGCATAGGATAACTATATACAATGTTCCTACGGGCAATTCTTTTCCCGGCATCTTTCAACTCCCACTTCATTATAGTTCCTCCTAAGTTATCATTAGTCATTTGACAAATTAACGTCTTTTCATCGTCTAGAATGCAGAGACTTCTTATCGTGGTGCGTTTAGGTTGATCATCAATATATATAGATGTACAACTGGATACTGATTATCCAATTGGTACCTTGGAGGAGTAGAATCTTCAAGTAATTGTCGTGCCAAATTCATTGCTGCTTGGTCGATTGTTTCTGTGCATGGCATATGATCAATAGCCTGCACAAAAGCACACACTGTTATTAGTATAATTACCGTGTTCATTTTTATTTTTTTTATTCTGAAGATTTAGTTTTCACTATTAGTAGTAGTTTCTTTCTTGAGCTTATACTCGCAATTTATTTAATTTATTCTGAATTAAATTAATTTAAATTCTGAATTGATTTAAATTAAATTATTAAATTTTCAACCTTTATTAGATGTATAAAATCCCATCAGCTGACTTGAATCTCACTTCCGTCAACTTAGAGATGTTTCTGCATTCCGAAGAACAGCTCTAAAGCCTAGGCAGGCAGTGGTGTTAGCCCTGTGACCCTTAACATCGCAGGACCAGCATTTCTCGCTCTCTTTGTAATCCCTAGCTAGATGACCTTGGCTACCACATTTATAGCAGCAATTCCTCCTATCGGGACCATTGCATTTTGCAGCCAAATGCCCAGGTTCCTAACATCTGTAGCATGTAGGAGCTTGTACTCTTTCTCGGAAAAGGCAGAATCCCAGCCCCAGTGGTACGCGACCTTTGTCCATCAATACATTTGCTACTGCGGGTGGCACTCTTACAGTTGCCTTCCGTGTTTCTCGAAAGCCCGATCTCATAGCCGACACTTGGATATTTTCGCATTTGTTTATCAAACTAATTATTAGGTCTTTTACTTCTTCCGACGTCGTTGCTGCGTCCATGCCAGAGACATGCAGTACAGACAGACCAGTAAGTCTTGTCGCCACTGATGCGTCATCGAATACTTTCGCCACCTTGTCCTTTAAATCGTTTAAGCGTCCCATGTCGCCGTCAATTCTTAACACCGCTTTGCCGGCAATATTCTTATGGGTTTGTTGAATTTTCAACCCAAGGTTGTGAAATTCTCCCCTCATACCCCGGAGTCCATGTATCAGTTCCGGAAAAGTCTTACCCGCATCTGACATAATCACCGAAATAATATAAATGCAATAAGAATCCAATAATCGCGATATTTTTCAGTTCCACATTGAGGTTATGTCGTGGCAAGCGTCCGTAAGCGGAATTATTTCAAATTTTAAACACGTGACAATGTCAAATTGTCACAACATATTGGGATTTAAAGCAATCAAAACTCGTTTTTATTAGCAAGAAACATTACAATAATTACGTAAATAAATCATTTTTTCCAATAATTTTTATTGATTTGATTGATTGAGTGTTTTCATGTACATTTTTACGAATGCCAATTTTTGACCGGGCAAGCTCACGGACACTTTCGGCCAGCATATCTCACGATTTCTCGGCATTTTATTTAAACATATTAAAATCTATCTTTATAGCGTTTTTTCGTTTATTTGTGAAATAGAACAGGTAAAAACTGTAAACTAGGTCAGATAAATGTACAAATAAAACGGAATATATAGGAATAAAATTTAATAAAACACCTAAACACCTGCATTTTAATGCATCAATCAATCATCGATCGTTTTAACGTGTTCCAATAGTGTGAATCAACAAATGCGTTCGCAAATTTCCTTTATGTGCAAAACTTGTATCACATATTTCACACCAATACGGCTTCTCGTATTGGTGTATTATATTTATATATGTACCTATATCTATATACCTATTTTCTTTATAGCCTTGTTAAAGGCCTCAAGGCGTCTCTCCTCATGGTTCTTGCCAATATTTCGTAATATTGGTGGGATGGTACACCAACATACGTTGTGCCCCCGCAGTGCTTTTTTCAAGCACCGCAACTGAGCTTTGATTGCCCTGATAGACATTTTCTGAAAATAAGTTGTGTTATAGAAATGAAAATGTATGATGCGAAAAACAAAATTTTTTGTTCAGTAAAATTATTAAATATTGCTATTTAATATTTACTTTCAAAATGTGATTTGTACCAATGTGTACCAGGACATTTTTGCTCAGCCTTTTCCTATTTTGGTCCCTCTGAACCAATCAAGTGAGTTGCTTCACCCCCTGCCCACACAAAAACCTAGTTGGTTTTTGTTTTATGCTGCAAACATGGAACAGTAGCCTTGCATTAACAAACAACCAACTAAATTATAAAATAAATATTTACTACTTTTTGGAGCACGGATTCCATATAGGATGCATAATAATCTTATCATATTGTTGGCCCCCAAAATTTGAAATCCACGATAGAACTAAAAATATTAATATTCTATTAATTTTAATTAACGTAAAATACAATTGTATTTTTAAAAATTGTATTTAAAAAAATCACACTTACAGATTTATTTAGAAAATCCATTTTTAAAATGTCTATATGCTGTGTGATGCTGTGACTGTCTGGACTGACTGAACAAAAATACATACAATTTAATAAACCGTTACAATATTTAAATTTTGGACCCAAGGAGAATAACATTGACATACTGAAAACCCTAATTTGATAAAAAATTTAAAATTTCATAATAATGATATAATAATATGTTTATTCATAGCTTGCGCTAATACATAGCTAACACAAAGTTATTATATATTACATAAAAATACATTAACATATTGCATATAATTTTTTATTGTTTAATAATTATCTATTCTAAACTAACCTTAAAAAAACCGAAATACAATATAATATACAATACAATATATAAAAAAAAAAAACAATTATTGTCATACAGAATCATATATAAATCACAAATAATTAAAATGAATAAAATTTGAATGTTAGAATTTACCGCGAAAAGAAATGAATACTTCGGTTTTGCTATGCCCTGCCATGCCATGCACCCAGTTTGTCATGCGGATTTTTTCAATCTCTGAACGCAATTTTTTTTTTGCATAGGGATTATGTGTATTTGGCCGTGAGACCTATGCTATGCGCTGCCCTGCCCTGCCATGCTGCAATCTCTGAATCCACCTTTAGCCCGGCACAGCGTCTAAAAATTATTCAGCTGTATTACGAAAATCAACGTTCTACGAAGAATGTGTTTCGAGCGCTTAGAGCAACTTATAACCATAACCTAGCAAATAAGGTAAAACCGTCAAACATTGACACATCTTTAGTTATTAATTTTTTTAAATTTTATTAAGATTTATAATTTTTTTTTCTTAGCAGAAAAATTAGCTTTATATATTAGTTTCTAAAATGTAAAGTAATTTATTGATTATCATAAACGGTATTGAAAATATTTAATATATATGTATATACCATAATTAGTCAATGTTGCCCTACATGTGGGTAACATTGACATGCCTTGTTTTTTCTTGCTTTATGCATTGAAATGGCAATGTTACAATATAGGAATTTAATTTTGACATAGAACTTTCTTTTTATAATTTGACAATTTTAAATTTATTTAAAAAAATTGGTCAAAAGTGCATTTTTATGAAACCAATTATTTCCTTAGTGATAAATAATTCTTCTATTCTTATTATAAGTAAATACTGGGTAGTAAATAAAGGAATAATAACATATGAGTGAACTTTATTGTAATTTTAAGAAAATTTATAATATACATGCAATTAATTAACAATTAAAGAATTTTACTCCGCATCGAAAAAATTTGTTTGAAAAATATACATGTCACGACGAATTCGTGGTTGAGGCAGCACGCGTACTATATCTGTAGCAAGAACGTAACTTTTGTCTGTAATGTCCGGAAAAGTAAAATGACCTCCTCGCTTTCTTAAAAAAAACGAATTGTGCATGAAATGGTACGCGAATGGCAGGTAAAAACCTCTTAGAATGGAAGTTTCAAAAACGAATTGTCACCATATAAAAAACAACACGTCGGTATCCATACGCCATAAGCCCTAAGCTTCGAGCAACGAGCGATGGATGGTGATATTATCTACAGTAGTCATATACATTATTTTTAGAGCTAATCAACAGTGTTCTGTGACTCATTATGAAAATTTTAAAAACCGTTTTCAAAGATGTGTCAATGTTACCCTAGTGTCAATGTTAGCCTCCTTTACCTTATATCTTGTAAGTCTACCGTTCATATATATATATATATATATATATATATATATATATATATATATATATATATGTCACAAGCAAATACAGTGGACCCTCAGTATACGACCTTAATCCGCTCCTGATGTTTGGTCTTATACCGAATATGACGTATAGATTTGAAATTACTCATCGTAGATAATGTTTTTTACAAATTGAATTTATATTATTTATAAAGAAAGTTATGACAATTTGAAACTTCTTAAAGAATTTATAATTCTATATAAATATATTTTCTTTTCTTTTTTAATTCAGGATTATTTACACTAATTTATTTCGTACATAATTTCTCCTATTTACACCACATACCTCACGTAAAAATCTCCAATTCCACAGCAGTCATTTTGCAGCCAAAGCCAACATTCACTTAGATCAGTAAAAACAAATAATTTTGGCTTAATTTTCAGGGTGATAATGAAGTTTATCTTGGTATAAAATCTGTAGTAGCAATAGCGCATCATCATTGGTCTCTCGATTAAATCCGTCCCCAATCAGTTTGTGTACGAAAAGATGGTAAATGTGTTTCTGCTCAAATTTACAATGAATGATTGTGCCATGTAATGAATACACTGTTTTCTATGTATATCATGAACTTTATTTGCATTTACATGTACATAAAGATTATACAATAAACATTTAATAATACAAAAGAGACATATTTTAACATAACTAACAATATATATTTTTTTAGTAATAGATAACAAATTATTTATCGAATCAATTTATTCAACTTGAAAGAAACAAATAATAAAACATAAAACTTTTTGGTATTTGTCATAAATATTTTTCAAAATCATCAGACGAAAATCACCAACAAAAGTAACTTAACTGAACATAACAATTCAAAAAGAACTAGCTCTGCATGCATATTTAATAATAATATGTGCAGTGTTTTTAACACTGTGTTTTTACATGTACAATGTAACACATGCGAAAAATAATTTACAAATTCAGAGTTTGGAAATTATTTTATTTTTTTATACGAATTTGAAATTCGTATCATTCAAAGAAGAATCGGAAGAATAGTTACTCGGACAACTAGCATTTCCATCATTTCAATCAACTTCAGTTTCAGATCCGCTGGTTCCAGGTGTACTGGTTTCAGCATAGTTGGAATATCGCCTTATATCGCCTTCATTTATAAAATGAAGGCAATATAATTTCCTAAAACAAAACCAATAAATCTGAAACCAGCGGATTTGAAACTGAAGTAGATTATAATGATGGAATAGCTAGTTGTTCAAGCAACTATTCCTCCCATTCTAACTTGAACGATACGAATTTCAAATTCGTATAGAAAAATAAACTAATTTACAAATTCAGAATTTGTAAATTATTTTATTTTTTTTTCAGATCTATTGGTATTGTTTTCGAAAAATAATATATATGTCACAAGCAAATGCAGTGGACCCTCAGTATACGACCTTAATCCGCTCCTGATGTTTGGTCTTATACCGAATAGGACGTATAGATTTGAAATTACTCATCGTAGATAATGTTTTTTACAAATTGAATTTATATTATTTATAAAGAAAGTTATGACAATTTGAAACTTCTTAAAGAATTTATAATTCTATATAAATATATTTTCTTTTCTTTTTTAATTCAGGATTATTTACACTAATTTATTTCGTACATAATTTCTCCTATTTACACCACATACCTCACGTAAAAATCTCCAATTCCACAGCAGTCATTTTGCAGCCAAAGCCAACATTCACTTAGATCAGTAAAAACAAATAATTTTGGCTTAATTTTCAGGGTGATAATGAAGTTTATCTTGGTATAAAATCTGTAGTAGCAATAGCGCATCATCATTGGTCTCTCGATTAAATCCGTCCCCAATCAGTTTGTGTACGAAAAGATGGTAAATGTGTTTCTGCTCAAATTTACAATGAATGATTGTGCCATGTAATGAATACACTATTTTCTATGTATATCATGAACTTTATTTGCATTTACATGTACATAAAGATTATACAATAAACATTTAATAATACAAAAGAGACATATTTTAACATAACTAACAATATATATTTTTTTAGTAATAGATAACAAATTATTTATCGAATCAATTTATTCGACTTGAAAGAAACAAATAATAAAACATAAAACTTTTTGGTATTTGTCATAAATATTTTTCTGCTTTGTCCTCATGCTCAAGGGCGTCTTCATATAATTGAGGAGTCTTTACTGGGTTGACTGCCTCCGCTGCCATCACATATTCTTCGTAGAATTTTGGCTTCTTTAGGGTTAATCGGTTCCGCAAGGTGCGGGTAGATGGCGACTTCCTCTTCTGGATATCATCGTGGTCTGTTTCGTTTCCAGTTTCGTATTCTTCTTTACTGTCTTCAGAGTCGCTAGATCCTTCATTGCTTTCTTCCAGATCAGACTCACTGCCGTCTTCAACTGGTGCTTCGGGTGTTGTGTGTTGAAATGGTAGTTTAACATGTTCAATGCAGCTTCCAGGTATTTCCTCAAATTGAACATCTCTTGATAGGATGACCTTGTTACTTTCTCTCAACCAAATCCTGTAGCGCTCACCACCGTCATATCCTACAAGATACCCCTTGACAGCCTTTTTATCCATCTTACTTCGCTTCTGACTGGGAATGTGAGCATAGCATGTGCAGCCAATGATCCTAAGGTGCTTCGTTCTCGGCTGCTTGTTTGTCCACAACTCATAGGGACTGACATTTTGAACAGACGACTTCCCTGTTCGGTTAAGGATGTAGATGGCGCTGTTCACCAACTCAGCCCATATTGCTTCTGGATAGTTCACGTCTGTGCTTGAGTATTTAAGCGTCCTGGCCATCTCAACTATAGTCCGATTATCTCGCTCGCAAATGCCGTTTTGCTCAGGGGTGTATGGAGCTGTCAAACGCTGCTTTATCCCTTGTGCACGCAGGATTGATTTAACCTCTTTATTATCAAATTCTCCGCCGTTGTCGCTCAATAACTCCTTGACTGTATGCCCTAAAGTTGTAGTCTGCAGTAGAAAATCCTTGAGTACCTCACTCGCTTCTGATTTCTTCGCGACGAAATATCTATAACGAAATTTGGTGTAGTTGTCCTTGAATACAACGAGGTACCTTTTCTTCTGGAACGACTCAGCAAAAGGCCCGCACACGTCCGTTGATACAAGTTCACCAGGTCTAGTTGACTTTTCTCTTGTGCCAAAACGTAAACGGTGCGCTTTACCGTAGACACAGGGTTCGCACAGTTCCAAATTCATCTTGGCGTCTATTCCAAGTTCTCTTTTCAGCTTCTCTCTGACATGGCGCTTGTTTTGATGGCCCCATCTTTCATGGTAAAGCTGCAGCAAGTTCGAACTATCATCAACAGCGACAGTAACTTTAACTTCCTGCTTCGGTACTATCGGTTTAATGGCCGCTTTGTACAGGGCTTAGCGAAAAGCTCGTAACTGTTGATTCAAACTTGCTGTTCTTATTACGATCCTGTGCAGCTAAAACAGAAAACAAGTTTTTTGAAATCTTTGGGACATACCAAACATCTAGCAACGTAATCTCTTCAGAGTTGTCTCCAATGGTTGATAAGAACCGGATCGATCCCTTTCCAACTGCAGTCAGAGTTTCTCTTCCAGCAGCCGTGATGTGGTGGGGACGTTGAAACTTTTCAAACTCGATGAAATAGTTTGAACAGTTCGTCACGTGTCTGGTCGCACCGTTGTCAACCCACCATTCCTTTTTGTCCACCTCCATTGAAAAAACCTCACTGCTGATGGATACTAGAGCCACGTTTGTTGTCTCTGTTTTCTCAACAAGGGAAAGTGTTAAAGTTTCTAGATTTGAAATGTCAAATAAAAATATCACTGCTAATGGATACTAGAGCCACGTTTGTTGTCTCTGTTTTCTCAACAAGGGAAAGTGTTAAAGTTTCTAGATTTGAAATGTCAAATAAAAATATTACTAGATATGGGGAGTTTTTACTGCCTAATGTTTTTATAGTTACTTTCTATGTTTTCAAGTTTCTCTGAATGCACACTATGTTTTTGAATTTGTAACGTTTTTAACTGCTTCAATGAATGATGCCATTGCCATCAATATGTAATGTACACAGTATATTCTTCGAATACTAAATAAACATATTACACACTGAGTTTTGATTGTGTCGTGCTTAATTTAAACCTCAAAATCCAACACTGATTTGTTTGTAAATACAATTATATATTAATATTTAACAAAAAAAATATTCTGCATGCATTATTACAGTTATATTAGGAAAAGTGAATAAATTTATTTCAATACCTATAATTATTTTATTGTGAAAATAAATTTATTCAAAACATATTAGGTTTTTTTGATAATTTTAAAATCGCTTTGGCAAGATTTTGATTTGATAGCGCTAAACTTTGTAGCGAATTTGCCAGGTTGTTTATTGAATTACATAATAATTCATTATTCTTGTCGTACATATTGCTGACTTTCTCAAGACGATTCAGTGTACTCATTAAAGGACGCGCTAAAATTAAAATTCAGTATTAAACACATAAATATTTATAATAAATCACAACAGATGTAAAGAATAAGAAAAGAAGTTTGTATGAAAAGTAATATAATTTAAAATGTTATGAAACAAATAAATTAGTACAGATATTTTATGCTGTTAAATTACTCGAAGTATTATTAATTTTCCCACTTCAACCTTTTCCTCATTTTTAATTATTCTTTTTTTTGATAATTTTTTGAATGAATAAATTATCCGTAACATTGGTTTTACAGACTACACATTGTAACAAGCTTTAACGTCTTAATTTTTTTACTGAAAATAGTATCGTAACCAGCTTCTCTACATCACTGCATTTGTATAACTTAATGTTTACCTTTTTCTTTAAAAGATTTATTTTTCGTTTTTAAAGTCGGCCGATTTTGTTTTTTTTTCTGTGTACTTGGTCTATATTCATCCGGTTCTGAAGATATTAAAATAGTTTCAGTAGATAGTGACAGAAAATCAGCATTATTTAAATCTGATAAGTCGTCCATAGAAACTGAAATATATATAAAAAATCAACTTGACGTTTGATAATTAAAGAAAAAAAAAGATTACCTATTGTCGAATTATCTTTATTCATGTTCAAAACATCGGTTTCTCTACCATCTAAAACAAATAATACATACTTCTATATTTTGCATATAAATTAATTAATAAGGGTATGCCTTGATCAACTGTATCTAAATTATTTATGCCAGTTTCTGATAAATTAGGATCACCCGTAATGCTAGTCCATCCTAATAACTCCATTAATTTTTCTTCATTTGTATTTAAACAATTGCTGTTATTTGTTCCACCTCCTGTTCTTTGTGCATTTAATTTCCACAGCCGAGCTTTTGCACGAGTTTTACATTTATATTCAGTAAATGTCTGTGAAAAATATCAAAATTAATTATCTTAATTATAACAACGTATAAGTATAAAAATGGGTTCTTACTTTTTTCCACTGTTCGACAGTTTTTTCAGCACCTTTTTTATTATTTAATAATGTTGTTAATTCTATCCAATTTTTATTTGCTTCTTTACTCTCAACCGGATTTAATTTTCCCGGCAACATTTTTCGATTTTCATATAAAAATCCTATCATTAAATTATATTGCTCGATTGTGCATCTCGAGCCTCTACTTTTTTTTTCTGACATTATTTAATAAATATTTGAACAATAATATGATGTAGCTGTCACTTAAGATTTTTAGGTTAGATTTGTTAAATCAACCGTACGAAACAAATACAGACATTCGTTGCTTGCGTAATGCGCATGCGCCTAAACCAATTACAGATTTCTCGTTAGCAAGAATTGCCAGATATTTGAAAATTAACAATCTTGCTAAAATATTTTGTAGTGAATAGAAAATAGAAATTTATTGTTAAGCCAATTGTTAAAAAAACTTGTTAACTAGCAATTGCTAAGTTAACAATTTTTTTAGTGAATAGGCCCGATTGTTTTATCGGACTCCATGAATGGTGTAGATCTGGCTGAAAAACTGAGGGGCTGAAGAAAAGGTGCCATCCGCGTACCAATGATATAATATAAGTCGACCGTTTTGTTGAATCTTTTCTTTCGTCTATAAGTGATAAATCCCACAAAACCATCATCGTCTGGTTAATTCTGCTCTGCTTAATACGTCAAATTGGTATCAAGTGTAATAATATTGTTCGAGCGTCCAATTGTAGATGCGTCCTAAAGTCGTTGCTTCCAATTGTCGTACGCGTCCAATTGTCGTGCCTACAATTGTCGCGCGTCCAATTTACTTGTTCCATCTTTAACTTTAAGAAAATTAACAGTATTTGGTAATGGTTCTTCTTCTCGTTTAGTACGTAAAATTATTCATTTCTTCGGCGGCTCTTCATTCACCACCAATTTCTTAAAAGGATCTTCATGCATGTATCCAATCTTTAAACTCTTTTCCGAACCAGTAATAACTGAGGCAGCTCTGTAAACGTGCGTCCGACAATCATATCCACGATTTGAGCTTTCGCCGACACTATGTAAACCATTGCATTTTCAACACGTACTCCGTCTATTTCCTTTGTTAGCTTTGTCTCACCGATACACTGTTCGCCAGTCTTTTCAAATCCATGTAAAAATTTTCTGGTAGGCCATAATATTATATTATTCTTTTCAGCAATATCTTGTTTCATAGTACATACACCACTGCCCTGATCAATAAAACCATTTATAACAAATTGATCATAAATTGGTGCATAAATTTGATACCAGAGAGCGCGAACTTCGGCAGCAGTGCTGCTTTTGTGTCGTGCACGATCCCTATAGCATCATCCAACTTTACAAAATAAAATATTACAACAGTTCGGCTGCTTCGACTGACAAAACATGCTTGTTTTCATTAATTAAATATGAAATATTTATCATTACAAAAAACATACATATGAAACATATCATCCTATAATGTAATATAATACAAGGAATACATATAATTTTTTTAACAACAATAATAATTCACTATTCTAATTGGTAGTTATTTTTTTTTTTACTAGTTTAATTCTATTACATGATACAATAGATTTGTAAAATTTGCAAGTTTGTCGTTCTCTTTCTATATCTCCGACTAAATATCTATCGTTTCAAAGTTCACACTGTTTTTCCTACTCTCTGCTGACGGAGAACGCCAACTTACCGTATGCGTAGGCGTTCCTTTGTGATTTTCATGCTTACGTTAACGCGTATCTCTTGATAGTTCAGTAACTATAACGCACAATTTTTCCACTAATTCTTTCAGCTCATGAAATTCCGCTCTAAAGTCACTGGTCGCTGAGTTAGCTACCGCATTATAAATTGAAGAAACAGCAACATTTTACGTTTGATTACTACGTACAGGGCCGGACTAATACCATGGGGGGGGGGGTCTAAGAACTACTTATTAAGGGGCCTCTTTCATTAAATAAGTCGTCCTACATTCTAAATACTGTGTGTGCTTATTTGTACAAAATATACAAAGAAATGGCATAAATAATTTTTTTAAAACCTATTCAGAAGCGTAATATATATTGCATCACAGAAAGTCAAACGAAGTAAAAACTTTTGATTGTGTTATGAACAAAGATAATTATGATAACAAATATACTCATAATTTATTGTGAATAGCAAAACATTTAACAAAATACAATTTAAATTATAAAACACATTACAGTGATATGAAATGATTTAAAACATTTTCCTTCCACATTTTTGGGCAGCAAACTCTGTAATGATTTCTTCGAAATTAAGTTTTCGCATGATATCAGATTCGATAAACAGCAACAAAAGTGAGTTTAATCTGTCTTGCTGCATGCTGCTCTTTAGTGGATTTTTTTTATCCGTTTTAATTGCGAGAAGGACCATTTTCCGGTGCAATTCGTAATCATCCACGTCAAAAAAATGCGAAAGGCTATTTCAAAGTTTGGGAATATAGACTGTATCCTATCTTTATTCAATCACATCATAGCAATTAGCGATAGTTATTTTTAAATGCTCACTTTTTTTCATCCTTGTGTGCAAGTAACAATGAAACTGCTGTAGCTCATTACAAAGATCAGTGTTCAAATCATTTGGATAGAATGCCACTAGATTTTCAACTTTGTGCAAACAATCATCTATAATAAATCGGGGTCCACGAAAAATGAGAATCTTCCTGTAGCTTGTACTTCTTCTCTTCATTTGAACTTCTAGGGTATCAATTATTTCCAAGAATGCGCCAATACGAAATTTTTTCCTTTGAGTGAACACAACTTCTGATTCACTGCCATTGTTAGCTTGTTTTCTTTTCGTATTTGCTTTTGAGAGCTTTGTAGTCCACATCTGGCAAAATATATAATAATATAATAATAATAATAACATAATGTGTTATCAACTGGATTTTTAAGTTTGGTCATGTGACCTAATTTTTGATATTCTTTCATAAACTGAACATATTGTTCCCTTAAATAATCGTTTGCTTGTAATTTTTGTTTCATATACTTGAACCTCCGCAACGCGTTATCTATTGAATTGCCTAGTACATTAGGCAACTGTTTAAATGGTATTGAAACTATAAATTGCCCGTTTATTTTACATTAAAATTTTTTTTAAAAAAATTCTTCTTACTGTTGTTCTTCAATGGTTAACAACTTTTTATTATAATTTTCTTCAACATGCTAAAATTTCTGCATATCATTGTCAATGTTTTGTAACGTTAGATTACAATAAGTTATAATAATCTGACATGTATTGAGTATTCTAGTTACTATCCAACCGAAATTAGAATTATGTAATAAAGGTAAATTTTTTCCTAAGTTAATTTGTTCAGGCCTTAATATACGCCAGAACAGTTCTGCTCCTAATAGAACGTCTATTTCTGCTGATTCATAAAAGTATGGATCCGCTAATTTAATATCTGTGGGAATGTGCAAATTATTATGATTAATTGTAAAATTAGGAATGTTGCTCTTTATCTTGTTTATCAAGAGACAAGTTACTTCTGACTTGAATTGATTGTTATTTGAGTTTATTTGTACCTTGCATTTATGATATATGTTTGAAACGATTTTACCATCGCCCACAATAGAAATATCAACCGACTGCCACATTAAGCCTAGTTTTTTAAAAAACGAGTAAGTTATAAAATTGATTGTGACCCATTATCAAGTAAAGCACGACCTTGATGATAGGTGCCATCTTTTCTCATTATTGAGAAACAAACAGTTGATAACAGCACATGTGAATTCTGGTTTCTTTGACTAGTCAAAACACTTTTCTGCAATCCCTGAATTTTTGTTTTCAGTAGCTTACTTTCTATAAGAAAACTGAATTAATTTTTATTTGAATAAACAAGGTACATAAAAGTATTTACTTCATACAAAAAATATAAAATATAAAAACATAATATATATATATATATATATATATATATATGTATATAATTTTGTCATTTGACATTCCTATGTTAAGATTCTGTTTTTTTAATGTCGATAAAACTACTTCGTTGTGTTTTACAGATATTTCCATTTTCTATAACATAAATATCATCTTTTTTTAACTTTTTTTTTGCCCTCTGCACTCTGCCCAAATATATATATCCGTTGCTTCCTATAGCAATTAGCTTTATTATTATTAAAGCTTCTATTTCATTTGTTCTTAGTTTTATGTTGCTCCTTTTTATGTCTGTCCGAGGACGACTTGTACTTAAAAGTTCTTTTGCAGCGTCCACAAGCAAATGGCTTTTCCGATGAATGTACAATTTGGTGAGTTGCCAATTGAAAATTTCGTTTGAAACCTCATAAAAAATAAAAAATACTTTATTTTAATTTACGTGTGGTAAACAAGCGAAATAATTATTATTATTACCATTATCTTTGAAGGTCGTCGTCGTCAGGTATAGGAAATTTGTAAATCCTAAGTTTAGCGCGTACATTCTAGGATTTACTGTTATTCGAGTTTTTACCGTAACATATACATTACATTCAGTTGTCAAGTCACCCTTCTCGAAAAACGAAAAACTTTAACTAACCGAATTATAATTTCGTCAACCACTTCAAAGCTGAGCATTTGTTTAACTTTAACTTCGGGCCAATCTGCCTTGATATATAACGTGCCTTCAATTATGACGACAAGCAATTGTAATCCGAAATTTAAGTCAGCGCAACGCCACTTTCGCTTGTTGTTCCTTATGATCATACATGATAAATCGTGTTTTGCAGCGTCCACAAGAATATGGCAATTCATCAGAATGTACTATTTGGTGAGTTGCCAATTGTCCTAATCGTCTAAAACCTGCCAGAGAGAGACACTACTTCGTTGTGTTTTACAGATATTTCCATTGTTGCCAATTGCTTGCAGAGGGAATTTTAGAAGTTTTGCCATTAGAACGTACAAGCCGCATCGTATCCAAAATTTGAACAGCCTCGTTCCAAAACTCTAGATGTGGAGAAGTTTTTGTTTACTAACATTAATTAAAAATAAAAAAAAAACTTACATAACAAATTCAGCAAATTTCCGCATTACAGCACAAACACGCTGACTCATTACTGCGGCAGCATAGCTGACCTTCATCTTTCTCATCTTTTGTGGGTTGACGTGTCCTTCTGTCAACCTCGGGCATAGCTTTATGTCCGACGTTCCAGTGTCCATACGGTACAACTGCTGAACATGTTTCCATTTAGCTGTCTTTTTTGCCCCTTTTTCCTCGAAGGTAATAGCTCCTTTAAGAAAGTTGTTCCGTACACCTTTAAGAAGGTGGAGAAAGTCGTTAAAATGGATAACTTTCACGTCATCCAATAGTACGCTCTGCCTCACTTTGCCGTACATATTCCTCCTCAGTCTCTTTTATTAACAAGTTGATTGCTCCAACATTGTTAGAACCCTGATCGGAAATCGTGGATACAATTTCCAAACCAGCACCTCGGGTCGCCCGGATCACCTTCTTTAATAGCACATGCAGATCATGCTTGTTAACGGAGTTCTGAGAAAAAACATAAGCAATTGGTTGCTTATATTTTCTAGACAATCCACGAAGCATAAACACAGTTGCGTGGTTTGCAATTTTGCCAGATCTGGACGTTCCAAGATCTTGGAAACCCATGAAAACGTTATTACTGGCAGAATATTGTAGATAAGGTCCAATGGTCATTTCATCGAACAAAATAGAACACTTTCTTTCATGAGGCTTTAAATGCTTAGCGATATCTGCCAACTTCTATATTATATATCTTTGTCAGTAAACGATACGTTTTAGGTCCCTGTTTATAAAGCGAAAGTGCTGAAATTTTGTATTCTAAGGTGAAGCGGTGCCCTTTAGGTTTTCTGGTCTGATTTCGGACTTGGGACAGAAGAAACCTATACGAAGGTTTGTTGAGTGATTCGCACCAACCAGCGAATTCACCATTCGAAATGATTCTTTCGGCAGCAGTTAGACCTTGTTGACACGTATGTAATCTAGTACGCAGCTGTCTAACTTTTACTTCGAAAGTTTTACCCTTTTCCTTACGGGGCATAATGGATGCCGACGTGCACATCTTGTTTCCTAAAAAATATTAATAAAAAAGATTAGTATTTTCAAAATAATGTTATAAATTTTGCAAAAAGTCCATAACGAAGCAAATATACAGAAAGCATTAAGAAGGTAAATTACAAAAAAGAATCATAGACAACAATACCGTAAATATGTATAACAATTAACAAGAAAAATACATCAAATACATGATATACAGTCTAAATGATTACCACATATATGACAAGTAGTTGAATTTTGAAATTGAATTTCCTCTTGATTACTTAGATTCATAGGCAATATTCTAATTATTATTAATTATTTCTAATTATTTCTAATTGTATTGCAATATATTGCAATTCTTTACAATACCAATCGATGCAATCCTTACCACGATATATATTAAAAGTTGAAAAGAGAGTCACTAAATGAACATTTTAAGTAATACGCTATACTAAATGGTATGTGTTTGTGAGTTTGTTGTCTGTTTTCAATTTTTTTAGTTTTTTCAATTTTTTCCAAAATAGATTCTATATCAAAATATAATACAAACGGGACATTTTCCTGATGATTTTAGTCAGAGTTCTGGATTTTCTTTGCACAAGGGCATGTATCGAATACAGATGGGGTGACCAATTTTGTAATGAACTTCTTCCTTAAAATATTGGGGATCAAATTGTTGTCTAATTTAGATAGAGATTCTATAATTTTTATCTGGAATTCCATAACCTGATTTATTTTGTTGGCTAGAGTGTAGGAATTGTAGGTCTCTTGATGCTGTAGTAATTGGACTGACGTAATGCTTTGGTCAAGCGAGTCAATGCTGGCTACTCGTGCAACATCACGGTTTACATCTCTTTTTGCCAATGAATGATGCATAGGATAACTATATACAATGTTCCTACGGGCAATTCTTTTCCCGGCATCTTTCAACTCCCACTTCATTATAGTTCCTCCTAAGTTATCATTAGTCATTTGACAAATTAACGTCTTTTCATCGTCTAGAATGCAGAGACTTCTTATCGTGGTGCGTTTAGGTTGATCATCAATATATATAGATGTACAACTGGATACTGATTATCCAATTGGTACCTTGGAGGAGTAGAATCTTCAAGTAATTGTCGTGCCAAATTCATTGCTGCTTGGTCGATTGTTTCTGTGCATGGCATATGATCAATAGCCTGCACAAAAGCACACACTGTTATTAGTATAATTACCGTGTTCATTTTTATTTTTTTTATTCTGAAGATTTAGTTTTCACTATTAGTAGTAGTTTCTTTCTTGAGCTTATACTCGCAATTTATTTAATTTATTCTGAATTAAATTAATTTAAATTCTGAATTGATTTAAATTAAATTATTAAATTTTCAACCTTTATTAGATGTATAAAATCCCATCAGCTGACTTGAATCTCACTTCCGTCAACTTAGAGATGTTTCTGCATTCCGAAGAACAGCTCTAAAGCCTAGGCAGGCAGTGGTGTTAGCCCTGTGACCCTTAACATCGCAGGACCAGCATTTCTCGCTCTCTTTGTAATCCCTAGCTAGATGACCTTGGCTACCACATTTATAGCAGCAATTCCTCCTATCGGGACCATTGCATTTTGCAGCCAAATGCCCAGGTTCCTAACATCTGTAGCATGTAGGAGCTTGTACTCTTTCTCGGAAAAGGCAGAATCCCAGCCCCAGTGGTACGCGACCTTTGTCCATCAATACATTTGCTACTGCGGGTGGCACTCTTACAGTTGCCTTCCGTGTTTCTCGAAAGCCCGATCTCATAGCCGACACTTGGATATTTTCGCATTTGTTTATCAAACTAATTATTAGGTCTTTTACTTCTTCCGACGTCGTTGCTGCGTCCATGCCAGAGACATGCAGTACAGACAGACCAGTAAGTCTTGTCGCCACTGATGCGTCATCGAATACTTTCGCCACCTTGTCCTTTAAATCGTTTAAGCGTCCCATGTCGCCGTCAATTCTTAACACCGCTTTGCCGGCAATATTCTTATGGGTTTGTTGAATTTTCAACCCAAGGTTGTGAAATTCTCCCCTCATACCCCGGAGTCCATGTATCAGTTCCGGAAAAGTCTTACCCGCATCTGACATAATCACCGAAATAATATAAATGCAATAAGAATCCAATAATCGCGATATTTTTCAGTTCCACATTGAGGTTATGTCGTGGCAAGCGTCCGTAAGCGGAATTATTTCAAATTTTAAACACGTGACAATGTCAAATTGTCACAACATATTGGGATTTAAAGCAATCAAAACTCGTTTTTATTAGCAAGAAACATTACAATAATTACGTAAATAAATCATTTTTTCCAATAATTTTTATTGATTTGATTGATTGAGTGTTTTCATGTACATTTTTACGAATGCCAATTTTTGACCGGGCAAGCTCACGGACACTTTCGGCCAGCATATCTCACGATTTCTCGGCATTTTATTTAAACATATTAAAATCTATCTTTATAGCGTTTTTTCGTTTATTTGTGAAATAGAACAGGTAAAAACTGTAAACTAGGTCAGATAAATGTACAAATAAAACGGAATATATAGGAATAAAATTTAATAAAACACCTAAACACCTGCATTTTAATGCATCAATCAATCATCGATCGTTTTAACGTGTTCCAATAGTGTGAATCAACAAATGCGTTCGCAAATTTCCTTTATGTGCAAAACTTGTATCACATATTTCACACCAATACGGCTTCTCGTATTGGTGTATTATATTTATATATGTACCTATATCTATATACCTATTTTCTTTATAGCCTTGTTAAAGGCCTCAAGGCGTCTCTCCTCATGGTTCTTGCCAATATTTCGTAATATTGGTGGGATGGTACACCAACATACGTTGTGCCCCCGCAGTGCTTTTTTCAAGCACCGCAACTGAGCTTTGATTGCCCTGATAGACATTTTCTGAAAATAAGTTGTGTTATAGAAATGAAAATGTATGATGCGAAAAACAAAATTTTTTGTTCAGTAAAATTATTAAATATTGCTATTTAATATTTACTTTCAAAATGTGATTTGTACCAATGTGTACCAGGACATTTTTGCTCAGCCTTTTCCTATTTTGGTCCCTCTGAACCAATCAAGTGAGTTGCTTCACCCCCTGCCCACACAAAAACCTAGTTGGTTTTTGTTTTATGCTGCAAACATGGAACAGTAGCCTTGCATTAACAAACAACCAACTAAATTATAAAATAAATATTTACTACTTTTTGGAGCACGGATTCCATATAGGATGCATAATAATCTTATCATATTGTTGGCCCCCAAAATTTGAAATCCACGATAGAACTAAAAATATTAATATTCTATTAATTTTAATTAACGTAAAATACAATTGTATTTTTAAAAATTGTATTTAAAAAAATCACACTTACAGATTTATTTAGAAAATCCATTTTTAAAATGTCTATATGCTGTGTGATGCTGTGACTGTCTGGACTGACTGAACAAAAATACATACAATTTAATAAACCGTTACAATATTTAAATTTTGGACCCAAGGAGAATAACATTGACATACTGAAAACCCTAATTTGATAAAAAATTTAAAATTTCATAATAATGATATAATAATATGTTTATTCATAGCTTGCGCTAATACATAGCTAACACAAAGTTATTATATATTACATAAAAATACATTAACATATTGCATATAATTTTTTATTGTTTAATAATTATCTATTCTAAACTAACCTTAAAAAAACCGAAATACAATATAATATACAATACAATATATAAAAAAAAAAACAATTATTGTCATACAGAATCATATATAAATCACAAATAATTAAAATGAATAAAATTTGAATGTTAGAATTTACCGCGAAAAGAAATGAATACTTCGGTTTTGCTATGCCCTGCCATGCCATGCACCCAGTTTGTCATGCGGATTTTTTCAATCTCTGAACGCAAATTTTTTTTGCGTAGGGATTATGTGTATTTGGCCGTGAGACCTATGCTATGCCGAATAAACTGAAAAAAGTATGGTTAAGTTAGTTTAGGTTACTTAATATATTAATATTAAGTAATAAAAATAAAAATTTTCACAATGTAAATAAATATTCACCTTTTATTATCATCCGGAAAATTCTGTTGTACTACATTTTCTTCAATTTTGTCCATTTTCAATCAATTTATAAACAAAATCTCGTGACATTGACATTAGCGAAATAACAGTTGAACTTTTCAATTGTACCAAGTCCAGGATCACGTGATTAAATTGTGAAGTTGCATTGGTTAAGGACTTGGTACAAACCAATATTAAATTATTTGAATATTTGTGGACATGGTATAAAAAGCATACTCTGTTTAAGTAGTTGAATGAACGTAAATATCAACGTGCATCATTGGACATGGTACAATTTGACGGCAAACATAATAAAACATCATAACTACAAACAAGCTAAAATTGGACATGGTACAAACCAATACTCATATGACGATATACAAATGCGTTTGGTTCATTACGGAAATTATTCAAGTAATAACGCTAGGAAAATAACGCGATGGAACTGGTTTTGCGTTACCGACTTTTGACAATTCTGTTGCTAATTGGATCAGATGATCCTCCCGAACATTGGGTAATTGCAGGTTTACATCACCGATCCATCGGTATTATACGTGATATATTTAAACGTTTTTTTAATTCAGCTGAAGGAAAAGTGGATTGGCAAGAAAAAGCTATAAGAGAACATAATATGTAGTAAATATTAATTATGTATTATTATTATTATTTAAAAATATACGTATGAAAAAAGAACGTTGACCTTTTTGTATAGAAAAAAATTAACCTAAAAAAACCATTTATTTTTATATTAAAAATAACATATAATAATTAAAACTTAATCTTAATTTAGAAAAAAAAAAAAATTAAAACTTAAATCTAATTTAGCAAATAAAAATAATAATTGAAACTTAAACCTAATTTTTTTTACATTTTTTAATACTATCATACAATATTTTTGTTATCTCTATTTCAGCATCTAATCTTATGTCCTCGTCTGTTATTTGTTTTAATTTAGTTGCAACAAATGCTGCATATATTTCTTCCGAACTTTTTTCTTTTTCGGAAGTTGCCGGTATAGTTCCTAATGTATTTTTGATACTGTTTATTGCATCCGATGCACTTTCTAAAATATTCTGGTTGTCACTTTTGGTTTTTTTTCTCGGCCTTGGTGTTGAAGTCGACGCTGTTGGTTGAACTGGTGCTAGACTTAATGTTGATGGTATTGGTTGGACTGGTGCTGGAGATAGAGTTGATAACGTCGGACTTGGTGACATATTGAATGTTACACTGACTTCTTCATCCTGTACAATATAATATAATATTTTAATAAAAAAATCTAATGGAAATTTAAAATTGTTATTCATACATTAGAACATATCAACTTTTCACATGTCTCCATGCCACCTTCCTGTTCTCTTTTTCTTCTGCAATCGAATCGAAAAACGATTGCCGTGGTTCATTGGTGTCCAACACAAAAGTCATCATTTCGTAGTACCACAACGTTGGTTTGTAAATCTAGAGAAAAATAAAATATAATATTCTGTTTCTTTTCAATACTATTGTAAATAAACTAACCTCATCAGTGCCAGCACCACTCTTCATTGACATTTTTCTTTTTTTATGTTCAACCATAAAATTCGTTTTTAAAGAATGATATTTTGTTTTCATTTCTGCAATGTTGCTTTCAGGTCGCACTTTTTTTACTTCATTTAAAATTGCTTCGAGAGCTTCTATTTTCGCAAATTTATAAATTTATTTTTGTATGCTTTGCATTTTGTGTTAAATAAACATTCATATTTTTGATATTGACTGATCAACACACGAACTTGATCGCGAGTCCACGACATTATTAATTTTTTCAAAAATAAAATAACAAACAACACAAATAAATAAAACAGTAACTAAATATAATTAACAAACAAAACAAATAAATAAAATAGTAACTAACTATAATGGACAAAACAAAACAATTACCAAAAATAAAACAATCGCAATTAATAAAAAATTAAAACAAAATTATATAATAAAAATATATAAATATATAAACAAAACGACTAAATATATAAATATAGATACAACTGCGTTTTGGTTCATTACCTTCGACAGTGTTTATTTTCATCGCAACATTTTCATCGATAGCTGTGGCCCAATCATGATAATGATTGAAAATTCCCGTTATGTGGAACAAATAACTTATCACAAAACCCACGAAATGCCAAATTATTTTTTGCTAGAAACAATGTTATGTTTATTAACCTTTCTAGCACATTTTTCCAATTGTGTTTTTTTTGGGCTATCAAAGATTGTAAATTTTTATCAATAGTTTTATTTCTATTTAATCTTAATCTTGGCCTTTATACAATTTCTTTCACATTTTAAGTGTGAAACTGACCGCTCGTGCATTTTTAAACTGTCGTGAATATTTTTCCAATCCGATATGGTAGCGTTTGCCAGGCCTGACCTAGCTGATCGATCAAAAAGTTTGCAAAATAAACAAATTTCAGAATTTTTTGATTTTGAATAAAGCAATCGTTTTCTTAGGAATTTTTCGCCAGTATTTATTTGGCGATAAAATAGTGAATTTGAAAAGCTCCGATTACTTT
This sequence comes from Clivina fossor, assembly GCA_963966155.1. Taxonomy (NCBI): domain Eukaryota; kingdom Metazoa; phylum Arthropoda; class Insecta; order Coleoptera; family Carabidae; genus Clivina; species Clivina fossor. Next base: position 19,271,985 of record OZ014550.1, read on the forward strand.
CATCTTTTGGATAAATATCTTGTTGATTTTGATTGTACGTTGATTCTTCTTCATTTAACCCGATTACAATAATATGTTCAATTTCCGTATGTTTCAAATTTTGTGGCCAGAGTCCAATATCATTATAATTAAAATTATTTTCAAATGCTACAGCAACAGAGTCATTTGAAATACTAGGTACACTTATTGGAGTTACTTGAGAAGACATCAAAATATCCTCATTGATAATATTATAGCAACCTTCTTTTTCTGATGAAACATTATCTGCGTCTGAACTTGAAGATTTTGACTCGAAATGTTGATTGTCTTCAGCAACTGATTTAGACGAACTAAAATACTTCAATATTTTATCATGCTTATCAGCCTGTTGTTGCGTATTTAATTTTAGGTTGCGATATTTATTCCCACTCATTTTCTTTGGCGGTATTTTTGCTAGTGGGGGTAGAAAATAATAATTAATACTTTCCAATAAATAAAGTTTAATTACCACAATATCTCCAAACCACTAATAATATATTTAAAATTTTAAAAGTAATTATAAAAACTTACTTGAAATAACCTAAGTTCACTCTATTTAAATTTAACTTAACGTCGCACAATATATTTTGTTCACTATTTTTAAATTTAAATTAACATGGCACAAAATAAAAATTGTATATATTCATATGCTTTACATACTTTGAGCCAGCCGCGTGCAACTTTCTATGCTTTCAATAGGAGCAGCGTTCCACAATTTGTCTATGAATTTGGGGCGGCCCCATCTATGCACTAGTCACTTACATATATATATATATATATTATTATTATTAATATTGAATTTTAAATAAATATATTTTATTTTATTAAAATACATTAAATTTTTGCTTATATCATTATTATTAATGATTCCTTGTATGTGTAAATGGTAAAATAATAAACAAAAAATTTAGTTTTGCCATACGCAGTTTATTAAATGTAAGCATGAATTGTTAAAAATTTTCATACTTTATAAAGGTTTTTTAAATATCTGCTTTAAAAATCTCTGACGTTAAATCGCATAACTTTATAAACATCTTCAAAATTATAAAAAATTAAATTTAATATAAGTATATTATTAATTTGTAAAATGGATTCTATTACAACTAAAAATATTGAAATCACTTACACTTGAAGGATTCGATTGACATCTCTTGTGCTCGCTCACTGTAAAATATTATCAATATTATTTTTAAAACTGCTTCGAAATCTTCAAATATGTTTGGTCGATTTTTAGATTTTAGTATGTATGATACGAAGTGGAAATGAGATTTTTATGTGGCGTATGTGGTGTCACTAAATGGAATAGGCAGCCAGATAAACAACATATGCTAAGTGTGCCATATATGGTACGGTAGGCGTTAACGGGTTAAGCATTTTATTAAGTAAAATGACGCCCCCATGAATTGCCGCTGCCCTGATGACCCGGCATCCACACCAATGTCACTCTTTTAACAATGTCGTGTTCTGCCAGTTCTGTCAGCCCTTGTAAGCATTGATAGACTGTTCTTGACTTTCTTCTGTAAGCCTTAAGCACATTAATAGCTGCTTGGCTATCTGTACAGATACAGATTTCTTTTTTATATGTGCAATCCGAAAGGCTCTGTAGTATAATTTTGCAACATTTATATATTGCAAAAGTTTCTGCCCGGAATATAGAGTTTTGAATTCCCAGAGCCAAGCTAATGCTATTCTATGTTCGTTTATTATATATTCCCCAACTCCAGTGCCTTGTTCAGTTTTAGATCCATCCCGTGAACCAGATGTCTCCTTTCAAACATTTTTTTGTGCTTGATCAATATTTTGTGATTTATTCTATCAAATGCCTTAGAGAAATCAGTGTAGATTACGTCTACTTGGCTCTGATTATCTAATGCTTCTGATATACCGGGTGTAGAAATGAAATGTGAACCATAGGGATTTCAATGTTATTTTTTAAATACGGCTGTATCTCTTTCCCTATTGACTTTAGAGCAAATATTTAAATACAAAACTTGTTCAAAATATAAAAATGCATGGTATAAAGTTATTTTTTTTACATAAATATTAATATTTTACGATATACAGGGTTAACCACTAAAAAATGAGCTATAACATTGGGAAACGGGAATGGTATCGAAAAATGCGGAATAATGAGTTCTATAAAATTTTTGGACTAAATTTTGTAAAAAAGTCTTATTCTGAAAAAAATGCCAATGGTCCCCCCTTATCAACTTTTCGAAAAATCAGAAAAACGTGAATAAAAAATTAAAGAAGAACAGGAAAAAAAAAGTGTCAGGTACGAAGAGTAGGATAAAAGAGTAGACAACGGAAGCCAGTGTTAAAATATCCAAAATCCTTTTTTTTTTTTTAAACAAAACACAAGGGTACCCCCTTAAAAATTTTTTCAAAAATCAGTTTTTAATTTTTTTCTCCTAAACGAAGTATCGTAGAACAATGATTTTTTTACCGAATTATAGAACTCATTATTCCGCATTTTTAGATACCATTCCCGTTTCCCAATGTTATAGCTCATTTTTTAGTGGTTAACCCTGTATATCGTAAAATATTAATATTTATGTAAAAAAAAAAGACTTTATACCATGCATTTTCACATTTTGAACAAGTTTTGTATTTAAATATTTGCTCTAAAGTTAATAGGGAAAGAGATACAGCCGTATTTAAAAAATAACATTGAAATTCCTATGGTTCACATTTCATTTCTACACCCGGTATATTGAGTAAAACAACACAAATTTGTAGCTGTCGACCGTTTTTCAACAAAACCATGTTGCAATGGTGATATTAAATTTTTTGCTTGGTTGTAAATACCGCTGTACAATATTATTTCAAATATTTTAGCAAAATTTGAAAGAAGAGATATTTGTCTGTAGTTGCTTGCATTATCCGTTTCGCCAGATTTGAATACTGGGCACACTTTTGCAACCTCCCAACAATTAGGAAAGCAACCAGTTGCTAAGCTAAGATTAAAAATTATTGATAACGGTTTGAGAAAGATTTCCGAACAAGCTTTAATTAAAAACGTTGGAATTTGGTCATAACCCGACGTTAATTTATTATTTAATCTAGATATAGCAATAAGTATTTCCGTATCACTTATATAATTAATATTTACAGATGTTACATTTTCAGTAGGCAAATTTTTATTTGCATGATCTACTTGCGAATGGGTCATAAAAACATTACTATGTAAAGTATTTTATTCGTTTCACATTACATAACAAATATGATGTTTCATAAATACAAATATTAAGGTAACACAATAATTCATCTGCAGGTTGCGGAAACAGGGCCGACCGCACTATACACATACGCGCTACTGACTGACTGTCTATCGTTTCGCCCGGGCCTTTTAAGCAAGAGCCACGGCCTGCACCGTGCGAGTTCTAACGGCTGCTTCGACGCCAGCAATAATAGGGGAACGGCGTGGCGCCGTCGCGGTGTGGTGAAATATTCGGCCTGTAACGGCAGCCTCGGCGCCAGCATCCTCGATGGCGTCCAGCCGACGCCACATACCCCCCTGCTAGTAATTGCCTAGCAATTATGAGAATCCGGCCTGATACCTGTCCGGTCGTCGTATATGTCTTCCGGATCTAGCTGGAGGTGTGGCCGGACCGGCAGGTACTGTTGGTGTCGCTGGAATGCTGTCTCTCGCGGTCGCTGCTGGTGGCTCAGCGTCCTCTTGCATAATGTACGCCGGCTTCAGACGGTCCACCGACACAGTGGTGTCCCGCGTTCCAACGCGCACTGTAAACGTCTTGTCCCCGCGGCGTATGACTTCAAACGGCCCGTCGTATGGTTGCTGCAGTGCGCCTTTCGGCCCGTCGTGGCGTACTAAGACGTGCGACGTACTTTTCAAGTCTTTGAATATGAATGCTCTTTTGCCTCCGTGTCTAGTGCCGCTGACTGGGCGCATCTGTTGGAATTGCGTACGCAGTTGCCGAATGAAGTCCGCAGGCTCGCAGATGTCGGTGTCGGTAGCTTGCTGCAGAAATTCGCCGGGTAGTCGCAGCGACGTTCCGAACACTAACTCGGCGGTTGTTGCGCTGATGTCCTCTCGCCATGCATTCCTGATGCCGAGCATGACCATGGGCAGGACCTCGGTCCAGCGTTCCGAGTTGTGGCATTTTATGGCCGCTTTCATCTGCCGATGCAGACGCTCTACCAGGCCGTTTGCCGCCGGGTGGTACGCTGTCGTGCGGATCCGGGACATGCCACAAATCTTCTGCAACTCTGCGAACAGTCGGGACTCAAACTGCCGGCCCTGATCTGTCGTGATTCGCAGTGGTGTGCCGAAACGTGCGATCCAATTTGCGAAGAAAGCCCGCGCGACGGTCTCGGCCTCGATGTTCTCTAATGTAACCGCTTCCGGCCACCTGGTGTAGCGATCGACGATTGTTAAACAGTATCGGCATCCGTTTGACATCGGCAACGGTCCGACGATATCCATGTGAACGTGCTCAAAGCGGCTGGATGGCAATACGAACGTCCCCACCGGCGCTGTCACGTGTCGTGTGACTTTTGACCTCTGGCACGGCAGGCAGCTTTGCGCCCACACTCGACCGTCCTTGATGTCTGGCCACACGAAGCGTTGGGTGAGCATCCTCACAGTAGCCTTGATGCCCGGATGTGACAGCTGGTGTATGCTGTTGAAAGCAGCACGGCGGAATGCCGGAGTGACGAATGGACGGACGGTGTTACCGGCGACGTCGCAGTAGAGGGGTGCGTCGGCTCCATTCAGAGAGATCTGCTTGAGTTGCAACCCTGTGTCGCCCGCTTCCACATAGTGGCGTAGCTCGGCGTCTTCTAGTTGAGAGCGAGCGAGCGCGTTAAAATCTACCCCTGGGGCGACTTCCTCGATCCTGGAAAGCGTGTCCGCGACGACGTTGTTTTTGCCGGCTATGTGTCGGATATCGGTAGTGAACTGGCCGATGTAATCCAAGTATCTATATTGTCTCGGCGAGCACTTCTCCGGCTTTTGCTGGAACGCAAAAATTAGTGGTTTGTGGTTCGTGTAGATGGTGAAGGCTCGACCCTCCACCAGGTGCCGGAAGTGTCTCACCGCGAGGTAGACCGCTAGCAGTTCGCGGTCGTATGCGCCGTACTTCCGCTCCGCGGGCGATAGTTTTTTTGAGAAAAACGCCAACGGTTGCCACCCATTTCCGACCTTTTGTTGGACAGCTGCGCCGACGGAAAAATCTGAAGCGTCGCTGATGATGGCGAGGGGCGCGTCTCCAAGTGGGTGCGCGAGGAGGGTGGCTTGAGCGAGGCTGCTCTTGCATTCGTCGAATGCGCGCTTTGATTCCGTCGTCCACTTGATGGGCGTTTTCCCTTTGACGTTGTCCCCCAGGAGGTCGTTGAGGGGCGATTGGGCTTCTGTAGCCTTTGGCATGAACCGGCGATAGTAGTTTATCATGCCGAGAAACTGACGCAGTTGCTTAGCGGTCTGTGGTGGCGCAAATTCGCGGATGACGGCGACCTTCTCGGGCAGCGGGCTCGTGCCTTTGCTGTTCACACGATAGCCTAGAAATGTGACCTCGGGCACTCCGAATACGCACTTCGCGGGATTCACGACGATCCCATTGTCCTTCAGTCGCTGGAAAAGGGTTTCCAGATGACGTAGGTGCTCCTCCTCGGACGTGGAGGCAACCAGTATGTCATCAATGTATGCGTAGCAGTAGTCGAGGCCGCGCAAAATTTCGTCCATGAAACGTTGGAACGTCTGCGCTGCATTTCTGAGACCGAACGACATGTACGGAAACTCATACAGCCCGAAAGTTTTTTTGTAAAATAATTTGGAAAGCAGGAAATCGCACATGACTGATTTTACATGCTAAATCCCTATGTACGACGGTCCAAGTCAACACACGGTATATAGTAATTATAAAATACTATTACTCTGTCATTAAAACAATAAATAAATAATAATCAGTAATATACAAAAGGTCATTAATTATATCATACGTATGCTGCTAAGAAACGTCAAAGAAATATCTAATTTTTCAAATAGAATTTAATTCAAATTGGCATAACTTGGTATTATGGGGTTGGTTACAATCAAAATATAAATCTTTAAACATAAACATAATTTATTTCAATATTATAAATTTTACAAAAAAAAAAATACAACATAAATAAAAAATAGATATTAATGTATACAAAAAAAATAAACATAAATAAAATATGGAATATAGATATATAGATAAGATATAGTAAATATTAAATTTAACCAAGAACAATATGTTCCATTTCAATTTCACCAATTATTCTTGTTGGTAAAATATGTTGTTTTTTAAATCGTTTAGGATTATTTTCGGTATTTTTTAAAATTAATGATTTCTTTCTCAATTTAACTGTATCTCGGCATAAATTATTCATTCTTTTAATATTTTCATCTTCTGAATCTTCTGAACTAATGATTATTACTTCATCAGCAATATTTATACTCAATGGCGGACTGGGACATCGGGACAAATTTGTTTGCATCCCGGAACTTGAAGAACTAAAATTAGTTATAACTGTTGATGGTGTCATTTTTGTGATAGATTTTTCGTTTGCAGAAGTTTGTGATGCCATTCTTGTATCAGTTTCATACGATATAATATTCTTTAATATAAATTTACTTTGGAATACACCAAATTTAATATGATCATATTCGTTTAATTGTTTTCTTTCATTTGGTTTTAATTTCTCACTTGATGGCCGTCTTGTGGATATCCTCTTCGGCGACCGGAATCTGATTGTATGCTCGCACAAGGTCTACCGTTGAGAAGATACGTTTGCCGCTCAGGGACTGTGCAAAATCCTGTACGTGCGGCACCGGGTACCTGTCGGGAGTAGTTCTGGCGTTCAAAGTTCTGTAGTCGCCGCATGGACGCCATCCGTCGCCTTTCTTCCGTACGAGGTGCAGGGGAGCGGACCAGCAACTTTCCGACGGTCGCGCTGTTCCCAGTTTCAACATCGCATCAAATTCGTTGCGCGCGATGCGCAATTTATTGGTTGCGAGGCGTCGTGGTTTGCTGAAGGCTGGGGGGCCGGGCGTCGTCCTGATGTGATGGACAGTTGTGTGCTTGGCTGGCGTCGGGACGCCCGTGGAACTGCGTGCCGCCGTGTACGGCGCGTATTTGTGTTGGCGGTTTGCTGACCTTCCGGCCGATGGCGAAGGTGTTCGTCGCTCCGTCGACGAGGCGTCGGTTGCGCATATCCACGAGGAGCCCGTAGTGGGCTAAAAAATTGGCACCGATCATGGGTTGAGTCACGTCCGCGACGACGAATCTCCACGTAAACACGCGGCGGAGGCCGAGGTTTAATGTCAACGCGATGGTGCCGTACGTCGGTATTACTGTGTTGTTCGCTGCACAGAGTTCATACTCGGTTCGCGGCCGGTTCCCGCACACTCGCGATCGCGGATATACACACAGATCGGCGCCCGTGTCGATCAAGTACTGGATCTGCGTGACACTATCTATGACGAAGAGGCGGCGTGGATAACCTGGAGCGTCGTCCGCCGCCGCTAACGACTTCCTGAGGCGTTTCCCGATGACTTATACGTGCATGGCGTCCGGCACTGTTTTGCTCGAGCGCCGAACGTCTCGTGATACCAGCACTCTCCGTCGTTCTGCGGCCGATTGCGCGCCCGCGAACGATTGCGGTTTCTCGCCGGCTGGCGTCGCGGATGGGCCCCGATCGCGGCGGCAATCTCTTGCCGGAGGTCGACGGCGAGTTGTGACAGGGCCGAGGTTAGCTGCGTGGTGACGGCATCCGGTTGGGCGGCTTCGGTGGTGGTCGTGGCGGCGACGTGGGACGGTGGTATCTGTTGCCGTGTTACGTCGGCGATGACGTCCGCCAATTCGGCCGTTACATCGAGATTGGCCGACGCTTGCGTGGCCAACATTGCTTGCATTTGCGCTGGTAACTTGGAGGTCCACAATGCCCGCAGCGTAACGTCTGACACGGTGGGGTCAGCCAGACTTTGCAGGTAGCGCAGATATTGGGATGGCTTCCTGTCGCCCATCTCCTCGCACCCGAACAGTTGTCGTGTCTTCTGTGCTTGCGACGGGCCAAGTCTGCGTACGAGTTCCGACTTCAGCTTGTCGTACTTGCCGGTGGCGGGTGGGTTCATGAGCACGTCGCGCACTTCTGTTGCGTATTTTGCGTCCAAGTTGGCGGCGACGTAGCCATACTTGGTTTCGTCCGCGGATATGCCCGACACCGTGAACTGGCTCTCGATCTGCGTGAACCATAACTCTGGGTCTTGCGGCCAAAAAGGTGGCACTCGAACCTGCACTCGGCCGACGACGGCCGTTTCTTCTGGCATAATGTCAATGTTGTATTTACGTACGCGTTACGGCCCTCCGTCGGTTATCGTGTCGATGTTCGTCTCGCGTCGGGATCACCAATGTAAAGTATTTTATTCGTTTCACATTACATAACAAATATGATGTTTCATAAATACAAATATTAAGGTAACACAATAATTCATCTGCAGGTTGCGGAAACAGGGCCGACCGCACTATACACATACGCGCTACTGACTGACTGTCTATCGTTTCGCCCGGGCCTTTTAAGCAAGAGCCATATATATATTTTAATTTTAATAAATGAATTATCTCGCTAGTGTACCATGGCGGAAAACTCTGTTTTATAATTTTATATTTCGGAACATGCAAATCAAGAACCAAAAAAATTAATCTGTAGAACACAGAACATGCATCATTAACGTCCTTAAAACTTTGTAGGATAGATCAGTCAATTATCGCTAAATCGTAATATATTTGAGCAAAATTCGCTTTACTAAAGTTATATGCTTCATTATTATTCAGATTTACAGAGAATTTTTTGATTTTATCTTTAAATGATATATCTAATCGCAGAGCCGGATGATGTTCATCTTCTCTGACTAACGGCAAAATATCCCGAGATACCAAACAATGAATGTCAGAGAAAACAAGATCTAGAAGTCTACCCTTAGTGTTACGAACATTGTTACACTGACGCAAATGTGATAACGCAGCAAAATTCATTAAAGAATTAGATAAATTATCATACAGGTTATTATTTACAAATTGCGGTATGTTAAAATCGCCCAATAATAACAAACTGCTTTCTTGCATTAACAAGTTATGAAGAAAATTTATTAAAATATTTAAATGATTTAAATTAGGCGTATGCGGAATGTACAATAATACAACATATATTTTACATATATCGAAAGTAAATTTGCATGCTATAATATAAATGAAAGGTAACAAATTAGTAATTTCAGTTAAATCTAATAGTTCAACTTTAAAATGATTTTTTATTGCAAGTAAAACACCCCCACCACGTGATAAATCAGTCGCTTGTAAATTCCTATCACATCGAAAAACAGTGTAGGAATCAGGTGGAAAAAATTCCGAACTCCGTATGTCAGACGTTAACCAAGTTTCTACTAATGCCACTATATCAAATTCAGAATCACTGATTGAAAACGTGAATGATTGCATTTTATTTTTTAAGCTACGTACGTTTTGATAATAACATGAAACATTTGTTACTTCGTTTTTCGGTGAGCACTTGGATTGGCTAAAAAAATTTCATTTTGTTCATTTTTCTTACGCGGGAACCAGAAACGTTTAACTAAGACACCAGATGGCCAGATAGTCGAATCTTGTAGTGCAGATAACATGTCAAATGGAATTCGTAATTTGAAGGAGCTGTAATCACCGTCGTGTTCAATTTTCTCGCAATAAAATTGGCCAGAAATATTTATCGCTTTAAGATAATCGATAACGTCATCCGAAACCGCATCCTTATTCGTTACACGACTAATATGTAGCCAACCGTGACGGGGTGCCCCGCACAATTTATTTTCAGGCCGGTTCTGTGCAGTACCATAGATTCGTAGTGAGTTGTTATTACTCGTTGCAGATTGTACATTTATTTTCGGCTTACTTGTTTTATCAGTTGACTTGTCTATGACAGGAATTTTATCGTTCGGTGCCTTTGTTTTGGTTAAGGTCAATGCACCTTTGTTAGAAGGTTTTGACAAATTTGATTTTTTATTTGAATTTACAGATGCATTTTCAATATTACTGTGTTGCACTTCAATAATCTTGTTGCATTTGAAATCAGATTTACACGATAGCTGATTCAATAGTTCATTTTGAGTATTAATAGTGTTTTTGAACTTACAAATCTAACTTTTTAAACTCAAAATTTCAGATTTTAACACTTCAATATCACTTTTAAAGTATTGTTCGATAGCACTTTTAACTGCATTATCAATTAGTGCAGTAATGTCACTAATATTTTCACTTTCAATGGATTTGCTTCTAGTTTTCGACATTTTGAAGAGAAAAAGAAAACAAATATTGACGAAAAACACAAAGCGATTTAAAACACGTCTAACTTCGACGACAGTCTAATTAAGATTAACTTAAAAATTAAAGATTAACTTACAGCACCAATGTTTTCAGCGTTTCTATAATTTTGTTGATTTTTAGATTAGACATGATTGAAATTATTTATTTAATACTGCATTTGTTTATAAACATGGAGGACCTCATTAAGACTATGTTGTTTGTTTTCTCATCATCTGGGGGTTTTGAGCTCAAAATCACATTGTTTTTCTCTCTCTGCTTCTCCGTCAAAAGTGTTCCCATAAGGAAACTATTCTTAGCACGTCTAAATTCGTATGGGGTTTGCTTACACATTGTAAATGTTATTAAACAGCTTGTTCTTACTGCGTGACCGTGTAATTACGCTCAGCTGCGGACAAGGTTCGGTTGATGTACGCTACGGCCCTGTGCTCCTCCACGGTGCCCTGCATCAATGCTTCTCCGATATCCATGTCGGATGCATCCGTTTGTAGTACAGGGTGCGGCACAGAAACTTGCTGTTTTGAAAAGTAAATAAAAAACAAAAATAGTAGAGATATTGTTAAAATTCGTTTTACATCTTATCTTACATTCTCTGAGTTTATTTATTAAATGGTTTTAAAGATGACATCGGCCAAGTGACGGCCTCCATTGTCAATGCACTGAGCTACTCGATTCTTGAAGTTGTGTTCAACTCTTTCTAGCATATCGACGGGTATGCCGGCTATGGCTTGGCGAATATTCTTCTTTAGATGAAGTAGGGTCCGTGGGCGATCAGTATAGATAACGGATTTGAGGTAACTCCATAAAAAGAAATCACATGGAGCCAAATCAGGCGAGCGCGCAGGCCACGGAAGATCGCCTCTCAAGGAGATGAGACTCTCGGGGAAGTTCTCCCATAAAAGTTCCATTGGCCCTCGCGCTGTGTGTGCCGAGGCTCCATCTTGTTGGAACCACACATTACCAATGTCCATTCCTTCCAGATTTGGGAGAAAAAATGTCGCAATCATCTCCCTGTAGCGAGCTGCATTTACCGTAACAGTGCGTTCGTTTTCTTCGAAAAAGTAAGGACCAATTATCCCTACTCTTGAAATTGCACACCACACAGTGACACGTTCACAATGGAGTGGCTTCTGATGAAGTTCATGTGGATTGTTGGCACTCCAATAACGCATGTTTTGCTTGTTTACACAGCCAGAAATGTGAAAGTGAGCTTCATCACTAAAGAACACGAGCGCGTTGTGAGGCAGGTTTTCACGGAAAGCTTCACATGCATTTCGGCGGGCATTAAAATTGCGTTCAACCAGCTCCTGCGTTACAGCCATTTTGTACGGATGGAAATTAAGATCTTGGTGAAGAATTCGTCTCACCGAGCGGTCAGACATCCCCAGAGCAGCTGCATGTTTTCGCGCCGAACGCCGAGGAGATCGGACTCACCCTTTCAACATTTTCTGGAGTTCTGGCTGTCTGATGACCTCCTGACCCGGTTTTCGTTACACTTCCAGTCAACTTGAATGTGTTCACCCACGAAACAATTGATTGCCGGCCAGGCACGGGACCTGCACGATGAATATTGAACCGTGTACGGCGTTATGTCCAGACACTTTTTTTTAAATTGATTTTTTTGAAAATTTTGCACAGAGCCATAATTTCATATTCTCAACAACTTTTGCCAAGAACATTATGCCGTATTATTGACAGAAAAGGCCGTTTACCTGAATATAAAATAGTGTTTTACATTTTTCATGGCCGCTAAAATATGCTTAAAATTGTTTTCAGACAAAGCAGGGCGGAATCCCAAAACATGAAAATGAAATTCTTAAATTTTTTGCCGATTACACCTATAGTGAACTCAATCCGGGGACACACTGTATATACAAGAAATATATATTCTTAATTAAAATAAATTATTTAAATATAAATTTTTTAACAAAATAATAACAAATAATAATAATAATAATAATAATAATAATAATAATATAATTTATTTGTTTTAAAAATATACAATTTTATACAAAGGAGTGAATAATTTGAGTACAAAATATATATTTACATTCGATAATTGAGTGTGTCTATTTTAACAGTAGTTAATGACAATTAGAAGATCTGGAGAACTGGAAACCTGTCTGGAATTTAAATGAATTAGATGTTTTCATATTTTAAAAAATTATCATATAAAAATTTTAAAATTTAATTATTCGTTTAGAATGAAAGCTCTTATTTTTAGCGCGTTGATAGTGTAGTTATAAATATTATTTAATTTAGTTATTGAGTCTATATTAAGTAACTTTTTTTCTATTTCGACGTGGTGCCTGTTATGTACATAGTCGTTAATAAATTGATTTCTGATTTCATTGTATATTGGGCATGTAACAAAGAAATGAATTAAATTTTCGTTTTCTAGGGTGTTGCATAATGTGCATATAATGTCTGTCTGTATTTGGTATTTACAACCTTTTATGTATATGTTAATGTTGTTCTTATTTGAGAGACGTAATTGATTAATGCATCTTATTTTAGTAATCGCGATTTTGTATTTGAGGTATTCCTCAGTTTCATAATCGGTTTTAAGAATCTTATATATGTTGCTGTAACTCGATGCTTGTAGTTTTTGTAGGTCTTCGTTTCTTTTGTATGTTTTATATGCTTCTATGATATTTTTCATTTCAAAATCTAACATGTTCGGATCTTGCTCTATCCATAAGTTTTCGTAACCTATTTTGGTGAGTTCAATTTGTAATTGGGTAGTCCAGTTATACTTTTCATTGTTGTTTTCAAATTCTTGTAATTCCAGTAGTCTTTTGTATTGTAGTTTTGGGAGTCGGTGTTCTTCCATTAATAATATTTTTTTCCACCAATTTAAGTTTCTTTTGAGAACCTCTAATGCTACGTGACAGCTTCCAGTTTCGATTCGTATCATGTAGTCTGGTGTGTTTCTTGGTAGATGGAGTATATTTTTTAGAAATTGTGTCTGAATTTTTTCAAGTTTGTCAAGATAGCGTAAAGCCCATACTTCACTTGCATATAAAAGAGTTGGTAATACCACTGTGTTGAAAAGTTTCATTCTTGTTTCCCAAGATGATGTTTTTGTTTTTATTAGCGTCTGTATTACATTACCTGCAGCTACTCTTGCTTTAGTTATCATGTAGTTACTAGTTTCTAAGAAGATTCCTGAGGATGTCATTTGTATACCTAAGTAGGTATATTTTTTAACAACTTCTAATTTTTGCCCGTTTAAGAGGTAGAAATCAGGTAATTGGCGGGGTCTCCCTTAATGAAATTGAAGAATTTTTGTTTTTTCTGTGTTGATTTTTAAATTATTTGTTGTTGCATATTGTTCTAATGCCACTAATTTCCGTTTGACATCTACAGGTGACGTTGCAAAAATAACCAAATCATCGGCATAGAGTAAAAGTAGCAGATCTTTGTTATCTTTAATATGTATGCCGGTTAGATTGTGTTTTCTAAATTCTTCTTCTATATCTCTTATGTATATTGAGAACAGTAATGGAGAGAGAGTATCACCCTGCAAGACTCCTTTGGTGACTTTAATTTGCTTGCTGAGTTGTTGGTTTGATTTTATCTGTATGTAAGTACTGTCATATAGATTTTTAATTATTCTAATTATTTTGCCACTAACTCCTTGTTCGTACATTTTTATCCAAAGTTTTTCATGGTTTAGCGAGTCAAAGGCTTTTTGGAAATCGACAAAGATTGCGTATACGTTACGTTTATGTAATCTTAAACATGTGTGAACTGACGTTGTTAACGAGAAAAGATTGTCTATACAGCTACGTTTTTGTCTAAACCCGGTTTGTGATTCTGGCAAGATTTTATTGTTTTCAGCCCAGTTATTTAATCTTTGCGATATAATATGAGTGAATAGTTTTGTACAAGTGTTCATTAAAGCTAATCCTCTATAATTGTTGGGGTCTTTTGGATCTCCTTTTTTCCATATGTGAAATATTTCTATAATACCCCATTTTTCAGGGATTTTCTCCTTGATCATAATATCGTTAAACAATGATAAAACGTATTGTTGGAATGATTCTGGTAATAGTTTCCAAATTTCATTTGGCAGTAGGTCATTACCTGGAGCTTTTTTAGTTTTTAAACATTTTATGCTTGATTTTAATTCGCTCATTAAAATTGTGCTGTCTAAGTAATCATTGCCTACATCGTAAAAGTTTATATTATTTTGAGGCTCTGGTTGATGTTGGTCGGTGTAGAATTTTTCCCACTTTATGATAGGAATTGGATCTTCTACAAATCTTTTTTTTGATGTATATTTTTTTACGGTTTTCCAGAATTCATTTGGGTTAGAAATATCGTTTATTTTATTTTTTATGTCTTGTTCGTATTGTTTTTTTGCTTCTGAGATTAGTGATTTATATTCTTTCTTTTTTGTTAAATATTTTTGAATATTTTCTGCTGTTCTATTATTTTTCAAAATCTTGAGATTCTTTTTCGCTCTTTTTTTAGCTTCTGCACATGTTTTATTAAACCATGGTTTATTTTTATTATTAATATCGGTGTTTATAGTTTTAATTTGTATCATATTTGCGTTGTTTAACGTTTCTATTACTGTGTTTATTAAACAATTATAGTTATTTTCGATTGTGCTGGACTCATCGTAGTTTAATTTTAACGAGTTAAGTAATTCGGTAAATTTACTTGTTTTTTCTTCATTAAATTGTATGTATTGTTTATTCATTATTAACTTGTTATTCCATTTGTTTTTTTCATTTCTATTTAATATGAGTTTGCACGGAAAGTGATCGGAAATAATAATATCTTCATATACGTAAAAGTCTTTGATTATGTTTAACCCGGAATTGTTTACTATAGCTAGATCTATGGTGCTGCTGCCATTGTTACTTACATAGGTGAATTTCGCTGGAAAATCGTTACGGCTCCTACCGTTAATTATATTGAAGTTTGAATCTTCTAATAAAGTGTTCAGTTGTTTGCCTTTATTGTTAACAATTGTGTCGATTGATTCGCGTATGTGTAACAGGTTTGTGTTTTCGTAAATTAGTTCATCGTTGTGGTTTAAGTTTCCCACTCGGCAGTTAAAATCACCTGTTAGTATAATTGATTTGTGTGGGTTATTTTCTGTTATATCTTTAAGAGTTAAATCAAAAAGTTCACTCAAAATATTAAAGTCCTTATTCGGTGAGAAGTAAATTACTGCCACAATTATATCTTCTGTTTTTGTTTTTATGTTTAAAAATATCCAGTTGCAAGACTGTTCTATTATATTTATATCACTAAAATTTTTATTAACGCATATAGCTAAGCCTCCGCTGGCTCTTCCTTTAGATTTATCTTTAATCGCGAGACTTTGAAATATATGATAATTTTTTAAAACTTTATTTAATGTTTCATTTGTTTTATTCCAGATCCAGGTTTCACTAAAACATAAAATATCACTTTTAACTATATATTCTAATTCTATGTTATCTAATTTATATAAATTATTTGATCCTTGCATATTCCAGAAAAAAATATTATTTATTGAATTAAAATTACTTAACTTATTTTTTGCTGCATCGGTGTTCAGTTTTTTGAAGTAGAAGCTGGATTTGCTGAATTGACTTTGGGTCGAAGAAATTTTTCTATTGATGCGGGGCGCTGTTGTTTTGCGGTGTTCTCTCTTACTGCACTACGAGTTCTTGGCGTCCCTTCTTTTAGACCTTCGTGCCTCGATTTCGACGCTATTGGATTTGGTTTTTCGGTCTGTTTCCGAAAAGTGTAGTTGTCGCTACTGTTACTATAAGATTTTTCGGTAGCTGGATTTTTGTTTTCTTCGTTGCTGATTTCTTTTTCCTGTGAGATGACTTTAGTTGTTGCTAAGTATCTTTTAACATCTTCTAGGTTGACTTTTTCGTTGTTTACATATAATGCATGATGCTTTATGTAAGCTTTGTATCCCATATCACATAGCTGTTGTCTATATATTTTTATTTTTTTTTCTTCCAATAGTTTTTCCTTTGGCAAATCTTCTTTTATCCATATATCAGTTCCTTTTAGTTTTTGCGAATTATGTAGTATTTCATTTCGTGTGCTTATTTTCGTAAAAGAAACGCTGGTGGGTCTGCAGTGGTCTTTTGGTTTGCCTAGCCTTTTTACTGTATCTATATTTGTCTTGTCGATATCAATATGCATTTTTTCTTTTATAATACCTACAATTTTCCTATCTAGATCTTCTTGATTTTCTTCTTCTGTTTCTTGAATATTGTAGAAAATTAAATTTTTTCTTTTTAGTTGCCCTTTAATATAATTGTTTTCATTTTTTATTTTGCTTAATTCATCTTTTAATTTTGATAATTCTTCGTCTTGGTTATGTATTTTTAGTTCCATTTCCTCAATTTTTTCTTTATTGCCGGTAATTAGTTCGATAATTTCTTGTAATTGATGTTTTTGAGATTTATTTTCATTTTTTATCTCTTTAATATCATCCCAAATTTTGTTTAGTATTACTTCAGACATTTTTGAACAGGTGTTTATATTACCGACTGTAATATGTGATATTGCTCTTGATTGATAGGTGACGCTACTTGTTATCACTTCGTGTTATTAAATTGTCTAATTTTTCAAGCATGTGTTAATTTGCAATTTGTAGGTTATATTTGTAGTTTGAAATATTACTTTTAAACTGTGTACGATACCTGTTTTTGTTTTATCTTAAAAGGATATTTATACGTTGTTGTCTTGTTTTGATAATAGTACACCTTTATGAATTTTCAATTTTTCTGTAATTTGTAAATTATTGTCGCTAAATTTTTCTGCGTGACACAGTGTTGCCACTCAATTTCTCACTCACACAGTGACACGTTCACAATGGAGTGGCTTCTGATGAAGTTCATGTGGATTGTTGGCACTCCAATAACGCATGTTTTGCTTGTTTACACAGCCAGAAATGTGAAAGTGAGCTTCATCACTAAAGAACACGAGCGCGTTGTGAGGCAGGTTTTCACGGAAAGCTTCACATGCATTTCGGCGGGCATTAAAATTGCGTTCAACCAGCTCCTGCGTTACAGCCATTTTGTACGGATGGAAATTAAGATCTTGGTGAAGAATTCGTCTCACCGAGCGGTCAGACATCCCCAGAGCAGCTGCATGTTTTCGCGCCGAACGCCGAGGAGATCGGACTCACCCTTTCAACATTTTCTGGAGTTCTGGCTGTCTGATGACCTCCTGACCCGGTTTTCGTTACACTTCCAGTCAACTTGAATGTGTTCACCCACGAAACAATTGATTGCCGGCCAGGCACGGGACCTGCACGATGAATATTGAACCGTGTACGGCGTTATGTCCAGACACTTTTTTTTAAATTGATTTTTTTGAAAATTTTGCACAGAGCCATAATTTCATATTCTCAACAACTTTTGCCAAGAACATTATGCCGTATTATTGACAGAAAAGGCCGTTTACCTGAATATAAAATAGTGTTTTACATTTTTCATGGCCGCTAAAATATGCTTAAAATTGTTTTCAGACAAAGCAGGGCGGAATCCCAAAACATGAAAATGAAATTCTTAAATTTTTTGCCGATTACACCTATAGTGAACTCAATCCGGGGACACACTGTATATACAAGAAATATATATTCTTAATTAAAATAAATTATTTAAATATAAATTTTTTAACAAAATAATAACAAATAATAATAATAATAACAATAATAACAAAATAACAAATAATAAATAACAAATAACAATAATAACAAAATAATAACATAATAACAAAATATATAGAAAATAAAGTACATAGATTGTAATACACTAATATAAAACAAATACTAAATGCATAGCTAAGTAGTTATATTAAATATACATAATGTTTACAAAAACTTTGCTTTTCTTGCTTTTTTAAGAGCGAACTCTGATATTATATCTGATACATCTATATCTTCAGAAATTTCCTTTTCTATACTAATGATTGATAAGCCTGAAAGCCTTTCTTGCCCCATAGTAGATCTTAAATAATTTTTGATTATTTTAAGTTTCGAAAAGCTTCTCTCGCCTCCAGCAACTGTCACAGGTAATGTTAAAAAAATTCTTATGGCAATCGCTAAATTTGGAAACAGAGAGATTAGGTCATTTGTAAATATGTATTGAATCACATCTAATGCGTTCGTTTCAGGAGAAAAATAGGGTGTGATGTTTTCAATTTCATCGCATAAATCTTCAGCTATAAGATCTTTTTCATTTTTAGTTGGATCATGTAACATATTTTATAGAGATTTACATTTTATAGACCTATTTGCTTTATCTAATTAAAGGAAATTACCTAAGTCATTGAGAAAATCAAAAACTGCGTGATGATTTTTTATTTTTTCGAACCTTTCTTCTACTTTTGATAATACAGTGTCCAATGCCAAAAAATAAAAATTAATTTTAAATATGTCCCGCGGATTTTGTGGAGCCTCGTCCTTACTCTCATAGTCAAATAATCGAGTTTTTTTTCGGGGTCGAACATTATTAAGCGGTGGAAATAAAGGGTCGCTTCTTCTAAAATATCGTTAAAGCCTTCATCTGATCTAATTTTACATAAATATGTTTTGGTTTGCTCTAACATTAAAATAATATTTAGTAGTGTAGCATTCGGTTCCTGCATAGTTTTACTTACGATGTTTACTTTTTTTAATACATTATACCATGTAATAATGGAACAAATAAACTTAAACGACTTAATTTTTAAAAGTAATGAATTTGCCATATTTATAGTTTCTGAATCTCTTGTATTATAAGAGTACAGGGTAAATAAAGCGTCATATATTTTTTCTAGATTGTATCTAAGAACTCTTAGTGCATCTATTCGACTTAACCATCTAGTACCCGAAAGAGGTTTTAATGTTAAAGTAGGGATTTCATCTTTTAAGACCTGCCAACGTTTAGTCGATGCGGAGAAGAAGAGGTAAAGCTCTTGTACAATAGTAAAAAAGCTTGTTATTTCTAAAGACGCTTTTGCAGCATCATTCACGACTAAATTTAAACTGGGCGCCGCACAAGGCACATACAAAGCTCTAGGGTTAATGTCAAGTATTTTTTTTTGCAAGCCATTATTACAACCTTTCATATTGGCACAATTGTCATAACCCTGCCCCCTTAGATCCCCTAAATAAATATTGTGAGTCTCTAAAAAATGTATTAGAACAACAGCTAAACCCTGGCCTGTTGAATCAGATATTGAAATGAATCCTAAAAAATGCTCCCTGATTTCAATTCTCTTTGATTTACTATTTAATAGAACAAATCTAACTACAACGGTAAGTTGGTCTTGGTGACTTATGTCAGGGGTGGAATCTAAAATAATAGAAAAATATTTACTGATTTTTAACAGCTTTATTATTTCATGTTTTATTTTCTCTCCCCAAAGGGAAATAAGTTCATTTTGAATATGAACACCTAAATAGAGAGGCATAATTAATGGATTTTTGTTAATTCTAGTGATCTGGTCTGACATAATATTATTAAACTTTGCAATTGTTTCAATTAGTTTTAAAAAGATTCCATTTTGTTGTTCGTATAACTTATTATTTTTGCCTCTAAAACTTAAATTTTGACTTGCCAAGAATTTAACGGTACAAATGATAATTTTTAACACGGAAACCCATCTATCTTTTTTATCAATTTCTCATTTAGTGAATCGGTAGTTGTTTTAGAAGAAATTGATTTATTTAAATCAACCCAAGATTTTTTACTACAAATGTGACCTTTTGATTTTTCATGTCGTTCTATAGCTTGAGATAAATGTCTCCAATCGTTATACCCTTCAACAAAGGCACTAGAAAATGTTTTGAATATTTTGCAAGGAAAACAAAATACACAATCTTCTACTTTAGAATACACTAGCCAAATTCTTGGAATTATTTCCCCGTTACTTAATCTTTTTTTATAATATATAGATGAAAAACCTCTGTTATCTTTATCAAAAGGAAAGTTTAAGTTTACATCTATTTCTGTAAGTTGAGTTGGGCCTAATTCTATTAAAATTAATTTAATTTTGTCCGATAGTACGGAAGGCCAATGGCCAGGATCCTTATAAACATCGTCTTTATAAGAAAATTAAATATTTTCAGAACTTAATTCTTCTAGCGAAGACCGATCTTCTGAATTTTCCTTTTCCGTGACCACGGACTTGCTATCGATGGCTTCACCACTTGGCTCTTCGGCTAAAACATCTTGCAGGAGAGTTATGTTTGACGAAGATGGTTCTTGTTCTTGTGCCCCGCAATTAGGCTCAGCGATCTCGGCCACACTCACATCTTGGCAATTTAATGTAGCCTTTTGCGATTCCGTTGAAATTAAAAATATTTTCAATGAACCACTTGCTTTCTTCACCAATTATTCTTTTTTAATTTTTCTTTTTCTGTATTGCGCTCCAGAAAGCTTTTTTCGATTATCAGACATCTGCACAAAAAAAGAACACATAACAAAAAGTGCCAACATACATTTTGTAGTGTAAGAGTAAAGTTTGCGATAATGATTGAATTTTGCTCTTATAACATAATTATTACAGTGTGTAGAATTATGGAAAATATAACTGATTATCAATCAATGATTTTATGTTTTTACTTAGAAAAGATATATCTTTTAAAATATCGTATCTATTTTAATTTTTTTTACAAATAGAAAAAATAAATGAAAAATGAAATGTCATAAAGTGTACTTAATTTTATAAAATTTTCAGTTGCTTAAACAACGATCACAAAATTGATCACAAAATTGAACACAAAATTAATGACAAAAACAATTTTTAATAGTTGTTGAGTCTGTGGCTGATAAACTTAAAATAACGCATCATCCCGCCTGACGCTTGATATATATTTATAAGATACTCGTATAACTTCAAACCAGTAATTTCCTGCAAAATCTTGCGCGCCTAGTCTGGCAAGCACTGCACGATGCGACTTGTCGACAAAGCAAAATCACATTTCCCAACATATTGTGACGCGACGTTGCGTTGTTAAATTCAAGTAAGGCGGCTAATGCCGCCCCTTCAGCTTGCCGCCCGTGTGCCCCGCACGCCTTGCACCCCCGGGTCGGAACGGCCCTGCTTGCATTGACAGCCACAGCATTGGACTACATTTGGTTTGAATCAGCAAACCAGCGCATAGTGCGATAGCTCGCTTGCGCACAGCGCACAACTTACCACGATCACGTTAGGGTGGGTACACACTATGCGAACGCAAACGAACCCATGTGGCCGAATGGATTCGGCCGAATCTGTGCGGCGTCCGTTAAAAATTTGCTTGTTGTCCACATTATAACGAACGAATGCATTCGTCGCCTTTCTTTCATGTTCGCGGGTTTATGTGGTAGACTAGATATAATTGATTGATATAAAGTTTTATTTATTAATATTATTATATCTAAATTTATATCTTTTACTTTTCAAAAAAAATTGACAAATATTTTTATATCTACTATAAAAATGGCGTCAGAAGATGATTTGATCATTGCTAGTGCTTCGTACATTATAATTAGTGAGGCAAGTAATAAAATACGAAGGCGCAGGAGATCACAACGGCGATGGTGGATGACTTCTTTGTTCAAAAACAGAAATCAGTATAGAGGAACAGACTTGATAAACGATCTTACAGCTGAAATCGGATATGGTCTTTTTGAAAATTTCTGTAGAATGAAATCGACCGACTTTGAAACGTTATTGCAGCAGATTGGTCCGAAGATTTCCAAACAAGATACATCATTCAGGGAAGCAATACCGGCAACAGAAAGGTTAATGGTGACCTTACGATACCTGGCTACAGGAGACTCATACACAAGTTTAATGTATACATTCAAAATTTCAAAAAAGCTTATCTCGAGGATAATACCTGAAGTATGTTCTGCAATTATTGAATGCCTTAACGAATATGTAAAGGTAAGTAAAAAATATAAATTATAATTATTCAGTTAAGTAATTTATTAAACAAAAGAACAAAAAAGGTACTTTGAAAATAATAAACATATTTTACTGATTGTTTGTATAATTATTTATAAAACTGATAAGCGTTTGTTTGGGTTCAGAAGAATAATTGTCTTATGATTGACTCAATGTATGGGAGGGTGATGTAGTTGATGTGAAATGATCATTTTCTTGGGAAGATGGTTGCAATTCGAATAATGTAGGTGGTGTTGGTGCATTTGATGAATCGTTGTCAGAGGCTCTTGACAATGAGTGTTGGTCGTGCATGATTGATGAGTGATCTGTTAGAGTAGGTGAGAATGATTGGGCCGCAACTGGTTCATATTTACGCATATCAGCGTTAAATAAAATATTTCCAATAAGGTGTTCAACTACACTTTGTGTGTAGGCACTGTATTTTCTATGCTTTGATGCCACATGTTCTCCAAAAATCGTGCTACCGTCTCTGAGATTACGATTAGCAACAGTGTTCTTGAGTATTTGGTAAGCTTCTTCTGATCTAGTGTCTGGAATGTGTGCAGGCATTCTTTTGCTGCTCTGTGCGATTGGAGAAATGGACGATTGATGAACTAGCTTTCTTTTAGGTGTTGGGACGTCTAAAACTGTGGATGCTGATTGCTGTGTACTACTGAGTTGTGATTCATTGAATTCTTGATCAACGTCTATGATATCATTGCTTGTAATACTTTCATCACCTTCAGCCTGAAATAAAAATATTTATTAGTTATACATAGTAGAATCATAATCAAATTTTTTCCTATTCATACTACTTTATAACTTAGAATTTTATTTTTTATTTGCAGATGCCTACTACTGAAAGTGAGTGGCGGAAAGTTGCTGACGTCTATGAAAATAAATGCAATTTTATACATTGTCTTGGGGCAATTGACGGCCGACACTGCGTACTGCAGGCACCAGTACAAAGTGGAAGTGACTATTTTAATTACCAAAGCGATTTTAGTATTGTTTTATTAGGGATTGCAGACGCAGATTACTGCTTTTTGTTTGCCGATGTCGGCTGCCAAGGCCGAATTTCAGATGGTGGTGTGATCAAAAACACTACGTTTTATAAAAAAATGCAAAACAATCAACTAAATTTGCCTTGTGAAGAGAGTCTTGGTAATAGGGACATGAAAGTTCCCTTTGTATTTGTTGGTGATGATGCTTTTGCTCTTGAATATAATTTAATGAAGGCGTATCCCGCAGAACAAAAAAAGGGATCCAAAAAACGAATTTTTAATTATAGACTTTGCCGTGCCCGACGCATCATTGAAAATGTTTTCGGTATTATGTCTGCCGTTTTCAGAGTTTTAAGGAAAGTGATGTTGTTATCACCAGAAAGGGCTACAAATGTGGTTTTAACATGTGTATATTTGCATAATTTTTTGAGAAAAAGTAAACTTTCTAAAAATATTTACACTCCTCATGGTACATTCGATGATGATAAGGAAGGCGAAGTAATTTCTGGAACTTGGCGACGTGAAAACGAAAATAACAATTCACAGTCTTTTCGTCCAATACCCAGGATCGGACGAAAATGTGCTTCCAGTTGTGAAGCAATAAGAAATGAATTTGCCGAATATTTTATGGGGGAAGGTAATGTAATTTGGCAAAATACATATGCATAAAATTTAATTGTAACAAACATTTCAGATATATCATTTTATATTGTCATTATAATACTTTTACTGAAAAAATGAATAAAAATAAACGTTTGGCTTACCTCAGTATTTTTTGTTTCTCTTGGTACAAATTTATCCAACAAAAATAGCATGCTTTTAAACGCAAACCATGTCGATTTAAATATAACATCAGCTCCAGAGCCTGTTTTAGTTGAATTTTCCTGTTTCTGACGTTCACGTCTGAACGATCCCAATAGTGATTCCATTTTCTTTTTCACCTCTTTCAAGTCACATTTCATAACATCACAAATTTCATCCCAGGCATCATTTTTCTTTATTTTATTTTTATAATCATTATGGACCGGATTCCATAAACACTCGTATTGTCTATATAAATCTATTAATTTTAAAGAATTGGAATTACACCACTCCATATTGCTTACTAAACAACTACTTGACTACTAAACAATGAAAGCGTTCTACTTGACGTACACACTATAACCAAGTCGAACGCGTGCGGTCCGCACATTTCTTTGATGTACCGCCTCCCGAGCGAATCCGAGCGAAAGCAAACGAATGCGTTTGGAAGCGTTTGTGCGCCTTCGTTTTGACGTACACACTAAGCGAACGTGTGCGTTCGCTCGCGTGCGGTCGCATGCGTTCGCCTAGTGTGTACATACCCTTAGCTTCAGCGTATAGCGTATACGCTCGCTATATGGACGACAATCTAACCGAGAATTCCTATCATTTGTCTCCGCGGCAATCAAATGGCCCGTCGCCGGTCGCCGACGCTACATCTACCGCAGCTTTAACTCGCATCGCCTGCAATTGCCTAGGATAAATTTTAGCCGAGCTTACACACAACAAATAAGGACAATATATATATATATATATATATATATATATATATATATATATATATATATATATATGTTCCACTTGCTTGTTTTGGTGAGCCACCTGGTGACTGCTGGCTGACTTTGGTTCAACACTATAATAGCCAGAATTATATTTATATATTAGGGGCTGTAGTATTTAGATTTATTATACAATATTTATTTTAAATTCCGCCAGGTTCTCGCTAATATTTTGATAGTTTTCTTTTAAATATTCCATATATTTACACATTACAAGTTTTAGCGAATTATATTTAAATTTGATTTGGAAGAAAAACTATTATATTTACTACTAATTGTACGTATATATCTTGTAAATTTACTTAGTTTTTCTTAAATATACTAAATATTACCAACAAATGTCTGTATTCTATAGGGAATTATTAGTATATTAATGAGAATACTGATATTTTTCTGACAAATATATTTACTTTTAATACAAATTTTTAAGTGTATACCAAAGCAACATATATTGCTCAGTAAGCGGGTATGTTTGCTTGTACTTATTCATATTATAGCTGAGGTGCCGACGTGCTTAGACCTGCATTGCTTTGTAGAAGTTCGATGTCGGCACGTGTAATTATTTATCACTGTGTAATTATTATTCACTGCAGTCGCCGTTATTGCATTCAATTCAATATTTCGTTTCTTTAGGCTGATTATAATGGATAGCGATATGAACATTTTATTAACAAGATTAGAAGTATATGGGGAAACCCATATATAGACCACTTTGATATTATCACATAAATGATAAGAAATAGGAATAAAAAAATTTTTCACCGAAAGTAGACAACATTGTATTTTGATAATATATAATATTATAGGCGCTAAAGGTATATTCTGTAAAAATTTGATTAAAATCGGATAAATAATGCGGGCATAACAAATTTTTAGAAATGAAAATCCACGCCATACATATCATCAATCAGCCATGGTCCTTCGATATGATCTATAAAGTGTTCATACCCTTACTGGACTAAACAATGCGAAAAAGATTTTTCTTCCATGGCGATAATATGGACGGTCTGCACAAACACATCGATCCGAAACATTTACCCGAACGATATGGCGGTGTTCGTGCCGAACACAACTACAAAGATTGGCTCTTCGCAATGGAGGAGAATAAAGCCGTGCTTAAAGAAGTTAGAAGCTTGGGATACGTTATTGAGGACAATGATATTGAACAGTTTATGCGACGTAATGGACGGCGCTCACTTAAAATTTAACCATTTCTTCTATCTTTATGATTATTTCTCAACTCAGCAATAAATATTCACTTTACGTCCCTGATACAACACAAATAACACTGTTATCATTCTTTTTCAAAAGCTAGATGATTTTAAGAGTTTTTTTTATGTATACAATTTAAAATAAGTTCCACTGAAAACTTAATTAGAAAAATGTACCATCTGAAAATATATTCTCAACTTAAATGTGTTTTTCTCAAAACTATGTGTTTAGGAAATTAGACAAATGGCGATATAAATAATAAGCAATAAAAATTTGTTAATAAATAAAATATTGTACTTGTCGGCACTCATAACAGGTTTTGTGGTTCGCTATGCTCGACAAATTTAACAAAAAAAAAAAAAAAGGAAAATTGTTTAGGTGGCGATGGAAGCATTTGTTTTATGAACAATTGTGTAGAGAACGCGTTCTTAAGGCTGTACTGTAGCAATCTTAAAGTTTCTAAGGGGTTTGTAGGTGAGGGACGAAGTAGCTTATAGGCGTGGCGTTCAAGTAACCCCACTGCTAAATTTAGGAATTTTTTCTTTTTCTAATGAGAAAGACAGCCGTCAATCCAAAACAACTGTGTATAATAGAATCGAATTTCTAAAGCAATGTTTGTGTTTTGTAACGCTTTAGTATATATTTTTTGAATACATCATTTTAGAGGAATTTTCTGCCCGATCTGATGATGGGTAAACGTACTTTTTATTTCTTTGAATAATTGATATAAGTACGCTCGTTCATGCAGGGAATATTACAAAAACTAGAAATTTCTTCTAATTGTGCAAAACCATTTCCCGAAGATACTGTTCCCAAAACTAATGATTGATTTATGTCTAAATCTTGATTGCCATCTGAATCAATTATACTTATATTTTGACAAATTTGACATTTTAAAGTAAATTTACTACGAAAACCAATTTGCTGTTCATTTACAATTTTAATGTTACTAAATGAACATGAAAATAATTTGGAATGCTCAAATTTTTGTAATGAACTAAAAAAATTTACAATGTCAATTATTCGCCTGCCGCTTACTTCATAAGATTTTTCTTCAGACCTTAAAAATATTAAATTTAGATATTGTTGATTTATCAAATATTATTGACTCACTGTTTCGAATAATCTATTTCAATTTCATTATCACTGCTATCTGACTTTTCTTGACATAAAGGGTTTTCTATTGGTGGAGGCGAATTAGTTCTTCTAATGCTAAATAAAATTTATTCAAAATTATATATAAAATTTAGGTTATATTTATTATTTAATATTTCGTACTTACCCTGAAACACCTGGTTCTTCAGCTTTTTTTGTTGAATCAATATTTGTACTGTTGAACTGTACTAACACTGTTGAATCATCAATTCGTTTGCTGCATAATAAAATTTATATTATAATTTTATCAATTAATTTTACAAACTAACTAACCTTCTCATATTTAAAATTTTCTTTCGCAAACTTTTTCGACGTTGATTTACCGTATACCTCTTCATTTTAAAAATTAACAGATTCTTAAAAGTATTTGAAACAAAACTTAACTTAGCGTAAAAATTATTTCAAATGTATCTCATTCGTAACACGACGATGAACTGAGCTAATTATTTGAATTCGCTTGACAAGTAAACTTACGAAGAGCTATCGGTGAGATACAGCCAATCAGAATAATGAAAAATATACAATAGATGACCAACCACATTACATTTTATTTTGGAAATTTCTAGATATTTTACAGTGGTTTTCATAGAACTCGGGAAATCTATTGTATTTATTGCTTAGTGAGAAAGGGATTAACTGTTATATTCCTTAATCTCTGCAACCATTTTTAAGTCAGGTCTAGGCACTTAATTAAATAATAAAATGAATAACTTTATGAGTGTATATCATAAAACTCATAATATTAAAATGCTATTAAATGATCCTTTAGCATTTACAAAATTGCAGTTTGAAAAAATTGAATGTAATGACACAATTAGTAAATTCTAGTTATTAACAAATTTATTTTTGTGGTCATTAAAAAAATTATTACTGAAAATTTGATTAAATTCTAATAAATAGTGCTGCCAAAATATACTTTAAAAATTGTACTTTGAAAGTCAGCAAAATTACGAAAAAAGCATTCTCAATATCACGAACCGATAACTTTGTTTACTATTATTTAAACATATTTTAGGAAATCAAACAGCTAATTTCACATGTACATATATATATATATATAAATTTATGACTTATTGCTATCCCTGCAAAGTGTTTCACTTAGTTTTGATTATTGTAAATTGTTTATAATATATTTATGTAAAATGTAAAAAATTGGAAACCGACAAGTAAATTTATAAAAGTTATTACAATTTTACTGTTGTAAAAAGTTTGTGTTTGTAAACAAGCAATAGTATATAAGTTGAAAGCGATAAGAACAGAACGACAGTGACAGACATATTATACTCTTTCCTTTACGAAATAAATAAGCTCCTCCCATTCGCAATATTCAATTGCTTATCCCTGTAAAGTAGGCAAATATACACGTAAAATAGGTTTTGTAACAACAAAATCACGGTCGTATTATTAAAAATAATGATACAATTTTTGAATATGTTGTTAATGAAGAAAATCTGCAGATATATTTGAGAGTACTTTTTACATTTTTTTCTCTAAATTGCGTCAATATAACTGTAAAGTATAGTGATTTTTGATAATAAATTACTGAAATATAGTAATTAATTTCAAAAAACTAATTTCAAGCTTTCCAGGAGTAACTTTTTATCTTTCTAAAAATACCAAATTTGTTAAAATATCTTAAAAATTGTGAACACTGTTTTGTTATTACAAAACTGCTTTTTTTAGCTGGCTTCAGTACACCCTTAAAGAGTCGTTTTAGTAAGCTTGCTCTCGACCGGTCAAAATTCAGAGTAAGACGTTTAAATTAATATATAAATACATAAATTCTGTTAACATAAATAGTAAATAAATATAATCATTCGTGTATATTATTATATTATTATTATCAACTAATTCCTTACTTAATTTACTTATTAGTAAATTAAGTAAGGAATTAGTTGATAATAATTGTATTTTTGATTTTCAGGCAATTCTAACAAGATATCAAAGAAAGCAAAATATTACTAATAATATGAATGCGAAAAAAAGTATTTTAATTGAAGAATCCGTTGATAACAATACCGTCAGAAGTCTACGGAAAAGAAGAAATACGTTAAATGATATAAATAAAATTGGTGAAATGAAAAATCTAGATAAACAAACTTGCTTAATAAATAACTATGACGAATCACAATTAAAAACAAGTCATGTATTTGCACTTAGCAAAATAAAGAAAATTTAATTTTTACGATGTTGACGGCATTCAGTCAGACGATAGCAAATTAGCTAAACATAAGAGATTAGTTGATAATTTATTTATTTATTTATTTATTTATTTATTGTAATGTTTTTGTATTCGAATTTTGACATGAATAAAAAGTGTAAATTCAATTTATAAGTAATTGTGTTTCCTATCAAATAGCATAGAATACAATACAACCAGTGCTGGATTATAGCATAAGCTGACTAAGCTATAGCTTAGGGCCCCAAAATTTTGGGGGCCCCGCGGAAATTATAAAAAATTAAAAATTAAAAAAATTAATAGTGTCAATTTTTCTGAAAAAAAAAAAACGAAGTGAAGAAACTATTGGAACATAAAAGTTTGCATATGTTTAACGACTGGTCATTTCTAAAAGTAGTAAAAAATTAGTTGATTTTGTATTAAAAGCGAATATTTCACTCTTATAACACTATCTTGGAAGTGTAGTGCAGCGGCAACCGAGGTAGAAATTTGAGCCCGGTGGTGGAGTCCAGAACGGTTCCGACCACCGTCTGCCAGAAGTCGGCACGAGGTCAAATTTACCTCGATGTCCAAACCCGTGCCGGGCCCACAATCCGACTACGCGATTCCGATAATGTCGGATTGGGGGCCCAAAATTTATTCCGATCAAATCAAAGTACATAAAAAAGAACACAAAGTGTATATAAATTTCATTTTATACATAGTGGGCATTAAAAGCGTTTTTCTAAAATATTTTGGTTTTAAAATATGGTTGAAAAACATATTAAATGCCCCACATTGTATAAGTTTTAAAATATATTATATTCACTATATTCTGAATATACAAGGGTTAGTTTTAATATATTTAATGAAATCCCAGTAAAAAATCTTGAATAGAAATGAATAGAAAAGAATTGGATTTGTAACCAAAATCAGCATTCATTTGAATTATTTGGAATTCATTTTTAGCTGAATGAATTCCAATTTAAGAATTCAAAGTAAACTTTCTCGAAACATAACACCTAACTGGAATTGGAATGAATAAAAAAGAATACATTTTATCAGTTTAAATTAAGATTTCGGAATTGAACAGAAACAAAAAGGGGGGGGAAGGCCCCCGAAAATCTTTTGTGCTTAGGGCCCCTCATAGTGTTAATCCGGCCCTGAATACAACCCTATCAGTCAACGGTTGCACTTTTAGTTCACACTCGCATTCACACAGGGGAACGACCTTATAAATGCGAACAATGTTCGCAAACTTTTATTCGATCGGACTACTACAAGAGGCATTTGAAAGTGCACCGAGATCGCACTGCTGTCAAAATCAACTAATTGTATTGTGTAATTATTATTGTGCAAAAAACAAATACATTCATCAATAAAATCAATAAATATCTTTATTTAATATTCACTTGTCTTAAATCGTCCATTTTTTGTTTTATCATCACCTTACCCTAATAGTTTTTAATTATTGATGCAACGAATACTGGATAATAAATTTATTAATAAAGGACAAATGACAATCGCAAATTTTGTTGGAATATTCACAATTAAACATAGATAGCTATGAAAAAAATGAATATCTCTGCTATATTGAAAAAATATGTCAAATTGTCAAATTAATATATCGAAATTGATAAAAATACCTATACTGTATACTTGAAAAGAGAGAGAGAGAGAGAGAGATATGTATTTTACTATTATTGAGTACATTTATTTTCAAGACACATTGTATGTTCATAAAGGGCGCGCGCGTGCTCGCGCCCCATAGAACAATAGGTAAAAACGAATAAAATCATTAAAATCGCGCTTAAAATCAAATAAAAATCATGTAAAATCGTAAAAATCGTGTGGAAAAGTTGTAAGAAGTGGACAAAGACAAATGGCCTATAATATTTATTTAAAATATAAAAATGAAGGAATAACAAAAACTCAAGCTCTGAAACTCACTGCAGCAGATGTCGGAATATCTTATAAATTGGTATTTAAGATTGTTAGAGAAAAAGAAAGCACAGGAAAAATTGAATCACCGCCAAAGAAGAGAATGCGTAAAGATTTTTATTCCAAATTAACTAAAGATGAAAAAAAGGCCGTGAGACATACAGTGCATACTTTTTTCAAAAAAAAAATGAAATACCAACATTAGATAAAATTTTACTGGTAATTTTTGTGTATATACTTCTTGTTGCTGATTTTAAATAAATATTTATGATAGATATATATAATTATTTTTTCAGGCTGTAGAAGAAAATGAATTTATTTCTAACATGTCTCGTTCAACATTATTCAAAGTTTTGAAAAAACTGGGATTTGTATGGGAGACACGAGGTAGAAATAGCATGCTAGTAGAAAGAAATGATATTATTTTATGGAGAAGACGATATTTAACAAAAATTCGTAAATTTCGGCAGGAACGTCGCATTATTTATTACCTGGACGAGACGTGGGTAAATGCAGGTCATTACAAGACTGAAAATTTGGAAGGATAAATCAGTAACAAATGCTCGCCAAGCTTTTGTGGAAGATTTATTAGTGGGGTTAAAAGATCCGTCTGGAAAAGGCCATCGACTAATTATAACACACATAGGGAACCAAAATGGATTTGTGAAAGATTGTTTATTAGTATTTGAGTCAAAAACTACGGGCGATTATCATGACGATATGAACTCTAACGTATTTGAAGAGTGGATGACGAAAATTTTGCCATCTTTAGAAGAAAATTGTGTCATCGTAATGGACAACGCCCCGTACCATTCCGTCAAATCAGAAAAAACACCAACGACCGCTTGGCGAAAAGCAAATATAAAAACTTACTTACAAGAAAAAGGAGTGAAAGTAAATAAAGAATTATTAAAAATTGAATTACTTGAGATAGCAAAAAATTACATACAACATCCCACTTCTTATAAAGTAGATGAAATAATACAAAAATCTAATCGGGAGGTATTACGTTTGCCGCCCTACCATTGCAAGCTAAACCCCATTAAAATAATTTGGGCTCAAGTAAAAGGTTTTGTTGCAGTTAACAATAAAACATTTAAAATGTCTGACGTTAAACGTCTTTTTAATGAAGGTCTGGAGCAAATAACGCCAAAAAAATGGTCAAGTTGTATCGATCATGTTATCAAAGAGGAAGAAGAATTATATAAACTCGATAACATTGTGGAAGAAATGCAGCTGCAATTTACGGTTAATACTGGCTCTTCTAGTGAAGAAATTAAATTTTCAGATTCTGACTGATTTATTTTATTATATTTATATTGTTTGTTTAAAAATTACCATTATTATTATTTTATTTTTTTTATGTTTATTTTTAAATATGTACTTAAATGTTTCTCTATTGATTATCTTTTTAATGTTTATTTTGGTTAGTTTCTTATAATATGCCTGTTTAAAATTTACTATTATTATTTAAATGTATTTTATTTATTAATTGCTTTTTTAATATTTGTTTTGTTTCATACAAAATTTCAATAAAGATATCTGTTGAAAAATGATTATTATTATTTGAACTTTTTTATTGATTGCCTTTTTAATGTTTGTTTTCCGTATTTTATAAAAAATTTGAATAATAAATATATCTATTTACAAATTACTATTATCATTTGAAATCACTAGATTTGAATTCAGCGCCAAATTTTGTAACTAGATTTACCATTTTTAGCAGTGTAAATCAGTCTTCTAGTTAAGGAACTCTTTAAAAAAATGAACTATAGTATTAAAGTTGAATAGGAAAAGAAAACATGTTGTATATTTCTATACTAGGAAACTTTAAAGAAATATGGATGCAAAAATCTGATTTACATTATAAAGGGTGATACATTTAGAGGTACTTTTTTCACAGCTGATGAGCAGCAAGTATGAGAGGAATTATGAATGTGGATGAAGCGAAAGTTGCTTGTGCTGGATAGAAATGTTTGGATGCGACTGATTTTGAGATGATGAAAAGAATTTGTGTCACACCCTTTTGGGTGTGGTATGTATGTATATTTATTATTTTATCTATATTTGTATGTATACATATTTGTATTCATTGTAGAAACCAAAAGATGATAATAGTGATTGCCAAATTAGCAGCAGATTGATAAAAAAAAACGCAATAGAAATTTATAAAGAAAAACATAACAGCAATCTCTCTGATTTAATTAATTATTTGTAACTTTTATAGATCTAGTTAATTATTTTGTTACCTAAGTAACTTGTTTTTATATTCTATTTATTTATTTTAAATGTCATTTGTATCATTTCTTCCTGATGAAGATGTCCGTCGATTATTAATAAATATTAATACAGAACTATAACCTAAAGCTTTTTTATTTTAATATAATGAGTTCTAAAAGATTTTTTACCATGTTAAAAGTTTTACTTCTAAACAAAATCTTTAAATTTTTTTTAGGTATTTGTATCACATCTACAGCACAACTTTATTTATTAAAAAATAATAAATTTCAATTTTTTTTTTCTTTTTTTTTAAAAAAAGTATCGTCTCAGATAATATAAACACTAAAAGTGAAAATTGTAAATAAAGAAAAGAGATAATAACATAAACATTCAAGTGTTTATTACTAAAATCATGTTGTTGTTTAAGTAATGAAATTGCTAATAAATCAAATAAAAAAGAAACACATTTGAAAAAGGAAATGGTAAAAAGACGAACATCTATATTTGTTCCAGAAATAGTTGATGAAAATTCAAAGGAAAGTATTATTAACCGTGGCGTCGCGCCAGGCTCTCAATCTATCCACAAACTCCCTATTCGACAACTAAGAAATAACTCAACGTAATAGGACTTGAGTCATGAGAGAGAGCTTATGGAATGACCTGATATATCCAGTCAATCCACTCAAACCAGCTGTCAAATCACTATTACGAAACCCTGACCAACCAAGATCTTCTTATTCGATTCTAGCTAAAATACTAAATAGCAGCATATCTGACAGCCAACAACAGTTGATTTTTTTTATATAGCAGTAACATAACAAATTTCAAAATTTTATGATTGTATCAAAATATCCGGGTGAGTTGAAATAAAAAAGTGCTCACCCTAAGCACAATTAAGTAATCTCACTGTGTTTAATATGATTTTGTTCGTTTCTAAAACATTTACCCGAACGATATGGCGGGGTTCGTGCCGAACACAACTACAAAGATTGGCTCTTCGCAATGGAGGAGAATAAAGCCGTGCTTAAAGAAGTTAGAAGCTTGGGATACGTTATTGAGGACAATGATATTGAACAGTTTATGCGACGTAATGGACGGCGCTCACTTAAAATTTAACCATTTCTTCTATCTTTATGATTATTTCTCAACTCAGCAATAAATATTCACTTTACGCCCCTGATACAACACAAATAACACTGTTATCATTCTTTTTCAAAAGCTAGATGATTTTAAGAGTTTTTTTTATGTATACAATTTAAAATAAGTTCCACTGAAAACTTAATTAGAAAAATGTACCATCTGAAAATATATTCTCAACTTAAATGTGTTTTTCTCAAAACTATGTGTTTAGGAAATTAGACAAATGGCGATATAAATAATAAGCAATAAAAATTTGTTAATAAATAAAATATTGTACTTGTCGGCACTCATAACAGATTTTGTGGTTCGCTATGCTCGACAAATTTAACAAAAAAAAAAGGAAAACTGTTTAGGTGGCAATAGGGTCATTTGTTTTATGAACAATTGTGTAGAGAACGCGTTCTTAAAGAGTCGTTTTAGTAAGCTTGCTCTCGAACGGTCAAAATTCAGAGTAAGACGTTTAAATTAATATATAAATACATAAATTCTGTTAACATAAATAGTAAATAAATATAATCATTCGTGTATATTATTATATTATTATTATCAACTAATTCCTTACTTAATTTACTTATTAGTAAATTAAGTAAGGAATTAGTTGATAATAATTGTATTTTTGATTTTCAGGCAATTCTAACAAGATATCAAAGAAAGAAAAATATTACTAATAATATGAATGCGAAAAAAAGTATTTTAATTGAAGAATCCGTTGATAACAATACCGTCAGAAGTCTACGGAAAAGAAGAAATACGTTAAATGACATAAATAAAATTGGTGAAATGAAAAATCTAGATAAACAAACTTGCTTAATAAATAACTATGACGAATCACAATTAAAAACAAGTCATGTATTTGCACTTAGCAAAAAAAGAAAATTTAATTTTTACGATGTTGACGGCATTCAGTCAGAGTCAGACGATAGCAAATTAGCTAAACATAAGAGATTAGTTGATAATTAGTTGAAATTATATAATCAGTCTGAATATAAAAATATGCTATTTGACTATTTGAATTCAGTTATTTTAAAAAGTCCGATTGATATTTCTGCGTTTACTTCGAATTTATCAACGGTTCAAGTTGATAATATAATCATTAACCGATTACAACATTCAGTTGATTCAATAGAATTTTTTGAAAAAGTTTATAGTATTGTGCCTCCCGAACAATATTTAAAACCTATACCAAAGAATTATTTAACATCTAATGCTACTGAAACTGAAAGTTACGCTAATAATAATATGGATACATGTTTAAAGTTGATGAAAGATTCTAGTGTGTCAGAAATTGTATCTCTTATGCAGAATTTGGATGACTTAATTAAAAATCGAACGAAGGAAAATTAATACATTTTTCTTTTAATTCTAAAAAATGCAGATATATCAACTGCTGAGTGTCGTATTAGACTGTTTATTTATTGTAATGTTTTTGTATTCGAATTTTGACATGAATAAAAAGTGTAAATTCAATTTATAAGTAATTGTGTTTCCTATCAAATAGCATAGAATACAATACAACCAGTGCTGGTTTATAGCATAAGCTGACTAAGCTATAGCTTAGGGCCCCAAAATTTTGGGGGCCCCGCGGAAATTGTAAAAAATTAAAAATTAAAAAAATTAATAGTGTCAATTTTTCTGAAAAAAAAAAAAAACGAAGTGAAGAAACTATTGGAACATAAAAGTTTGCATATGTTTAACGACTGGTCATTTCTAAAAGTAGTAAAAAATTAGTTGATTTTGTATTAAAAGCGAATATTTCACTCTTATAACACTATCTTGGAAGTGTAGTGCAGCGGCAACCGAGGTAGAAATTTGAGCCCGGTGGTGGAGCCCAGAACGGTTCCGACCACCGTCTGCCAGAAGTCGGCACGAGGTCAAATTGACCTCGATGTCCAAACCCGTGCCGGGCCCACAATCCGACTACGCGATTCCGATAATGTCGGAGTGGCGGCCCAAAATTTATTCCGATCAAATCAAAGTACATAAAAAAGAACACAAAGTGTATATAAAATTTATTTTATACAGAGTGGGCATTAAAAGCGTTTTTCAAAAATATTTTGGTTTTAAAATATGGTTGAAAAACATATTAAATGCCCCACATTGTATAAGTTTTAAAATATATTATATTCACTATATTCTGAATATACAAGGGTTAGTTTTAATATATTTAATGAAATCCCAGTAAAAAATCTTGAATAGAAATGAACAGAAAAGAATTGGATTTGTAACCAAAATCAGCATTCATTTGAATTATTTGGAATTCATTTTTAGCTGAATGAATTCCAATTCAAGAATTCAAAGTAAACTTTCTCGAAACATAACACCTAACTGGAATTGGAATGAATAAAAAAGAATTCATTTTATCAGTTTAAATTAAGATTTCGGAATTGAACAGAAACAAAAAGGGGGGGGAAGGCCCCCGAAAATCTTTTGTGCTTAGGGCCCCTCATAGTGTTAATCCGGCCCTGAATACAACCCTATCAGTCAACGGTTGCGCTGAAAGATTTGATAAAAAGTTTACAAGAACGTTATAAAGATAGATTCTAATACGCATAAACGATCACAGCTGAGCGATGTTATACCGGGAAAAATTTACGCTTCCAAACATAACGATGGTATATCTGGTATCGGTAAGTTTTTTTTCTTCTTTTTTTTTCATTAAATTATGTATACAATTTATTTTCTGACTTATGACTTGTGACGTCACAATCAATTGTATGAGTGACAAACTTCTTTTTTTTGTTTTGTTTTGTTTTGTCCAGTCCAGTCCAGTCGGCGTTATGTCCAGACACTTTTTTTTAAAACCGATTTTTATGAAATTTTAATTATACCTACTACGATACAGCAATGTAGAAGAATATGCAACAGTATAGTTTCTTTGCCTATGGATATTACCGCGGGATATTTAGCTTTAAGTGATGCAAGTAGTATAGTTGGATGAAAATAAATTAAGCAATTGTTCTTTTATTTTTATGTTCCTTTATTTATAATAAAATATTATTTATAATAATTTATTTATATTACATTTTAGAAGAACAACTGAAATCGTCGCGTATTGCGCCTCCATTACAAAGTATGGAATCAATAGTTTATCCCGGTAAGTTATTATTTTTAAGTTAAAAAATTTAGATCGGAATTTTAAATTAAAACACATGTATACGTTTCAAATACTCATTTATATGAATGTTGATTTATAATATTGTTTTTATTTAAAAAAAAATTAATTAGAAATTTATAAAATTAATATTTATATATAATATTTAAATTAATATTTCGTATATTTGTAAACTTTGCAAAGTTAAATCAGCATGATGATTTTAGAAAATGTATGGATGAATGACATTTTCTTAAATTTCAGGACTATCAGGTGGTGCTTCCATTCCGGAAGTCCAAGTCACCATGCCAGATGTCCAAACTGTGCCAAAAGAAACCTAATACAACTGTTAAAACTTCGAATTCAAATAAACCAATTAAGTCTTTGTCAAATTCGCAATATGAAGAAATTTTTGAAACTGTGATAGAAGAATCATCCGTTGTACCGTCAACTACTGATGTTTGCAAATCTGAAGAAGAGAAAAATAATAAAAGATCTAAAGATGATTCCGCTTCGACTGCATGCACAGACGATTTCTCTAATCTCTTGTTTAGTTCTACACCAAAACAACCTGCAGTGGAGGATGTTTCAAAGCAGACTCGAGTTTTATACACATCTAAGAATAAATCTATTATATTTATACTTTTATGTTATATGTTAAAATAGTTATGACAAAAAATAATTGTATTTGGCAACAACTAATAAATTGTATTAGAGAATATAAATATTAGTAAAAAATTTATTAAAATTTTGTAAAAAATGTTTATAAGTTTATTATTTCTTAACTTTTTGTTTTTATCTGTGGTATTCCTACTCAAATATACGTAAACTAAAAATTACAGAAAATATTAGTGCTTTTTAAAATACAGCTAGAGTTGGTAAATAAAACCAGTCTGGTTGAAACAATGCTCGTTTTTCATTTAATTTTAGCCCCAGTGGTTTTTATTGAAAATATTCAAAAATCATGGACATTTAAGAAATATTATCAAAAAGTATTATTATTAAATAAAAATTAAACATTATATACTAATTATCAGTTTATATATACATGCATTTTTATAAATATATCACAAAATAATTAAAAAAAAAGTCAAGTACATCTGGTCTAAAAATAAATAATTATATCTTTTATCAACAACACTGTGAATAAATTGTCTTGTAAATTCAATTTATGTGATCGGTCAATAATGGCTGTAAATACGTATGACGAAATGATTGTGAGAAAAATAATTTTAATTTCACATCTGTTCTTAACGTACCTAGTTATTTATTTTTAGAAGCAAAATAGAAACTAATTTTCTGTGATGTTTCTAGTATAAGATCAGTGCCTCTAATTGTCTAATTTATAATTAATTATTTATTTTTTGAAAATTATTATTACGGAATTTTTAAATACGTATCTAACAAGATTAGAAGTATATGAGTAAACCCATATATAGACCACTTTGATATTATCCCATAAATGAAAATACCTTTTCTAGAGCAATTCCCCAATAAAATCTCATCGCGCCTTTACCAAAAAAGGAAAATGCCGGTTTAAGTTTTGAAGAAAAAAAAAATAAATTAAATACGGCCGACGACGGTATAAATAAGTTTGTATTAATAAATATTAACGAGTATTATTGTTTATTGTATTTACTTTACAGCAAAGCCAATTGTAGATGCAATTTTAGCAAGTAAAGAGTTAGGTTATTTAAATCATGCTGGTAACACTTTGGGAGTTGATGCAGCCGAGGTACTTTTAAAGGCTCTTGAAAAACACCCGGAATTTAAACGTGCACTATGGAAAGATATTTTTATTGGAAGATCAAAGGAAGAGATTCCTAACTATAGATTTATACACTTTCTCTCTCTCTCTCTCTCTCCCTCTCTCTCTCTCCCTCTCTCTTTCTCTTTTTCTCTTTGGCAGATTTCGCAAAAAAAAGATCTTGGCCCAGCACGAAAGAATTTAAAATAAGTTCCACTGAAAACTTAATTAGAAAAATGTAGCTTTCCTAAGTGGAAAATGTGATATTTTTGATGTAAATTCCAAAGATTTTAATAATAATTCGCTTTTATACTGTGCCATTAAAGAAGAAAAGTTGGAAATTGCCAAAATATTATTACACAAAGGTGCTGGAATTGAAGATAATCAATCATTACATATTGCAGTCGTAAAAGGTTATAAAGAAATTGTTGAAATTTTATTAAAATTTATTGGAATCTAGAAGCTGATTTAATGTATTATTCAATTATTATGTCACTTGTTTAATATATGATGATATGTCAGATACGTATTTTTAAAAAAATATAATTCTTTAATTCAGCATCAGTTGAGTATTATTAATCATTTGATAAAACAAATCTAACAATGGTTATGGGCCCAGGTGCGCAATAAAACGTAATCGGGAAGTGTCAAATCGATTAATATATAGAATCGCGCGAAGCGTTATTAAAATTCTTAAAGTTGCAAAATAGAGAGTGTGAGGATTGATTCAAGATGTCGGAACATAAAGCAACAACAATCGACAAGTTAAACGGTACAAATTACGCGACATGGAATTATCAGATGAAAATGGTAATGATGGAATGTGACATATGGACTGTCGTGGAACCTGGTGAAGAAGAACCCGCTGAAGGTGCATCAACTGCTGAGAAGCGTAGATACATGTCAAGGCAAGGAAAAGCGTACGCAAAAATTGCACTGTCTGTATGTGATGAACAGCAAATGCACATCCGACATTTAACCACAGCCAAGGAAGCATGGGATGAATTAGAACGTCTTTATGCGCCTCGTGATAGCAAATTCCGCATCGTACAACTTCGTCGAAAGCTATATTCTCAAAAATTAAATGACTACAATTCAATAGAATTATATTTGGGACAGGTAAATAAAACCGTAGCTGAGCTTGCTAGTGTGGGAAACGCTATTGAGGATGGCGATTTGGCGATGATTATCTTGTGTGGATTATCAGAAGAGTGGGACAATGTGGTTTCAGCATTATGTAATCTACCGGAAGACGAATTTAACTGCACTACTGTGAAAAGACGTCTCCTTGCAGAGGACGCAAGACGACGCGAAAGTACTGAAGTTCAACAGTCAGCCATGTTACTGAAGAAGAATAATACGTCATTCCACAGAAAATTTAAATGGTACGGAAAACCCATGGAACCAATCAAGAAAAATAATAATAATCCAAACAAAAGTACACAAAATATACGCAACAGAGAAAACGTGAAGTGCTATCGTTGCAATGAGATGGGGCATTATGCAAGAGATTGTCTTAAAAAACAAAATAAAGTTTCTTCTAATATTGTCACCATGAACGCTTCATGTGGGTCTATTAAATAAAGATGCTGATATTTTTGCGAAAAGTATAAACAATTATCTACCGATAAACGTAACTGCTGGCCAAGATAACATCGATATTGTAAAATTATTTTTAAGTAAAATACCTGAAGATATGTATAGCTATGTAAAAAAATATATTTATACTGCAATAGATGATGCAGTCAAAAGAGGTTATAAAGAAATTGTTGAAGAAATCTTTAATTATATAAAAAGAAAAGAGAACACTGCGAACAATATACTTATACACAATTTTAAAGATAAACAATTACCGCAAGAAAACGCATTTTAATGTCATGCGCGCATAGCTCCCTTGTGTGTAGTTGCCCCCCCCCCTGGACCCCGCCCCCATGCCCCCTTACCGCCATTGCCCGGCTGCGCCGGCCACACAACGCACGCTCCGTGCGTTAAGTCGTAATCCTTAGTTAAGCGCTAATTGGCACACACTGTATACTTGAAAAGAGAGAGAGAGAGAGAGAGATATGCATTTTACTATTATTGAGTACATTTATTTCCAAGACACATTGTATGTTCATAGAACAATAGGTAAAAACATATAAAATTATTAAAATCACAAAATAATCGAGTGTTCATTTGTGTGATCATTAGTTTACATACATACGTGAGAGTTGTTGACATTTATTGCCAGTCAAACTGGAGAAGCTCTGAGGCAATGTCTTTCACTTCTTCTAATATAATTAAAGAAGAGCGACAAGATGAAGCAGAAATCAATCAATCGTCATCGGAAGATAGGAAAATTACAGCTACCGACGAAGAATCTGTGCGCGGCCGGTTCGGTTGGGTTCAGTTGGGAAAATGTCATATCCCTTATATAGGGTTTTTCAATAAGGGCGGGAAGATGTTGGCAGCCTGTGGCAGCCATGTTGTTTTGATGGTGTCTGTCGAATATGTTTTATATTATTCAGTTAGTAATGCCAAATCACCATGGCAAGATACACGATTGTGCAGCATGTTCAAATGATAAAACTTTATTATCAAAATTACCCAAATTTTGGCCAAAAAATCATCTTTAGCGACGAGGCGCATTTTTAGATGAATGGCTATGTGAACAAGCACAATTGCCGTATATGAGGCGACGCCAACCCACACGAGGTTCACCAGGTGGCAATGCATCCAAAAAAAGTTACTGTTTGGTGCGGATTTTGGGTCGGCGGCGTCATTGGTCCGTACTTTTTTGAAAACGACCTTGGTGAGGCCATCACCGTCAACGGCGAGCGCTACAGAACGATAATAACCCATTTTTTTTTGTCTAAATTAAATGATATGGAAGTAGACGACATGTGGTTCCAGCAGGACGGCGCAACGTGCCACACAGCGGACGCCACGATAGACATTTTGCATGAACGATTTGAGGATATGGTTATCTCTCGCAAAGTTGACGTAAATTGCCCAGCAAGATTGTGCGATTTGACCCCGCTAAACTTTTTTTTGTGGGGTTTCCTGAAGTCGCAGATCTTTGCCAATAAACCGCAATCGACCAATGCCGTTAAAGTCAACATAACCAATGCCATCGCTCAAATTCAGCCGGATCTATGCAACAGAGTCCTTGAAAATTGGACCACTCGAATCCGAGCCACAGTGAAAAGCCGCGGCGGACATATGAACGATGTTATATTTCATAAATAATGGCATATACGGGCCTTTCAAATAAAAAAAGAATTTTGTTAATACCTCACACACAGCTTGTTTTATCCCATTTCAACATCTACCCGCCCTTATTGAAAAACCCTATATATGTCGCTTAGACGAAAAATACTGTGCGGTGCGTATGGTAGAAATAAAACTTTTGAATAAGTATTTGAACCATTTACATCAAGATATTTATAGTTGTACATGTATAAAGAGTTATTACACAACGGATGCGGAGAGTAGGCTATTAAATGAAATTAACATAAAACATTGTGTTTAGAACAATATTGTAAACTATTGCTAGCCCTGATATGTATAACTTTATTTTTCTATGTGTGGCAAGACGGCAGAGAGTGGAGTAGAGTTCAGTCGAGTCACAGTCGAGTCAAACGCATGACAGAAGACAGTTTAAGTGTACATTTATACTATAAATTGTGTATCATTGTCAATAATTCAATATATCAATATATAAAAGACAAAATATCGCATTAATTCATAACACATTGTGACAACCAGTT
This sequence comes from Clivina fossor, assembly GCA_963966155.1. Lineage (NCBI taxonomy): Eukaryota > Metazoa > Arthropoda > Insecta > Coleoptera > Carabidae > Clivina > Clivina fossor. Next base: position 19,315,247 of record OZ014550.1, read on the forward strand.
CGGAAGAGATTTATTTACGGCACGAAATCTGATAGTACGGCTGAGTGATGCTAATAAATTTTATAATTTTCTTGACGTGTGTTACTCGAAATTAATACAAAGCAGTTGTAATCCGAAAGACCGGTGCGGTTTCATTCGCATAAATAAAGAATCGGTGGTGCCGTATAATATCAAAAACGATAATAAGTACGTTCCATTATTTTATTTTGAGGGTGAAACGGAGAACTTAAAAATGAAAGCCGACCAACTAGAAGGCTGGGACCTTTCGTACCTGAAGTTTTGCTGCAAAGTGCAGGGCATACGCAACGAATTGTTTGCGCAAGATTCCTGTGCGGTTATCAGTTTAAACGCAATCAAAAGCTACTTTTTTTTCGAATATTATTGGCCAAGCAAAGTGGTTGAGAGTCAGCTTTTATTAAACGGTAAAAACTCTACGCAGGTTGGCCACTGGACAAGACAGCCACCTACTCCGCCTGTGCCTGTGGTTCAAAAAACTTTACCTTCGGCAAAAACTAACCATAACAATAATTTGTTATAAGTATGAAATTTTAAAATATTTTGTTTTTGTGCGATTTTGTTTTATACGGTTTGTATCTACCGCACAAAAACAGGTTTGAGTGTATAACATTAATAATATGAATATAGTAAAAAATCTTTCAGAATTCATTATATTAAAATAAAACGGCTTTAGATTATAGTTCTGTATTAATATTTATTAATAATATTTATAAATTTTTAATTTAATTAACTTGTAAGCTAGTAATTGCTTTCTATGTTTTGTTTATTTATTATTTATGTCATTTGTGTATTTTTTTTTGATAATGATATACGTAGAGCATATCGAAACGAGGACTTTTAAATAAAATATATACAGAACTTAATTTTTTTATTTTGTAACATATATAAATTATAACTTTTAACACATTATTAAATTTAAATAAAAATAAATTGTTAACATCGTAAAACTGTACAAACAATTTTCATAGTAGATAAATAATATTTTAATCTGTTTGCAAAATAATTAAAGCAGCCTATAATTTTAAAACATTCAGCCATATTTTGCTTTAGCACTTCATAAATTGTTATTGAAAATGAATTCAATAATAAAAAAAAAAAGAATTTTGCAACACGGCGTCCGTACATAAACTGACAAAATTTACGCATGTATTATAAAAATGATTTTTTTAACATGCTTTTTATATTACAATAATATTTTGTATTTTTAAATTTACTAATCAAATTTGAGCCAAAAAAACATTGTTTTATTGACAAGATCAAATAATTTTTTCATGAAAAATTAAAAAAAAAATTAGACTCAATTTACCAAAAGGACTTACGATGCTTTGCTCTTTCAATCTTTCTTTATTTTTTGTTATACTCATAAATAAGTTAGCTGATAGTTTTAAGAACTTAGATTTTAAAATATTCAAAATTAGATTTAAGGTTTATTATTTAAATGAAGAGTTTTTAAGAAATTTTTATATATGATTTACATTATTTTATATTATTATTATATATATTGTAACGGAGCAGGCTATGCTAAAAATGTGAGCTAGAAACAGTTGTTATACAAATATCAGTTGAATTGTAAATGTTGTTGAAAACGCTCGAACGAAATAAGTAAATAAACTATATTTATTCTAACAAAACGTTCTGTGAGTTTTATTGCCAAAAACGAACTATTTAAGTATTAAATCCGTAACATTTGGTGTCAGGTGTGGGGTATTTTTTTGGCAATAATTAATTTTCTTTTTTTTTAAAAAAAAGAGTGAATAAAATGGCAAAGTTAATTCATTTAAAAGTGCCGAAACTCAAATCCCAACTTGAAGAACGCGAATTGGATACAAGCGGTGTAAAATCTATTTTGCAACAAAAATTGCGCGCGGCATTGGAGGATTAAGGTTTCGATCCAGAAACATTTATTTTTGAGACTTCGGAATCAGCCGTTATTAAAGAAATAAACAACGTAAAAACAAAATTAAATTTAAATATCGATGTTTTAAACTCAAATATTGACGGTATAAAATCTGAGTTAAATTTAAACGTTAGTGAGATGAAAACCGAAATTGACAATTTGAAAATAGACGTAACTGAACAAATTGAAGTTATCAAGAATAATTTTGAAATTCGTATAAACGTTATTCGTGAAGAATTTGAACAGATGAAATCTGGGGTACTGTCGTTACCTAGTCCATCATTATGAAATGCGGAGAAGAAGACGTCAGAAAATTCTAAGAGCTGTTCCAGCGCCAACATGAAGCCACCAACTTTTGATGGTAGAACGTCATGGGACACATATATGCATCAGTATGAAGCGGCTGCACCTACTAATGGTTGGACGATCCAAGAAAAAGCTTTAGCATTAATTATCGCACTCCGTGGTGAGGCTTTGGATGTGTTGCAGATGCTAACCGGAGACGAATTTTGTAATTATGAGCAGATCGTTAAACGGTTGAGCCAGAGATACGGCCAGGCTCATTTACGTCAGATATATCGCACACAATTGAAGAATTGTTTCCAGAAGAACACGGAAACACTTCAAGAATTCGAATCAAGCGTGGCACGGTTAGTCAGGCAAGCGTATCCAAACATAACTGACGACAATTTTCTTGAAGAATTGGCCATTCAGTCCTTTGTTGACGGTCTGCGGGATGATGACATTAAACTGGCATTGCGGGTGTCACATCCAGTTACATTATCAAGTGCGCTGGCGTTTGCACTAGAGTTTGAAGCTTGCCGTCAATCAGCTAAACTGAATGCACGAGTGCGTGTCGTACAGCATGATGAGCCAAGCAGCGAGTCGCTTGAAGAGACGATTCGCCGTATTGTAAAGAAAGTGAGAATTTTAGAACATCAGAATCAGAAAATGAAGAATTGAATGGCTTTAATTATCCAACAGGCGGCACTAAACGTTATAATGTCTATCAAAATATTATTGCTAAATATGTGAAACAAGAAAGTAAAAAAGATAATTATATACTGGTAGGTATATACAAAACTTATAAAATATGAATAAATGAATGAAAATAAATGTTATAAATATATTTCTGTTTTTTATTATTATTTCTGTGTTTAGACATAATACGTTATAGTTTTTTTTTTATTTATTTAAATAATAAAATGAATTATATATTTATCAATACGTAAGATAATCAAATATATTTTTTATGCTTAGCGCCTTGCTATTATGCAAAGATAATTTTGAATTTTTTTTATTGAATCTTATTGATTTTAATGCGCTGAATCATTTGTTATATCACTAACAGTGCACAAATATTATTTGAGGAGTAGATTTTTAAAATGCGTTTTGTCCAAATTCCATAATTTTCAGAACGAGGCAAAATTTATTGACAGAAAGAGATACATTTTTGATAAAATCTGAAAGTTCATTATGTCACATGGACAACAAGCGTATTAAATGTCCCAGTAACATTCAATATTTATTTCAGACAAATACCATCACTAACTAAAAATTTTACATTTTGGACAAAATGCATTTTGAATGTCTGCTACTCATTTATGTTTTTAAATCAATTTTTAAATTTAGATCCAAAAATCGATCTACACAAACACAATTTACAACAACATATAAATTAAAAGAGTTCTGTATTGTGAAAATGTTTTGCCTTCAAAAGATAGAAGCATATATAAATTTTTCTTTTCATATATACAATTTTATCGCACTGGTGTATGCATATTTTTACCACGCTTATATTAACTCACTCTGTTGTTGTCGCGATCAAATTTTGTAACCAATTTTTAGACCACTTCCTATCATTTGATCTCACTGAAATTTTGCATGTAATTTCATTCCAGGAGACAACACAATATTATATATAAAAAAACCGATTACAAGTTATGACACGCTTATATTTATTTTTTTAATACAACTAATGACATCTGTCACATGAACTACCTTTTTGTTCAATTAACAATTGAATAATGTAAATGACAGATAAGCGCGGTTTTTAAAACAATTTTTTTAAATTGAATCTTATTAAAGAATTGGCTATAAGTTCATTGGTATTTTGTATTCGTAGACGTGTTTTACATTATTTCATAAAAATGAATACAAAATATTTTAGAAACAGGAAAGTTGTACGTATAAATTTGTACATTAGTGTTTTAATGGATATACAATTAATTAGTTAACTAAAGTCATTACATTTATTATATGAATAATTAAAATATTAGACAAATATGTGATCTGCCACATGAAAATGAACCATATCTCAATATTGAGTTATTAGTTATTGCTGAAAAGAGCACAAAATTCTGAATAGTGTGATATAAAATTTGTTAAAATATTCCGAAAACTATTAAAATTATAGCGCTTTGAATTCACAAGTTTGAAAACGTGTGTTTTGAGAAAATGTGAGTTAAAGTTTTACGTTTTTTAGTAACACATTTCTAGATCATACAAAAAGGTGCAAAAACCAAGTAGCGTTGAAAAATTATAATTAAAATAGGTTTTAGTTGTATAGAAATAGTGTATGTGGTATTTAATACAATGTGGAATTACTTGAATTGGCTTTTTCGAAAAATTTGCTTCGTAAAGACAAGGTTTTATTTCCTATAGCAGGTCATATATATCGTTAAAGATATATTTATAACTTTATGTAAAAGTAACTCTTTAGTAATTTGATGCTAATAGCACAGAGAATATTATTATATTTATTTTACTAATAGTAACAAAAACACAATCAAATTTAAATGTTTTGTGGATGTACAAAAACAAATTTGATGCGCTTTCTGTGCTAGTATAAATATGATTAATTTATATTAATTGACTTATATTTCTTAAGAATAATATTTTTATAATTAATGAAAAACAATATTTTTGATTAAATTATATTTTTTATTTGTAGGGTTCTTATAATGACTTGGTAATAAATATATTAAATGATGCCATTCGTACTGGAAAGTTACAAACCGTAAGAGAAAAGCTGGATTCAATTGATTTATCACAAACAACAATATTTTCCAAAAACTGTCAACTGTACGTAAAAAACAATAAAGGTTTGTTGCCTTTAAATATAGCTGTTAAAATTGGCACAGCCGAAATTGTCGCTTTACTTTTAAGTAAAATTAAGAAAGATGATAAAACTTTTATTATTAACGTCAGAGATGATAAGGGCAAAACATTAATTTATGACGCTTTGGATTATGGCCATACAGACATTGCAAAGCTTCTGGTGGAAAATGATGCTGGATTTGAAGATTACAATGCATTTAATTTAGCTATTGCTAAAGGTGCCGATAAACTTGTTAAAGAATTTTTTATTCGTTGTACACTCTACAGTTTTGCATACTGCCGTAAAAGGAAAAAACAATAACATTGTTCATATTCTTTTACAACACGGTGCTAATGTAAAACTAAAAGACAGATTTGGAGAGTCAATTTTACATAATGCCATCGATTCGAGAGACGAAGAGATTTTTCAGTTACTTGTAGATAACGGTGCCGATCTGAACACAAAAAATAGGTCTAATGAAACTGTCTTTCGTAAAGCTGTGAGACTGCGTCATAAAAGTATAATTAACATGTTGTTAGCACATGATATTGATAGTTACAAGAATGACAATAACGAAACGATAATATTTGGTGCTATTATTGTTGGAAATGAAGATATTTGCAAGTTAATTTTAAGTCGAAAAATTGATATGAAAATTGATATAAATGATTCTTTTGAGACGTTACTTCATGAAGCTGTTATATATCAGCATGATGATATCGTTAGCATGCTGTTAAATTACGGAGCAGATATTCACGAACGCGATTGTCGTGGAGAAAATGTTTTGTATTCAGCTGTTCAAGTAGGAAATGCAAATCTCTGCGATATGTTTTTAGAACGGGGCGCTGATTTAAAGACAATGAGATTTTTTGGTCTCACGGAAATTGAGGTTCGACGTAATGCAATAGAAGTTTTGAAAGTTCTTTTAAAATACGACGCTAATATTAATTCACTTACCGATTACGTTTTCGGATGGACGCGTGATATAACATTAAAACATTTAATAAAATTAAAAGCCGCTGGTCGATATCTTAAGAAGAATAATCTAAGTCTTATAAAGACTTATGCATTAAGTTTCCAAAATGCTTGTTGTGACGAAATTGATAAAATGAAAGACGAACAAATTGATAACGTAACTTATTATAATATACTAACGCACGATATTAAAAAAGTAACAAATTATTTGAGAAATGAAAATATTGTTAAAAGTTTGGAAGCTCCTGATAATTTCAAAAAAAAATTTCCAATATATTCCGATATGTTAGAATGGAAACTGGAAAGAGCTGTCAAAAGAAAATGTATTCTTGATTTTGGTGTTCGGTTTTTATGCTGGTTGTTTAATTGTGAATTGCCACATATTGTTACAGATAATATATTGAAATATATTAAAATAAGTGAACTGTATATTACTTGCAAAATGCTGAGAATTAATTTTTATATAATGCTGCAATTCTGTTAGTAGCGTCATCTAATATTTTGTTGTTGTTTTTTTCCCCTGGTAAATACAACTCAGATTATCTTAGCTTTACAAGTTTTATATTATTATTAACATAAATAATATTTCATTTACTAATAAATATATTCTGTATTTTTATATTAAATAAATCTTAATTATATATAGATTTTGATTTTTATTTCACTTTGATGTTGCACATTTTACGTTAAAAAAAAAGAAATGATATACATGAACATAAAAAACAATTTAATTTAATTTACAAAAAATTATCTTAATTTTTAATCGGAATCTTTCGTGGGATGACTTCTATCTTTTTTAATAACATCAGGCAAGTATTGTGGTTCTAGTAAATTTGGAATGATCGGTTCAGGTTTTGCATCCATTGGATTCTGTAATATATTAAAAATTCCAAAACATTTGATTGATAAAAATTAATCAAATCTTTTGGTTTTGTTTCAAAATGTATTCATAACACACGTTTTCAAATTTTAATAGAATGTCCATTTTGCCTTAAATGATATTAATTTTTTTTGTTTGTTCTTTTAAGGGTAGGGGGGGGGGTCAGTGCTGCGTAACTTTTGCCGAACCCTTTACCATGCAATGGGGTCGAGGTAAAAATTTAAAAAACTAAAATTGCGAATACTTCGCAAAAGGCTGAAAATTTCGCAAAAATAACAAAACTTGTTACCACTTTGACTGCAAGGAAAAAGTGGTATAGCATTTGGTACGGTGTTTGTAACATTTTCAAAAAAAAAAATAAAAATTGTATAGAAATCCTTCATATAGCCTCTGTCTAGATCTAGATGATGAAGCTGAACTTAGTTTATGTGGGTACATGGATGTGCGTCGTCAGCTCGCTAGGTCGTCAGACAAAATTTTGTGGCCGCAACTAATTCTAGACGGTTCAACCGATTTTAATAAAATTTTCAGGATAAATTTATCTAGTTGTAGTTTGTTTCAGTGATGCCAACTTTCCGAGAAAAAAATTACTAAAGTTTTTAAAAATTCATTGAGGCTACATTATGTATCCGATTTTGATCAAATTTTCAGAAAAAAATTTCCTAGTGCCCACATAAATTTTATAATTTTCATAAAATACAGTGTTGCCAACTTTCAGAGAAAAAAATTACTAAAATTTTTAAAAATTTATTACGGCCATGTTGTTTAACCGATTTTGTTTGAATTTTCACAAAGGATTCTCCTGGTATCCATATAAATTTGATAATTTCAACAAGTACTGTGTTGCCAACTTTCTGAGAAAAAATTACTAAAATTTTTAAAAATTTATTATGACCACGTTATTTAGCCGATTTTAATCAAATTTTTACTAAAGATTCTCCTAGGGCCCGCATAAATTATGCAATTTTAACAAAATACAGTGTTGCCAACTTATCGAGAAAAAATACTAAAATTTTAAAAAATTCATTGTGGCTACATTATTTTTCCGATTTTGATCAAATTTTCAGAAAAGTTTCTCCTAGTGTCCACATAAATTATAATTATATTAAAATACGATGTTGCCAACTTTCCGAAAAAAAATAATTAATAATTTTCTAAAAATTTGTTATGCCCGCATTATTTATTCAATTTTAATGAAATTTTTAAAGAAGATACCCTTAACGCCTATAATATTATATATTACAATGTTGCCAACTTTTGGTGAATTTTTTTTTTATTCCTATTACTTATCATTTATGTGATAATGTCAAAGTGGTCATATATGGGTTTACCCATATACTTCTAATATTGTTTTTATAATCTGTTCATTTATTTTAAATGTCATTTGTATTATTTCTTCCTGATGAAGATGTCCGTCGATTATTAATAAATATTAATACAGAACTATAACCTAAAGCTGTTTTATTTTAATATAATGAGTTCTAAAAGATTTTTTACCATGTTAAAAGTTTCACTTCTAAACAAAATCTTTAAATTTTTTTTAGGTATTTGTATCACATCTACAGCACAACTTTATTTATTAAAAAATAATAAATTTAAATTTTTTTTTCTTTTTTTTTTTTAAAAAAGTATCGTCTCAGATAATATAAACACTAAAAGTGAAAATTGTAAATAAAGAAAATAGATAATAACATAAACATTCAAGTGTTTATTACTAAATTCATGTTGTTGTTTAAGTAATGAAATTGCTAATGGATCAAATAAAAACGAAACACTTTTGAAAAAGGAAATGGTAAAAAGACGAACATCTATATTTGTTCCAGAAATAGTTGTTGAAAATTCAAAGGAAAGTATTATTAACCGTGGCGTCGCTTCAGGCTCTCAATCTATCCACAAACTCCCTATTCGACAACTAAGAAATAACTCAACGTAATAGGACTTGAGTCATGAGAGAGAGCTTATGGAATGACCTGATATATCCAGTCAATCCACTCAAACCAGCTGTCAAATCACTATTACGAAACCCTGACCAACCAAGATCTTCTTATTCGATTCTAGCTAAAATACTAAATAGCAGCATATCTGACAGCCAACAACAGTTGATTTTTTTTATATAGCAGTAACATAGCAAATTTCAAAATTTTATGATTGTATCAAAATATCCGGGTGAGTTGAAATAAAAAAGTGCTCACCCTAAGCACAATTAAGTAATCTCACTGTGTTTAATATGATTTTGTTCGTTTCCCCACATACATCATTCCCAATGAAAATCCACGCCATACATATCATCAATCAGCCATGGTCCTTCGATATGATCTATAAAGTGTTCAAACCATTACTGGACTCAACAATGCGAAAAAGATTATTCTTCCATGGCGATAATATGGACAGTCTGCACAAACACATCGATCCGAAACATTTACCCGAACGATATGGCGGTGTTCGTGCCGAACACAACTACAAAGATTGGCTCTTCGCAATGGAGGAGAATAAAGCCGTGCTTAAAGAAGGCTTGGGATACGTTATTGAGGACAATGATATTGAACAGTTTATGCGACGTAATGGACGGCGCTCACTTAAAATTTAACCATTTCTTCTATCTTTATGATTATTTCTCAACTCAGCAATAAATATTCACTTTTCGCCCCTGATACAACACAAATAACACTGTTATCATTCTTTCTCAGAAGCTAGATGATTTTAAGAGTTTTTTTTATTTATACAATTTAAAATAAGTTCCACTGAAAACTTAATTAGAAAAATGTACCATCTGAAAATATATTCTCAACTTAAACGTGTTTTTCTCAAAACTATGTGTTTAGGAAATTAGACAAATGGCGATATAAATAATAAGCAATAAAAATTTGTTAATAAATAAAATATTGTACTTGTCGGCACTCATAACAGGTTTTGTGGTTCGCTATGCTCGACAAATTTAACAAAAAAAAAAAAGGAAAATTGTTTAGGTGGCGATAGGATCATTTGTTTTATGAACAATTGTGTAGAGAACGCGTTCTTAAAGAGTCGTTTTAGTAAGCTTGCTCTCGACCGGTCAAAATTCAGAGTAAGACGTTTAAATTAATATATAAATACATAAATTCTGTTAACATAAATAGTAAATAAATATAATCATTCGTGTATATTATTATATTATTATTATCAACTAATTCCTTACTTAATTTACTTATTAGTAAATTAAGTAAGGAATTAGTTGATAATAATTGTATTTTTGATTTTCAGGCAATTCTAACAAGATATCAAAGAAAGAAAAATATTACTAATAATATGAATGCGAAAAAAAGTATTTTAATTGAAGAATCCGTTGATAACAATACCGTCAGAAGTCTACGGAAAAGAAGAAATACGTTAAATGATATAAATAAAATTGATGAAATGAAAAATCTAGATAAACAAACTTGCTTAATAAATAACTGTCTGGAAAATGTCATATCCCTTATATATGTCGCTTAGACGAAAAATATTGTGCGGTGCGTATGGTAGAAATGAAACTTTTGAATAAGTATTTGAACCATTTACATCAAGATATTTATAGTTGTACATGTATAAAGAGTTATTACACAACGGATGCGGAGAGTAGGTTATTAAATGAAATTAAGATAAAACATTGCGACAACCAGTTTGGAAGAGATTTATTTACGGCACGAGATCTGATAGTACGGCTGAGTGATGCTAATGAATTTTATCATTTTCTTGACGTGTGTTACTCGAAATTAATACAAGGCAGTTGTAATCCGAAAGACCGGTGCGGTTTCATTCGCATAAATAAAGAATCGGTTTAATTTAATATTGGTAACACTGAATATATAGATAACCTAAAAATAGTTGAATAGATATGACGTGTAATGACAGAACCACATGATATGTATATTCTTATAAATAAAAATAAAATAAAATTGCACAACATGTTGAAGAGCGTTAAAGATTCTATTCCTTATCAATCTTCTGGTATTTATAAAACACCTTGTGTATGCGGAAAAGTTTATATTGGCCAGACTGGTAGAACTGTTTCTACTAGATTGTCTGAGCATAAAAGGTCAATTCGCCTGGGTTATCCTAATAAATCGGCTATTTCTGAACATGCTTTGGATACTCTTCATGACGTGAAGTTTGAAGAGTCGGTGATTATTGCTAGACCAAATAATCTTAGCAATAGATTAATTAGAGAAGCTATCGAGATTTATAAGGACAAGAATTGCTTGAATCATAGTGAAGGTTTTGAGCTAAATAAAATTTGGCTTTCCTTGATTAACAAATTGTAATCTTCTGTTTTTTAAAAAAGGTATATTCTGTAATCTAGTTGCTTTCCTAGTTACTTGTTGATGTGTTTGTTTTTTTCCTGTCATTTCTGCCTGATGAGGACAGGCGTTTAGCCTTGTCGAAACGTCGTTTATTTTAAATAAAAAAACAGAATTTAAACCTAAAGTTGTTTAATTTTATAAATAAGTATAAGTTTAATATAGTGATTATTACATCCTATTAAATACACAACACGTATACTATCAAAAATGATAATAAGTACGTTCCATTATTTTATTTTGAGGGTGAAACGGAGAACTTAAAAATGAAAGTTTGCTGCAAAGTGCAGGGCATACGCAACGAATTGTTTGCGCAAGATTCCTGTGCGGTTATCAGTTTAAACGCAATCAAAAGCTACTTTTTTTCGAATATTATTGGCCAAGCAAGGTGGTTGAGAGTCAGCTTTTATTAAACGATAAAAACTCTACGCAGGTTGGCCACTGGACAAGACAGCCACCTACTCCGCCTGTGCCTGTGGTTCAAAAAATTTTACCTTCGGCAAAAACTAAACATAACAATAATTTGTTATAAGTATGAAATTTTAAAATATTTTGTTTTTGTGTGATTTTGTTTTATACGGTTTGTATCTACCGCACAAAAACAGGTTTGAGTGTATAACATTAATAATATGAATATAGTAAAAAATCTTTCAGAATTCATTATATTAAAATAAAACGGCTTTAGATTATAGTTCTGTATTAATATTTATTAATAATATCTATAAATTTTTAACTTAATTAACTTGTAAGCTAGTAATTGCTTTCTATGTTTTGTTTATTTATTATTTATGTCATTTGTGTTTTTTTTTTTGATAATGATATACGTAGAGCATATCGAAATGAGGACTTTTAAATAAAATATATACAAAACTTAATTTTTTTATTTTGTAACATATATAAATTATAACTTTTAACACATTATTAAATTTAAATAAAAATAAATTGTTAACATCGTAAAACTGTACAAACAATTTTCATAGTAGATAAATAATATTTTAATCTGTTTGCAAAATAATTAAAGCAGCCTATAATTTTAAAACATTCAGCCATATTTTGCTTTAGCACTTCATAAATTGTTATTGAAAATGAATTCAATAATAATAAAAAAAAAAAAGAATATTGCAACACGGCGTCCGTACATAAACTGACAAAATCTACGCATGTATTATAAAAATGATTTTTTTAACATGCTTTTTATATTACAATAATATTTTGTATTTTTAAATTTACTAATCAAATTTGAGCCAAAAAAACATTGTTTTATTAACAAGATCAAATAATTTTTTCATGAAAAATTAAAAAAAAAATTAGACTCAATTTACCAAAAGGACTTACGATGCTTTGCTCTTTCAATCTCTTTTTATTTCTTGTTATACTCATAAATAAGTTAGCTGATAGTTTTAAGAACTTAGATTTTAAAATATTCAAAATTAGATTTAAGGTTTATTATTTAAATGAAGAGTTTTTAAGAAATTTTTATATATGATTTACATTATTTTATATTATTATTATATATATTGTAACGGAGCAGGCTATGCTAAAAATGTGAGCTAGAAACAGTTGTTATACAAATATCAGTTGAATTGTAAATGTTGTTGAAAACGCTCGAACGAAATAAGTAAATAAACTATATTTATTCTAACAAAACGTTCTGTGAGTTTTATTGCCAAAAACGAACTATTTAAGTATTAAATCCGTAACATTTGGTGTCAGGTGTGGGGTATTTTTTTGGCAATAATTAATTTTCTTTTTTTTTTTTAAAAAGAGTGAATAAAATGGCAAAGTTAATTCATTTAAAAGTGCCGAAACTCAAATCCCAACTTGAAGAACGCGAATTGGATACAAGCGGTGTAAAATCTATTTTGCAACAAAAATTGCGCCCGGCATTGGAGGATGAAGGTTTCGATCCAGAAACATTTATTTTTGAGACTTCGGAATCAGCCGTTATTAAAGAAATAAACAACGTAAAAACAAAATTAAATTTAAATATCGATGTTTTAAACTCAAATATTGACGGTTTAAAATCTGAGTTAAATTTAAACGTTAGTGAGATGAAAACCGAAATTGACAATTTGAAAATAGACGTAACTGAACAAATTGAAGTTATCAAGAATAATTTTGAAATTCGTATAAACGTTATTCGTGAAGAATTTGAACAGATGAAATCTGGGGTACTGTTGTTACCTAGTCCATCATTATCAAATGCGGAGAAGAAAACGTCAGAAAATTCTAAGAGCTGTTCTAGCGCCAACATGAAGCCACCAACTTTTGATGGTAGAACGTCATGGGACACATATATGCATCAGTTTGAAGCGGCTGCACCTACTAATGGTTGGACGATCCAAGAAAAAACTTTAGCATTAATTATCGCACTCCGTGGTGAGGCTTTGGAAGTGTTGCAGATGCTAACCGGAGACGAATTTTGTAATTATGAGCAGATCGTTAAACGGTTGAGCCAGAGATACGGCCAGGCTCATTTACGTCAGGTATATCGCACACAATTAAAGAATTGTTTCCAGAAGAACACGGAAACACTTCAAGAATTCGAATCAAGCGTGGCACGGTTAGTCAGGCAAACGTATCCAAACATAACTGACGACAATTTTCTTGAAGAACTGGCCATTCAGTCCTTTGTTGACGGTCTGCGGGATGATGACATTAAACTGGCATTGCGGATGTCACATCCAGTTACATTATCAAGTGCGCTGGCGTTTGCACTAGAGTTTGAAGCTTGCCGTCAATCAGCTAAACTGAATGCACGAGTGCTTGTCGTACAGCATGACGAGCCAAGCAGCCAGTCGTTTGAAGAGACGATTTGCCGTATTGTAAAGGAAGTGATAGCCATACCACAAACAATTCGGTGCTGGAGTTGCGGGCACAGGGGCACATTAGTAGGAGGTGCCCGAAGCTCTTAAAGTCGGCGGGAAACTAAAACGAGTCGGTGTGCGGGGGCAATCACCGACCCATTGTCACCAAGCCCCAGTTAAAACTGTACCAGTTGCCGTCCTGCAAGATCGTTTTAGCGGGCTGTATATAAACGGGCAGATTAATGGCAAAGCTCGTGCTCTGCTGGTGGATACAGGAGCAACGCGAACTATAATTTGGCCTGACATTCTACGATCAACCGTAAGCATCAGACCAACGCGATGGCAGATTCGTACAGCAACTGGGAATCTGGCCAAGATAAAAGGTGAAGCCGTTGTGCAGTTTACAATTGGGAATACCACCTTTTTCCACCACGCTTTTAATTGCCAATATTAAAGACGAAGTCATACTCGGTATGGACTTAATGAATCGGCATGGTTTTCAACTTAATCTTGGACTCGCTACCGTAATAATTAACAACGAAAAATTGATTCTTCATGGTCATGAAGATATTCCTGTTTGGTTGGTTCTGGCGGAAGAAAGAAGAAACTGGCCGAGGTGTATTAATTGCAAAAGCCTTGGTACGAGTGGAACAAATAACACCGGTTCGACTAATAAATATTAATTATTACGAGGTATTTTTGAAGCGAGGTACCGTGTTGGGAACATGCACACAAGTGACATCTGTGATTCGGCAGTTGAAAAAACAGATACCACCGCTCGAACCAATTTCAGACAGGTTATCCAGCATAATTGAATCTTCATGCAAAATTCTTAATAGTCAACAGCAAGACGTAGTTCGAGATCTACTTGGTCGTTACCAAGACGTTTTCGAAACAAAAGATGGCCTGAAAGGAAGAACGAACATCGTCAAACATCGGATTGATAATAGTGATGAGAAACCAATCCGACAGGTACCACGTCGATTGCCACTGATGAAGCGACAAGAAGCGGACATGACGGCGTAATTGAGCCTTCTAGCAGTCCTTGGGCGTCTCCAGTCGTTTTGGTGAAGAAGAAGGACGGATCAACAAGATTCTGTGTTGATTACCGTCGACTGAAAGACGTCACTAAAAAGGATAGCTATCCTTTACCACGGATTGATGACACACTGAATACGCTGGCCGGATCCAAGATCTTCTCCACATTAGACCTTAAGAGCGGGTATTGGCAAGTGGAGTTAGCACCGGAAAACCGTGAAAAAACAGCTTTCAGCATTGGTACAGGGCTGTATCAGTTTACGGTAATGCCATTTGGACTCTGCAATGCCCCGGCAACATTTGAACGCCTGATGGAGTGCGTGTTAAGAGGATTGTCCTGGAAGACTTGTTTGGTGTACCTTGACGACATAATTGTGGTCGGCAATTCGGAAAAACATTATCCATTAATTTGGAAAAATTGAAGATAGAAAATAATAAAACACAGTTATCTGATACCTAATATTAGCGTTTACAAAGCTGGATACTAGTTTTTAAGATTTTCGTTTTTCTGTTAATAATAATTGTATATTTGATAGATTAATGCTTTCATTAAATAAAAGTGATCGCTTTAAAAAAAAACATTAAAATTTTCGATTTTCAATTTATGCCCAGCGATATCGGATTCTTTGCTAGGTTTTTTGGAAGGTTACTAGGTTTTTTGGAAGGTTATTTAGTTTTTTGGAAAGTTACTAGATTTTTTGGAAGGTTACTAGGTTTTTTGGAGGGCTACTAGATTTTGTGAAAGGTAAAATTATGTAAATGATATTGGAAATTACATAAATTACATGTAAAATTACATAAATTACATGTAAAATTATATAAATTACATGTAAAATTACATAAATTACATGTAAAAGTACATAAATTACATGTAAATTTACGTAACATGGACCACTCCAACACTGGAGATCGACGTCAACAGCCTCCGGACTCCGGACTTGACATTTGTTTTAATCGCTATAGTAACATCAAGTAACTAAAAATATCAACTCTACAAACCGAACTGAAATGACTGAAAATGAATAAGAAGTGGAAAATTGTAAACTCCCCGATGAGCATTTTACAGAATCTGGTACAGCTACACAATCCGTAAGTTTATTTAGTAGAATTTCAATTCATATTTTATTTAAATTAGTAAAATAATAGCCGGTCGGCACAGCCGAGCGGTTTAGGACGTGTGTCCGACACCGCTTGTACCTGTGCCCGGGTTTGAATCCCGCTTAGGGCATGAATGTTTGTAATGTCTTTGTATCGTCCAAATACACTTTAATAAAAAGCATCTACTGGATTGATGGTCTTTGCTACCGAGTCCATTTGTGTAAAAAAAAAAAAAATTAGTAAAATATATTTATAATTGTTTAGTAATAATAATTAAATAATTAGATTTACTTAGGGCCGGTATTATAAACAGTGGTTAAATTTACTGTTAAAAACAAGAACAACTACTCAATTCAATGAGACAGAAATATGCATCTCTAGAAAAACAATTGCGCGATATAAATATTGTGCATGGCATGGTAAAAGTAAAAATGCAACAAAATGCAACTAAAACAAGATTAGAAGTATATGAGAGGGTGGCTTGCTTGCAGCAAAAGTTTCCAAGTAGTAGGAATAAAAGAGAGCATGCTGTGAGAGAGGAATTATGAATGTGGATGAAGCAAAAGTAGCTTGTGCTGGATAGGAATGTTTGGAGGCGACTGATTTCTCGGGATGATGAAAAGAGTTTGTGTCACTCCCAAGTGGGTACATGGCGTGATTTTCTATGTATATATCTTTATCTAAATAATTTTGTTTGAAAATCGAATTTGTTTTAGAATTCCCGCATCAAAAAATACGAAACCAACATTGGAATTGGGTCGTCCCATTCACTTAATTTCTGTATCACTATTATTTAAATAAACGTATTCTGTCATTTTTCAATTTACATTATACTAATTATATCTGATATGTCTCGCACAGCGGGACCAGTATATTTATTAAACTGATTTTTGGAACTAGATGGAGTGTTAGGGGCTTGCTCCAAAGATGACTTTAATAGACAAAAATATACGTTATTATTTCGTAATTTGAAACTTTTTCATTTGTTTAAAAACAGTTTCGAATTATTAACAAGTTTTTATAGATTTAAAAATTGAGAAAATAAAATTTATATTGATTACCGTCTTTGATCGCGATATTCACTAATCCTAATAGAAAGTAAGTTCGGTTTTATAAAATATAACAAACCTGATAGGGAATTTAATAACATTATATTTAATCATAACGTAGGTTCAGGACCCAAGAACAAAAGTTTATCTTTTGACATTAATATTTATAAAATAGGGTGGCTAGAACCGTCAACTCAGCCAAAACAATATGAATTTCTAAGTATCATATGGTATCATTGAGTTTAAAAAGTATCGCAAGTTTAAAGAAACAATCCGTTAGGAATAATTATCCACCAACAACAATCGCAACAACAACAAGCCGTTGCCATTGTAATACCCCAATATAGAACATAGGGAAGGTGATCATATAGTTTAATTAACAATTTTTATTTGAATTGTTCGGGGTTGTCAGTCCACGGCCAAGCTAGAGAACTAAAGCTTACAGTGGAATTCGAACTACATGTAAGCAGTTGATATCAAGTTAGTGGTTCAAGAATTTAATACCGGATATAATATTTTATTTCTAAATTCTGGTGTCAACGAGGCACGAACTAGGAATCTTTGTGGTCCGAGTCCAATACGCTACCACTGGTCTACGGCTTTTATATCTTGTAAATCTTTAATATTTTTCTGTAAATTATTTCAAATTATAATCTTACATTGATATTCCTTATTAGATTTAATTATTAAATAAATTTGAAAAAAACTATTTTTAGTTTAGTTTGACATAAATATAAAATTTCTAACAAATTATATATTTATTTTTACAAAATTATATATACCAGGTGTTCAATTTAAGTGAAGACATTGAAAAATCTGGAAAGCAACACATCGGATCAAAAAAAAATTTAAATTAAAATTTGTTTGTCTCGAAGGGGACATCCGATGACACCAAACTCGACCCACCACCCCCGACCACCTACAAAAATAGTACATCTCTAAAATTATTTTATCTCGAGTTTAATTCTCTTTTTAAAACATTTTATCAATTCTGTGTTAGTGCACTTATCAATATTACATCGTAATATACTATAAGAATGTTGGTGTTTTAGCGATTTAATGAGATTTTTTTTTACGCGACTATTTATTGAAACTTTATCGTATGTCGAACAATTGTAATCCTACTTTACATGAGCAAATTGGTCAATTTTCTCTCTCAGATAAACGTTTGTTAGCATTTACTGGATTAAACTGGGAACAAATTCAAGAATTACAACAAAATTTAACTTCAATGAGGAATACCGAAAACAGAACTTCTTTACAGGCATTAATCGTCTTTTTATTTAAACTAAAAACTGGAAATTCAAATAAAGTTTTAGCTTCAATTTTGGGATTAAAAATTGAACAAAGTGTATCGAATTTCTGCGCATCTGTTATGGAATCATTTCAGAAAAATGTTTTACCCAATGAGTTTGGGGTCGATGCATGTAACAGAGAAGATTTAATTGCTAATCATACGTCCACGTATGTAAAAAGTTTGCATAATTTGGAAGATCGATTAGTGCTTATAATGGACGGTACATACATAAGGCATGAAAAAAGTGCGAATAATAACTATCAGAGAAAGTCTTATTCCGGACAAAAAAAGGTTTCTTTATGCAAACCTTTTACGATTTGCGCCACTGATGGGTATGTTATAGAAATCGGTGGACCTTATTTAGGAACTCAAAACGATGCTTATATACTTAAGCATATGTTATCGACTCCTCAAGGTATACGCAAACTTTTGAAGAAAGGCGATGTTTTTATACTTGATCGGGGATTCAGGGACATAAAACAAATGTTAGAAGATGAAGGTTTCATTGTACTCATGCCGGCATTAAAAGGTAAAAGAAATCAGCTGACTGCAAAAGAATCAAACGAATCCCGCCTCGTTACAAAATCAAGATGGGTTGTAGAGCCGAGCATGGTATTATTGGGAAAAAGTTTAAATTATAACACCATCAGCTAGATAATAAACTGCTACCTGTTGTAGGAACCTACGTAAAAGTAGCGTGTTTAATCAACAACTTATATGGGAAAAGGTTAAATTCAGATGATGGATGCAAGGAAGAAATTGTAAGTCATATCAATTCTAGAAAAGGTTTCGATAGTACACTTGCAGCAGAGGTTAGTAGCTGGGGAAAAAACCGTACGATTTACACGGAAATCTCTTCTGCGGAAATCTTAGACTTTCCAGATTTGACCGAAAGAGAATTAATTATTCTCTTCACGGGGACGCTCAATCGGTCTCTTATCTTGCTGAAATTATGGGTGATAACGATGCGATTAATCTTTGTTACTACAAACCTCGGAAAAATCTATTAAAAGTAACAATACAGTCACGACACATTAATCGAAGACTATATAAAGTGTTTGTTGAATACACACCAGATTCATCTGGAATTGATAGTATTCTACGATACACTTGTGATTGTCCAAATGGTTTGCGAAACATCGGTTGCTGTTCTCACGTTGCAACTATTATTTACTACTTGTCTCATGCAAGGTACTTATCGCGCATTGTTCGGCCCGCGGCAATTTTAAGCTCCATATAGTTAGCGCCCCCACTTTACCAAAATTGAAAAAAATATATGTCATAATTTTGTTCTAATTATGTGCTAATTTTGTACCACAATGAAAAATTTTGTGCTGCATTAAGAATTAGAAAAAACGTAATTGCAAAAGTGGGGGCGCTAGGTATATATCAAGCTAGCGCCCAAATTTTTATTATGTAGTAAAATTTAAAAAAAAATATGCTATAATTTTGTGCTAATTATGTGCTAATTTTGTACGACAATGAAAAATTTTGTGCTGTATTAGAAACTAGAAAAAAAGTAATTGCAATAGGGGGGGCGCTAGGTATATATCAAGCTAGCGCCCAAATTTTTATTATATTGTAAAATTTTAAAAAAAATATGCCATTAAAACTGTACTAAAATGTATGATCACATAACCGGCCCGCCAGGTCGTAAATAAAATCACAGAAGATTACGGTTACCGGAAGTCGAAAGCCTATTACGTTGTCTACATTTCATGGGGTGCCCTTTTTGAAATTCCTTCTCGAAGTCTATAAACGAGATGAATATTGATAAAAAAATAAATTTTTCGTTAACTTTTTTTTATTAAATCTTGATTTTACTCAATTCAGTACATAATATATTCACTGGAAAGCATTTAAACCTCATATTGTAAATGACTGTTTACGGAAAAGTTTTTATCATAAGCAAAGAATGCCGGAAAATAATTATTCCAGGAGTTTTTAGAATAAAAAAAAAAACTGGTTTTACGCTATAAATAAATATGACGCAGCTAATTCAACATGATACTTTGGAAAAAATTATATTTTCCACATACAAAACTATGGTAAAAATCTTAGCCGGATCGCAGACTGCGGCCGGAGGACCCCCTTATCCGGATAAAGCCTTCGGAAACAGTCTGCACAAGGGTTTGAAAATGTATGGCAATTTTCTAACTGCATTGGCAGTATAGACGGCAAGCATATTACCATCAAGTGTCCAGACAAGAATGGATCTAATTACTGTTGCTATTTAAATAAATTTTCAATTGTGCTGCTGCCTATTGTTGGCCCAGATTATAAATTTATCTGCGTTGATATTGGTGGTTTTGGAAAAAGTAACGATGGTGGTATTTTCGAGGCCTCCAATATGGGACAGAGATTTCAAACAAATTTAATGAACGTTCCTGGACCAAAAAATCTTCCAGGACAAAATGATCCCTGTCCTCATGTGTTAATCGGAGATGAAGCTTTTGCTCTAAAACCATATCTCATGACACCGTTTCCATATCCAAGCAAGCCAAAACAAATATTCGGAAAGAGAAATATAATAAAAGACTCTTGTACTGCAAGACGGGTAGTAGAAAACGCTTTTGGGATGTTGGCTCACAAATGGAGAATATTTTATAGGCCAATAGAAACAAAAATAACTACTACTGCCCTGATTGTAAAAACATGCTGTATCTTGCACAATTTTTTACGCACAAAAAAATTTGACGATCTATTCGTGAATTTTTTAGAACCACCAGAAGATGAACTTGGAGCTTTTACTAATTTAGGGAATGATCCAAGACGGGTAGCAACATTTTCATTTTGTATACGAGAAAAGTTTATGGATTATTTTAATACTTAAAATGTATAAAATGTATACCTTTTTATAAATTTAATATTCAAAAAAATTATAATAAAAAGTTTAAATAAAACAAACAATTACTTTGTAAATATCACAATTTTATTAAGAAATTTTGTTACTGCAATTTCGACCGTACGGGCATCATCAGATTAAATTCTGCAAAATTGCATTTGTTAAAATACATATAAAATCAAGTACAAAATTATTTCGTATTTCCAATTACAACGAAATAAAATTCTGATTTTCTCAAGTACGTACAAAGTAAAAAATTCAGAACAATTAAAAATTAAAAAAAAAATTAGAAACATATACAGTGTGATTAAAGTACACACAAAGTAAAAATACAGAACAATTTAAATTTTTGAAAAATTTAAAAACATATACAGTGTGATTAAAGTACATACAAAGTCAAAATTCACAATTAAAATTTTTGAAAAAATTAAAAACATATACAATGTGATTAAAATACATTAATATATATAAATTAATATATATATATATATATATATATATATATATATATAATTAAAAAATAAATAACAGTTATTATGTACAGCAAGAAAATAATGGTGTATATATGAGGTTAGTCTGATCGTTGAGTAATATGGTATTTGGATTATTTTTTATCTTGTGTATTTCCAAAGTAATTGTTTGTTTTATTTAAACTATTTATAATGTATCACAAAGTAATTAAATTATAATAAAAAGTTCAATAATTTACTTACCGCTTTCATTGCATTATTTTCCTATTTCCGTCCATATTTTATCCGTTGCTTTTATATTTCTGTAATCTGAATTGCTCTGATCGTATAAAATGGGATAATTTTGCACAATTGAAATCAATTTTTCAGTATTTCCCATTGTTCGAGTGTGCGAAATTAATACGGAGCGAAATAAAACGCTGTCAGCAGCGAACTGAATTCGCCAGAAATAAACGCTGCATACTCGCAAACGCGACGCGAGAGGTGACCGCTCAGGTCTGAGCTTGTTCATAAACCGCCATATATATACAGCGCTGCGAATTTATCGCCGCGAAATATTCCAGCGTCAGCGGATAATTCGCGTTGGTGTGTGGGATCCTATAAACGATGCCAGCAGCGAACTGAATTCGCCACGAATAAACGCTGCATACGCGCAGATACGAAATTCTGCGAATTCTGTCACAAGTTACAAGTTTATCAAATGTGTAGATAAAAACAAGAAAAATTAGATACGTGAATATTAAAAATCCACTCGTATAGAGAGATATACACACATAGTGCGATTATTAGTGAGGGCATAAAATTACATTTCAGTTTAATTGACAGTATATTTCTTATGATAAATATAATGCTATAAGTGTATAAGTTCAAAATATAAATTTTTGATGCAAATTTTTTTTTTAAAACATATTTTTAAAATTAATGCATACTATAATTTTAAAGATTATGGTAATAAATAAGTTGCCCTAATGTAAATCAAATTTAAATAAAAATGACACAAAAATTAAATAAAAATAAAATTTAATATTATCATCATTTAAAGAAAAGGAAAAAGAAAAAAAAACACATATTAAAAATAATTTACATCTTCTAGTTAATTATACAGAAAACAGTCCTTTTATCACATTTTATAAAAAAATTGGATTTTCTTAGACTTTAAATGAATCGAGCATCAAGCACTCGCATTGACATGACGTCACATACTTTAAAACAGCGAGTGACCTGATTGCATACCAATCGAAAACGCTATAACAAAACAAAATGACGAAAAAAATTAAGAACAAATTTTTATTTTGTTAATAATACTGATAAATATTATATAACAACATTATTTCATAAATTAACTTTAGCAAAAGTATAACTTTGCTTAAATAAATTTAATATAAAAAAAGGTATTAATAGTGTTCAAAGATACCTACGCAAACGTATACCATCAAAATCATTCAAATAAATCTTTTAAACTAAACGTTCATTAGACATTCGCTCAACATGTACGAACCATCTTAACTGACTAACACCAACTTTTGCTACAACATTTTTTCAATTTCACACTCATCATACACTAATCTATTTCGTACCCGATCTCTCCTATTTACACCACATACCCCACGTAAAAATCTCATTTCCACAGCAGTCATTTTCCGTTACAGAACGATACGGTGATATCATATTATTAGAATTAAATCTTTGCTTCTTAAGTCATTTGATTAGAAAATTTTAACTTATTATTAATTAAAATTAAAATAATACATTTTGAATACAAAACTCTAAGAAACACAGATAGGCAATTATGAAGAATTACTATCATTCTTCAAAATTATCTGATTTGTACTGAATTTTTAGGTTATGAAATTACGGAAAATTTTTCGGAGTGCAATAAACTGATTCCAAATATGCCGAGACAAATAGAGATTTGTCACAACGTAAATAAAAATTATCAAATTTACTTAAATTAAATTGTACACAAGCAATCTAAATGTTTTTGATTTGATGAACTAGTAAAACCGGCCTTGTTTCACAAATAAATGACGTTGCTGTTCGTTAAGAGATGTCAAACAGTCGAAATTAATCTGTTTATATGAAAACATCAAAGATAGTTTTGAAATATTTCTTGTTTTATCTAATATAATTTCACATTCTGTCTTGTTATTATTACAGATACAATTTACAAATTAAAATGTTCGATATTGTTATATTTGATCGATTTCGTAGTATTTATACAGTGTCGTAAGTATAACATTTTTATACTATTTATATTTATGTCGCCTGTTTAATAAATAATATTAATAGATTATTTGCACAACGAGTGAGAAACATTGCCACAATTTTTTTTGTGACAATATAATTAGATTTTAGTATACAGCAATGTATACTTCTTACGGAATGTTTTACAGTCATTATATTATTTTGCATAATTTCTCATTTAAATTAATTACATAGTGCATAATACTGTTTTAAAAGTATTACAATATAATATGTGAGTAAATTACTAGGCAAATTTAAATATAATTGTTTAGAATTTGATGTGACAGTTGTCAATAAAGCTCATTGTAGTTTGATTACAATGATTGTCATCTAACATTATCATATAATAAACCCGTTTTACAGACTAGCAATTTAGCAAATAAGTTTTTGTAGTAAATAAAGTATTATAGCGTAAATAAAATTTTCTAGGACACACACATTTTTATTTTACATATAAGTTTAAAAAAACAAGATTAGAAGTATATGGGTAAACCCATATATAGACTACTTTGACATTTCTCGGAAAGTTGGCAACGCTGTATTTTAATAATATTATAATTTATGTGGGCAATAGGAGATACTTTTCTGAAAATTTGATCAAAATCGAATAAATAATGTAGCCACAATGAATTTTTTTAAAATTTTGTGATTTTTTCTCTCGATAAGTTGGCAACACTGTATTTTGTTAAAATATCATATTTTATTTAGGCACTAGGAAAAACTTTTATAAATATTTGATTAAAATCGATTAAATAAAATGGTCAAAATAAATTTTTAAAAATTTTACTAATTTTTTTCTCGGAAAGTTGGTAACACTGTATTTTGTTAAAATTACATAAATTATATGAATACTAGGAGAATCTTTTGTGAAAATTTGAGTAAAATCGGTTGAATAACATGGCCATAATAAATTTTTTAAAACTTTAGTAATTTTTTTCTCGGAAAGTTGGCAACACTGAAAATTAATAAAATTATCTAATTAATGGGAGCATTAGGGAAATCTTTTCTGAAAATTTGATCAAAATCGGATACATAACGTAGCCAATATGAATTTTTAAAAACTTTAGTAATTTTTTTCTCGGAAAGTTGGCATCACTGGAAAAAAATAAAATCACATGACCATCTTGGGTACTAGACAAATTTATCCTGAAAATTTCATTAAAATCGTTTGAACCGTCTAGGAGGAGTTGCGGCCACAAAATTTTGACTTACGACAGAGCGAGCGAGCTGACGACGCACACACATACACCCACATAAACTAAGTTCAGATTCGTCATCTACAGGCTATATGAAGGATTTCTATACAATTTTTTTTTTTTTTTGAAAATGTTACAGACACCGTACCAAACGCTTTACTACTTTTCCTTGCAGTCAAAGTAGTAATAATTATTAAATATTTAAAAAATATCACATCTCTTTTTCGTTAATACTAGATGATAAATCAAGTAAATTTATTATAATTGCAAAAATTTTCGTTTAAAATGTAATTTAAATATATACGGGTTTACCACGTGTTTATGCTCTTGCTCTAGCAAGCAAAGTAGAGCAGTAAATGTTGCACTGAGAACAAGCAAAGTAGACTAATTGAACACAAATCGAGAAATAGTATCAATCACAGACGCGACTCTCAGTCAGAGTGCTCTCAGTAGGCCCTAGGTCAGTCAATCGGAAACGCTATTTTCTAGCGTAATTAATTTGGAAGTAAAAAAATAAGTAAAGAATATTTTTTTTTTTTCAGTTATAAAAATACTTAAGCAAAAGTTACTGTAATTTAGATTTTAGATTATCCACATAAGATTCTGATTAAACAATATCAACAACCAATACGCACATTATGATCAACTGAAAAAAGAGGCGCAAATAAATAAGTTTAATAAATTGATGCAACAGAAACAAAATGATAATCCGAAACACAACAAACAATACGAGTGGTTCATAAATAAAACAGACATTGTATTTCCGGAAAACGTTAAATCTTGCCTTGGTATGGGACCAAAAACAGGAATCCCATTCGCTAAAAATGATCTCCCACTAATGGAAATGATCACGGACGTGGAATACATAGCCACTAGTACGGACGATATTGATACACCTAATATGATCAGAACAGGTGCGACTAATAACATCACAAAACATATAAACCGAATGAAACACAAAAACAAAGTCAATGATCAAATAAATATATATAATGAAACAAAAATATTTATAAATAACTTAAATAACGACATATACATAATATATACTGACAAAAGTAAAAAAACAGTAGCTATCGCAAAGGAAGACTACAACCGAAAAATGTTAGAATTACTTAATGATCTAAATGTATATGAAAAAACTACAACTGACTTAAATAAGCTCACTCGAATAAGAGCAAATAAAATGGTACGTAATCCAGAAATATCGGGATATATTTATGATGATACTGCCAAGGCAATTACAACCGAAAATTCAAGATCTCCAAGAATCTACGGTGTAATTAAAAATCATAAAGAAGGACTACCATTGCGACAAATTAAAAGTGGAATAAAAGAGCCACCATCAATTCAAGAACGCATATTCCAAAAAACGAATTTTTGAAATTAATTAAATTTTGTTATACAAATGGCCTTTTCACACATACAAACAAATTTCCGGGATGAGCATGGGAAATTCGCTAAGTAGCCCTGCAGCTAGTTTAGTTATAGACCAACTCATCAATGACGTAATCCCGAAATTAAGCAGCCGTTCTATATTTATATACAGATATGTATGTAGATGATCTACTATTATGTGTAAAAGAAGGACAAAATATCATCAAAATCTCCAATTTACCATTGAGGAGGAAAATGAAAACAGTATACAATTCTTGGACACCAAGATTCTACGACACAATGACGGCACTTTAACGACAAAATGGTACAAGAAAGATTGCGCATCAAACAGATGTCTAAATTTCCGATCGCACCATACTATGCAACAAATTGTTAACACAGCCAAAAATTTAATTGTAAGATCTATGAAACTAACATCACCAATACACAGAACAGAAATCATAAAGCAAATAAAATTCATACTCAAAGAGAACGATTTTCCATATAACAACATAAACAGATTAATAGCCAACAACCAAAACGTAAACAATGCTAATCAATCGAGTAGCGCGAACAACAGGAATAAAAACGCAAAATACTACTCCATACCATACGTTGAACACTGCTCACACAAATTAAAAAAACGATGCGAAAGGCATGTAGAGTGTAAAATTGCATACAAACAGCACAAAACTATTGGCAATTTGTTTACAAACACAAAGGACAAAATGGTACCAATATCACGTGACAATGTAGTATACAAAGTACCATGTTCTGACTGTAATCAGTGCTATATAGGTCAAACCGCAAGAACTATGGGAAAACGTTTGGATGAGGATAAAGGTTATAAAAAATCATCTGCGCTCACAGATCTCCACCAGAACACTGGTCATATGTTCAATTTTAAAGAGGAAAAAATACTACATGAACAAACAAATAGACAAAAAAGAGTGATGTTGGAAATGCTCAAAATAAGGCGACATAATAACACTGTCAATTACCGTACAGATATAGAGCACCTAAATGAAGTATATGGGAACATCATACGACATATAAAACCGCCGTAATTTAAAACATATACAAATATCATCTACTTCAAATAAAAAAATAGATGGCAGCAATTACCGGTAACATCGAGTCAATTTGGCGCGAGTCGCATAAAAGCACAAGTCAAAACCAAGTTAAAACATATGTTTTCAATATTGTAATTTTTCGTATATATGTGTGTGTGTGTGTGTTTCATATATCATATGTTTGTAATTTATTGTAATTTTTTAACTAGTTTTTATTACTATTTATTATTTATTTATTTTTTTATTATTGACGTATTGATATTAAATTTTATCTAATGACAACAATTTTAAATGAAACAAATTTACAAACTAGAAATTAAAAAAATGTCAAACAATGTTCTTGCAATGAAGTGTAGTGTAATGGTACTATAATATAAAAATGATTATACCAAATATACAGGGTGACCCAAAAGTCCTGGAACGGTTGAATATCTCGAAAACGAAACGACGGATCGTTAAGTTATAAAACACGCCTTTCTTTATTTTTGGTGAGGTATTGAACCGTAGCACTGAATTACCCCCACCGCCCCCGGGGGCAGGGGGGGGGGCTAACTTAAAAAACTTAAATGAAACCCCCTCATTTTTATTGTATTTTTCGATTCTCGACCAAAAACTGTTTATGAAAAACCTCAAAAACTTACCTTACGAATGGATAATGTATCTTAAAAATTTATTAAATAAATTTTTAACTGAAGAAAATTTGCCCCAGGAATTAAAAACAATAAAATTAACACTTCTGCACAAAAAAGGTAATCGCACAGATCTAAACAATTATAGAGGTATAGCTTTGATTAATTCGATAACAAAACTGTTCACCTTCATATTAAACGATAGAATGCAAACATGGGTTGAAAGTAAAAATATCTTGCCAGAGGCACAAGCAGGATTTTGGAAAAAAAGATCTTGCATAGATAATATATTCGTCATCAATTCGGTCATTCAGTCACCGTTTTTATCCAATAAACGAGGGATCTATGCAATTTTTGTTGACTTTCGGAAAGCATTTGATTCCGTGCCTCATTTTATTCTTTGGAATAAAATTTATCAACTCGGAGTAAGTGGAAAAATCACAAGACTTTTGAAAAATATCTATGACAATGCAGTGTTGCAAATCAGCATAAATAACAAATTATCCAAAGATACAAGTAAGCAAAGGAGTGTTACACGGCGACTGCACCAGCCCATTATTATTTGCACTATATATATCGGATTTGGAAAATTTTATGAGACAAAAACATCTTGAAGGGTATTTTATAAATAATAAAATGGATATACTATCATTACAATATGCAGATGATATTGCACTCTCAACCAGACTTTCAAAGAAAACTGAATGCATTAACAGAATACTGTAATTAACACCAATTAACCATAAATTATGAAAAAACTAAGATTGTTCACTTTCACTTAGGAAGAATGCCTAAACGACGAATGAAACACTTTTGTCAAGACAAAAAAATAACATTTACAAATAAATACACTATCTAGGAGTAACATTTACCACCTCGGGATTATTTAATGAGAATACTCAAGAAAAATTAAGCGCAGGCAGAAGAACTACTGAAGTGATAAAAAGTACATTCATAAAATCACAAACATACTGTTGGCAAACTCAAAGAAAATTATACGATACAGTACTCGTGGCTACACTATTATACGGATCGGAGATATGGGGCTTATTCCAATGTCCAAATATTGAAAAAGGGCAAACCCAACATTTTAAAACCATCTTCGGTTGGCAAGAATTAACCCCGAATTATACTATAAGAAGAGAAACGGGAATAAGAAACCTCGAAGTAACAATCGTTAAGAAAACACTACACTTTTGGCATAAAATCCTACTTATGCCAGTTGCAAGATACGTAAAAATTTGTTATAACAAGATGTTAGATTTAAATGACAAACCTACATCTAGCATTACAAACGAAAAGCAAAACAAATACAACTGGGTAAGAAAACTTCAAGTCATAATAACAATTAGTAACTTCAAGTGGGTATGGGACGACCAAAGCTGTGTGACACTGAACACAGAAATGGAAAACATAGTAAAAGCATATAATGAGCTGTTATACGAGGCAGATACCAAAAAAACACTAAATTCTTCTTATAATCCTCATTACAAATTTTACATAACTAGCCAACATTACTTTTCCCTCGACATTTACTTCAAAATATTAAAACTGTTTGGCCAACTCAGAACAGCTAACATTCAAACTTTTTATATATATCAAGATGGTTACTGTCACAGATTCTACAAAGAAGAGATTTGTAATATATGTAATTTATATGAAGAAAACACACTAAAACATTTCCTATTTACCTGTCTCATTTATAATCCTATCCGAAATAAATACTTAAAAAATTATATATATATTATAACAATCCGGAAACTCCCTTATCTGTTCGCTGCTCCGGCCAAAGATAAAATGGTGGATATATTTAACTATGTTAAAATCTCGTTAAAGCTGAGAGTTTTTGCAATAAATATATAAATTTAACTAAATTTATCTTTTTACTGTTACCAATCTATTTGTACAAATTTTTTCTTAACAAATAAAACTTATTATTATTATTATTATTGACTGATGCCCGACTAGTTGTTTTATTCTGAAAAAATATAAAGATTTAACTTTTTTTTTAAACAGTAAAAAAAACTATTTGAAAACAGTCATTGCAACAACTTTTAGCGACAACATCAAAGCGAAATGACGATGGACAGCGTACTTCATATAATAATTCTTTACTGATTGCAAAGTTCGGAAACCCGCACACCATTAGTAAAGAACTTATTCCACCAGCTTTCGATATTATAAATATTACACTGAGTGATAATACAGTACAAAGAAGAATTAACAAAATGGCTCAGTGAGTAGAAAAAGTTAGTAGTTAAAAACATCTGACTCCTCTATACAGCTTGACTTTGCCAGGAAACGAAGCTTTACTTTTAGCTTATATGAGACTTGTAAAAGAAGAAAAAATTTCCCAAGAAGCAAGAATTATTATTTGCCAAATGTTTGGAAACTGATATGATATTTCGATGTAAAAGCTATACTCTTAACTAATATTTTCTCCGTTGCTAATGACACTACTCCGGAAATGGTGGGACGATATCGAGGCTTTCTGGCATACTTAAAACAAGCTATACCGAATGTATTATCTGCACATTGTGTCATTCATCGATAACATTCAGTCAGCAAAAATCTTAATGAAGGCTTGAATTGCTCACCAGATTATGTCATTAGAGCAGCTAATAAAATCAAATTGAATGCTTTAAACAAGAGATTATTTGATCAACTTTGTTTGGAAAAATGATAAAGACTATAAATAAGGAGCTGAAACCAATGTTTGATCAAAGGTACCACAAATTTTGATTAAAAAAAAACAGATATCAACTGACTAGAAATTAGTGCTTGTGGAGACTTACGAATGTTACTCACAAATATAGAGCCGAACATAAATAATCTCATATCATCCCATCAGGTTCATCCATCCCACTAAAACAATAATAATGTGTTTTTGTATTTTAAAACAAAAGTTATAATTTCAATAAGTACTATTTTAACAAAATGTTTTATTTATATTTTATTTTTACGTCACCATTTAGAACATCAAAGTTAAATTTATAATTTTTCTATTAAGGGGGCATAGTACTTTTTTCAATGAAAAAGTAGTCCACTTTCATTATTTTTTTCTCAATAACGGGAAGGCGTAAAGCATTGAAACTTTTTGTATAATGTAGATCCTATATTGAAAAATACGTCAGAATTTTTTCACCCCACTCCCCTAAAAGCTCCCCTCCCTACCCCCTATCGCGTAGACCAAATCTGAAGTGCCGAGGTCCACGGTTCCATAGATATCTCGGGACTGGGTTATCGGAAACAAAAATCGTTTCGGATTATTAAAGTTAAATATATTTCCCATCGTTTGACCCATTTTTTTTTTTGAAAATTGTTCTTTTTCGCAAAATGGCGGGCTTGCAAAAAAAAGAGGTCAATTTTTTGCCCTTTTTTTTACTTCTACGACGTAAAAAAAATATAACAAATCAAAATTTTAAAAAAAGGATGGGTCAAACGATGCGGAATTCTATTAGCTTTCAGAAAAACAAAAACTCAAATAAATCCGATTGTTTGTTCTAGAGATATCACTGAAACCGACAAAAAAAAATGGTTTCGAAAAAAACGCGGTTGAAATTTCAGAATGAGTTTAATGTCACATAAGAAAAGCCCAAGTGAATTTTTATGTTTCTTTACAAAAAGTGATGTAACTTTCGTAATTCTTATAATTTTGACATGCGGTTTCGTGAAAACGATTCTTTAGACATTACTCTTTAATAATATTAAATAAAAAAAATTGATTTTTTGATCATAAAAAACTACTATGCCCCCTTAAGTAGTTATGTAGAGTTATTTCATTTGGGGTTCATGGTCAGGTTTTCGCTATAAGAAGAGGACATTGGGCATAATAAGTTTGGAAACCACTGTTTTGGCTGAATCTGATGAGCAACTGAGAAGAATAACTGATAGAATTAATGTTATAGATAAGGATGTGAGACTTGTATAGAATATTGATAAATGCAATGTATTAGTTTTTGAGAAGGGTGACTTGACGACTGAGTGTCATATATGTCTGTTGATGGTGCACGTTTTGAGCAGGTAGATGAATATGTGTATTTGGATAGATCATTATCTAAAGATAGTCGCTTTGATCGTGAAATTAAAAAAAGAATTAATGCTGGTTGCCATGTTTTGGGTACTTTTGCTAGGAATGTAAATGTTTCCAAAGAATCCCATTTGAGTACATACAGTGTTATTTTGGTGCCTACGTTGATGTATGGTAGTGATTGTTAAGCTTGGCTGCAAAAGCATAAAAGAAAAGTGACTGCTATGGAAATGAGATTATTACGTGGGGTATGTGGTGTAACCAGGAGGAATCGATTACGAAATAGATTAGTATATTATAAGTGTGAAATTGAAAAAATATTGTTGCAAAAGTTGATGTTACTTAGTTAAGATGGCTCGGTCATCTTGAATGAATGTCTAATAGTTAAAAGAATTTATATGAATTATTTTGAAGGTATACGTTTGCGTGGATGTCCAATGACAAGCTAAAGTCCATAATTTAAAGTGTGTTGCGTTAGCGAAAGTTTTTAAGTAGTAGGAATAGAAGAGCTGTATGAGAGGTATTATAAATGTAGATGAAGCTAAACCTGCTTGTCTGAATAAGAATGTTTGGAGGAAATTTAATTCGCCATAGTAAAGAGTTTGTGCCACACCCTTCTGGGTACATGGCATGATTGTGTATGTATGTGAAAAAATATATTTGGAAAAATTACTATTCTCTTGAAGAAAAACTAAATCAAAATTAGGTATAAGTAAGCTATACAATCCCGAGGAGTTGCTGTATTCACGAATATTAAAAAAACCAGATTTGCGCATGCGTGAACATCGGAACGCCCATTTTTGGTGTGTAGAAACCAGTGAATCTCAAAATGTTTCATTTGTAGTTCTGTCAATTTTATCCGTTAAAACTTATATCATGCTACGAAGTCCGTGAACACGTTCGATGCCGGTAACGCGCTGGCGCGTGAAATGATACCTTTTTGGGTGGGTGCCGGTTACGCGCCAGCGCGGTATTTGACTGTTTGTGTTTATATGCGTTGTATTTAGTCGGCCCCTAGCGGAAGTACATAATTTCAAACCGGCAGCGAACGTGTTAAGCAGTCAAATTATTATAATTTTCTTATATTATGTTAAGTCCGTTAAGAAGTCGACTTATTATACTTTTTAACTAGTTTTTGTAGTTAATATTGTCGGTAAGTTATAAGTTATTAATGAAGCATATTTAAAACTAATTTTTAAATTGATATTTAGTGATACACAATATACGATGGCTGAAATTATCAACAGCGACTTCTTTACAGAACTTGGAAAAGACCCTCACAGAATGGTTCAGTGGTGTATGAACAATGGCTTGATAAGCGATTATTATATGTGTCCTACATGTAATGAAAATATGTCTTTGGTTACAAACAAGAATGTGACAGATGGACATCTGTGGAGATGTAGGAATAATGGTCATGATGTGAAGAGATATGTACGAAAAGGCAGTTGGTTTGATAGAAGCAAATTGAGTATGTCTGTTATACTGAGGTTCGCGTATTTGTGGTGTATGAATGCTCCGAATAATTTAATTAAGCGCGAATTAAAATTGTCGGCAATGGCAGTTTGTGATTGGAAGAGTTTCTGCCGGCAAGTGTGTGCAGAATGTGTAATAAGAGACAGTGATATGTTGGGTGGTGAAGGAGTGATAGTGGAAATAGATGAATGTAAGTTTGGAAAACGTAAATATCAGAGAGGACGGTTTGTGACTGGGAAATGGGTGTTTGGAGGAGTAGAACGAGGCTCAAATAAATGTTTTTTCAAAGTGGTGGAACACAGGAGTAAGAATGTTTTGTTGGCTGTGATTAAAGAGCATGTGTTGCCTGGGACTATTATTATGAGTGATTGTTGGAAAGCATATGATTGTTTGAATGACGAGGGTTTCCAGCATTTTACTGTAAATCACAGTATTCAATTTAAAAATCCAGAAACTGGTGCGCACACAAATAGCATAGAGGGTACTTGGTCGGCAATAAAGAGACAAATAAAAACAACATGCAGACGTCAACAATTTGACGAACATTTGTCGGAATACATGTGGAGAAGAAAGCATCGTGGCGATGACGAAAAAATGTCTGCATTTTTAGCTGGAGTTGCATATGTGATCCCGCCGCAGTTTCACGATTAATAATTTTTTTTTATTCATTTTTACATAATTATATTTATTTTGTGATATTTTATTTTTCATATATTGAACAATGTTTATTTTGTAATTTTTTATTGTTTTTTTTATATAATTATATTTATTTTGTGATATTTTACTTTTCTTATATAGAACAATGTTTATTTTGTAATTTTTTATTGTTTTTTTTTTATATAATTATATTTATTTTGTGATATTTTACTTTTCTTATATAGAACAATGTTTATTTTGTAATTTTTTATTGTTTTTTTTATATAATTATATTTATTTTGTGATATTTTACTTTTCTTCCATTAAACAATGATTATTTTGTAATTTTTTTATTGTTTTTTTTTTACAATTATATTCATTTTGTGATTTGTTATTGTTCCTTATGTTATGTTATGTTCAAAAGTCCGTTAGGTTAGAGTAGGTTAGGTAAATAGCTTGCAAGTAGGAGTTTTTTTTAAAGACCGTTAAGACATTTAAAATCACATATTGTCTTGCCACAAATTTTGAGAGTCACTGGTTTCTCAACTAACGTGAACACAGCAACATCTCGGGATTGTATATCTTACTCCAGCCCAAAATTATCCAATTATATAATTTATTTATTTATTTCCAATGCGAAGTTTTTCTCAATAATGATTGTAATTACGCTAAAACAATATTAGTGGAGTTTACAGATAATCATAAGATGAAAATAATCTAAAAAATATAGTAAATGTGCGAGGCTGTTGTATACGTCATTTGAAGTTAATAAAAAAAAATCATTGCTAGCACATTTACTCCTACTACTCAAATATGGTGTCAAATATAGACAGAAAAGACAAAGTTTTGATACTGCTATTTTTGAAAATAAATGAATAATTATAATTGACATTTTATGAGAAAATTAGTATTTTATGCATTAGGAATTGTTTATTTTTTTTTATTAATAACATAAAATAATTATTGTATTACGTAACAATACTGGCTTAGAGATATCAAATGAGTTAAATTCCGAATTACTTTAAAAATATATTGTTTTTATTATTTATTAGGAGGGAAAATTTTATTGTCATCTTAGATAAAGAGAATTAAATTTTTGCATTAAAAAAGATACGTTTTTAAAGTTAATATTAATATTGTTTTTCGAATTTTTGAATACAAAATTATTATTAAAACACATGTTAAACTTTTTTTTATATAAAAATGATTATAAACTTATTTTAAATTAATTTTTTACAGCTTTTTCGCCAAATAAATATTTTTTAATAATAACATAGTTGAACTGGTTTTTTTTTTATACAGGTATTATCTAGTATTTTAGTTTTGCTACTCATGTGCCAATAGTCTGTAGAATCGAAACTACATATATATTTCCGAAATAATTCACATGTTCTATATTTTATTATTTTTTATTATATAGTAGTGCTATTTATTTTATTTAAAATAAATACATTGATAATACATATATTTTGTTATGCATAGAAATATTAAAACAAAGGCATATGATAAAAAAATTAATAGTTCGTACCCAGTAAAATAGTTAAAACAGCAAACCTTTTATGATAGTATATAATACTAAGATTGTTGAAATTGTAATAAAATAACATAGTATGTAGAACAAGCTGCTATTAGCTGTAAATAAAAATATTATTTTCTGTAATCATAATAACATATTCTATAAATTATCATTATGTGTATAACTTACGGAGTATAAAAATTTAAAATTTATAGTAAACATATCAAATACTGTAAACGTTATTTTATTGTGATAGAAATGTAACGCGCATGTTTCAATCTAAAAATAAAAATTATAGGTAATTATACAAAATATAATTGAGATTAAGAATTAAATTTTATTAATATTGCTTACAAAATTATTTATTTCTTTATCTACATGACGCCATCTGCTAATTTGATCATAAATTTTACTTGTCTGAAAAAAAAAAAAGTAATTTTATTATAAGAATATAAAAGCACATTATCTAATTTGTATGTTATGGTGATTATCAATTAGAAAGATAAAGTTCACCACATGAATGCGGTGAATCATCTAAATTAGTTATAGCCACAGCATGCGCGTAGAACACTGTACTTTGTCTCTACACAGTAGAAAAAAATACTTTTTTGTGTAATATGAATGACATTTCATAATAATTTATATTTGACAATTGCATGATATCCTAGCAACGATGCCAATTTATGGGTTATCTACTTTGAACGACGTAGTTAAAATTAAAAAAAAAGTTCTGACTAGTTAAAAATTATCAGTTACGGTTGCGAGTTATGAACAATATAATTTAACAAAATGCATATATATTTTAAACGTATTATTCAGCAGGAGTACAATTACTTGGGCAACAAATTACCAAATTCCTATAATTTTCAATTGCAATTTATTAAGGGGAGGTACCACTTTGAATACTAAAAAAAAAGGCTATTTTCACGAATGAATTTTGGGCACAGAAATGTAAATAAATTACTACTTTTTTTACATTATATTTGGCACATATTCCTCTATATTTTCAAATAGTTCGAAGCCTTTTTGTAACCAATTGCGAACGCTACAACCTACGAACCAAGACCATGTCCCAAAAAGACTGCTGCTGCGTTGACAGGCTGGAGCGCTCAATTCCCATTTGAAATAAATTTTCTTGTTTTTAAAATGTAAAGTAGATTGTAATTTAGGGATCAACTGGCCGGATTTCAAAAAAATACATTTTTTGCCAAGTTATACTCATTTGAAAAAAAAGTTTGAAAATTTCGTCCTTTTTTTAGGTCGCTAAAATCGAAAAAACTACATATCAAAAAAATGACCAGTTGATCCCTAAGTTGAAGTTTTGGCAACATTTTCCCCAAATTCCAAATTAATCGGACAAAAATTGCGACTTGTATGCTGTCAACGCAGTTTAAAAACATAGTTTCTAGAAAAACGCGTTTAAAGTTTCAAGTTTCAAGCAGAGCGCTGCTAAGCGCTCTCTATAAAATGTTTTGTTGCACATTTATTATTGCGATTTACGCTTCCATACTTTAAAACCTGGTTCTAAAGGGTTAAAAAAACACATTTAAGTAAAAAAAAAACGATTTTTTGAAATTTGCAGAGTGGTACCTCCCCTTAATAATGACAAAACGAGATACGGATTACATATTTCTGGACCAGTTACATCTAAAAATGCAAACAATGATAAACAAATTTCTATTCATAAAGAAACTTTAACAAGTTATATAAATGATAAGGGAATGTATTCAAACAATGATGAACAAATTTCTATGCATAAGGAAACTTTAACAAGTTATACAGGGTGTAACAAAATAACTATTCCTAATTTTCAGAAATGATAGAGGGCACATAAAGAAACATTTTTTATTAATAAACTAGTGTCCGGAATTTTTTTTTCTTTTTTTCGGCAGTCGATTGTAAAAAACACAACTTTATGTTATAACCCGAGAATTAACGGAGATTTATAATATCCGTTAAGACCATTTCATTCTACTCAAAAAAGTGCCTTAAGAATGTGAAAATTATTTTCATCTAATTTAAGAAACCATCGAGATATCGCCATTTATCAAAATACGGAAAAAGCGAACTTTTCGCCATAACTCGAAAACAAAAGACGATAGCTAATTTTTGTTTTCATAATTGAGTTTCTCTCAAAAAAAGCGATCGAGGATGCGCGGTCCATTTTTCCATATCTCTTATAGTTTCCGAGTTCCTCTATGAAAACGTCCAAATTTGCCCACCCTGTACATCGTTACAACTTGTGTATCGAAAATGGTGGTCGTAACTTCGAACAATAATAAAATGTTCCTTAACTTAACTACTCTTTGACGTTGTAATAATTAAAATTGTTTTTAACGATATCTAGTGTATCTTGACACCGAGAAATTTTCGGACACTAGTTTATTAATAAAAAATGTTTCTCTAAGTGCACTCTATTATTTCTGAAAATTAGGAATAGTTATTCTGTTACACCCTGTATAAATGATAAGGGATTGTATTCAAACAATGATGAACAAATTCCTATTCATAAGGAAACTTTAACAAGTTATATAAATGATAAGGGATTGTATGAATATAATAGTTTCATTTTACTAATTGAAATAAAAATATTTCTTTGTACAATAAAATTTTAAAAATTATTTCATGTTCTATTGTTAAATAATTTTTATTTTGACATATACAGACTTTAATATTCAAATAAAATGTAGTAAACAATTTTGACACTAGATACGTGTTTGTTTATCATGTGAAGTGCCAGGGCAAATATAGGTATTGAGTGAAAAAAAAATGGGGAATAATTAATTCTCGGCACCAGATCAAGCAACAGAATTCTAATAATTTCAGTACCTGTTATTCATAATTTTTATAGTAAACATTATGTAACGTCATGGCTTGTAGACTAGATGTGTAAACAACACAAATAGCGCTCGTATGTCGAAACATTCTGAATACGTAAACCGTTCAAATATCAAACTTTACGATAGAGACGTCAGTTGCCAGATGGCAGCGCTAGGGTTGTCCAATCCCGATATGTAAAAGGCAACCCTCGTATAATTTGTAATATATAATATAATTATGATCATTATTTTGTAACTCTGTCAATAAACAATATAATTTGTTTTAAAAACGTTCGTACCTTTGTTTAAAACACATCATAACGTAATTAACAAAAATAATTATTGTTTACACAAGTACCTAATTTATTTGATAAATGGACAAAAAAGTTGGTTACAGATCATCACTTGTTATAATAAACATTATTTTGTTAATCGTTTATCAGCCATTGCTTGGACAGAATTTATTGTCAAAGTTAACAGAAAAAATGGTTAAATTAACTGATATTTTTGGTGGTCTCCACTATTTTTCGGTAAATTCATAGAAGTGCATCAATAATTTTAATAATAATGTTTAATTTTTTTTTCTGTTTAGATTTTGAGTGCCACATGTTTGGCACTTGGGTGGTATGGCTATTACATGTTTTGTCAAAATAAGAAAAATAATAAAACAACATCGTAGTGACCAGACTAAATCTAATAAAATGTGCAGCTTCGCCTTACACGTACGTAAAACGAAACATCTCGCAGATTATGAAAACCCTATTATATTAGAGATTGAAAATAATTACTTTAAAAGACTCACATTGGAATCATACCATATCTCAAAAAACAAAACCCCACCACGGCATGTTGCTTGATTCCATATGATTGTAAAGCAAAATTCTGATTGTGAACTATTAAACATTTTCATGTTTGCTAGTTAGTTATATCCCTTTTTTTGAAATTGTTACGATCAATTTGTAAACAAATATTATTTATTTTTTTAGTCAAACCATAAATCGTTTTCTTAACTGGCGCAGATTTGGTAGGATTCTCCAACAAATAATATAAAAAAAATTTGGTACGTTTTTACGTTTTATTGAGAATCTATAACGGTAGCGTCCACAAACCGTGGAACGAGAAGCTCTACAGCAGCGAAAGAATATTGCAACACAGAATAATTTCATCGTACAGCTACAACTGTGACAAATACAGAATTGCTGCAACACGACATTGCACCATCGACCGAAGACCAGTCAATCGCTGACCAATCATCGATCACAAATTGTTCAACGTCAATTCAGTCTGTGAATAAGACATCAAGGAAAAACAAATGGACAAACTGATTGTTATTCAGTAATTACAATTTAAATGCCATTTAGAGATATAAGACAAGCAACAAAAGTCGATTCTGACGATTCAGATACAGATTCAGACCATTCCTCTAACTCACTGCAAAGCATAGAAAATCTAAGTAACAAATCACTAAGTTTAGAAAATTTATTTAACGAAACTAATAATTTAAATTTTTCAAATAGGACTTAAGTTTTAAGAAAAGAATATTTAAACATAATTCCAGAATTTAACGGTAAAAATAAATTTTCAGAATAAATATCTAATGCCCAGTATCTTAGCTAAAATTAAGAGCGATGCTGCTATCAATATCGCTAGTTGTATAATTTTAAATTTTCAGATTTATAGAAAACATTATTTAATGCATACGTTGATAAACGTGATTGTTTCATTTTAAATATTGAACTAATAGAATTTAAGCTAATTAACGAAACTGCTTTCGATTCTTTTAATAGAGTTCAAGAAATTTTAAACTCACAAATTTCGTATATATCAACAAACACAAATTAAAATAGACGACGGTAAAATTCTAATAGATTACTTTCAATCATACGCTGCCGCTGTTAGAATTATTTTAACATGTCTCAAAGAGCACTTAAGTACACTAATGAGGACTAGAAACCTTCCTGATATGAACACCGCGCTTAACCCATTAAAGACTACTGTCTAAATATTCATACGATTTTATGCGCAACTTTGTAAAGCTATATTTCTAACAACGATTTAATTTTTAGACTGTTGGTAACATATACCACTTACTTCATGTATGAACTGTCATATTTTGATAAGTGTTGATATAAATTGTGTGTAAATATGGATGCAATCTATGCAAATGTAACAGTCATGGATATTTGATATTTAAGAATTTAGCAAGTTAGTACGTTGACATATCCATGACTGTCGAGTGCATCGAACTTTGTCATGTT
Source organism: Clivina fossor (assembly GCA_963966155.1). NCBI lineage: Eukaryota > Metazoa > Arthropoda > Insecta > Coleoptera > Carabidae > Clivina > Clivina fossor. The sequence continues at coordinate 19,356,288 of OZ014550.1, forward strand.
GTCAGCATTTTTAGTCGTCGTTCAAAGTTCGATTGCATTCGATTTTTGATTAAGCTGCATTTTTATGAATTTACTTTAGTCGAAAATTAAATGAGTTTAATTTAGTTACGGATAGATAGCAAAGAGAAGAACATCAAATTATTTTAGTTACAAATACTGTCCATATATTGTCATAATTGTTAGTTATTTTGTAAAATCAGTTGTTAATTAATTTTATTTATTATTTAATAAAATTATTTTTTAAGTTGTTTTCGTGTTCTTTTTATTAAAAACTTCAAGAAATCAACCACGTATGTGCAATAGATATTTCCGTTCGGCTGGCCGAAATCGTTTTAGTAAAACTTAGAGTTTGTTACATTGGCGCAGCCGAAGGATCGTGACATGGGGATAGTTGTACTATCAGTCACAACGAACCACAATTTGATTGTTTTTTTGAAGTTTAGTTAAAATCGCGCTAGTGTGTAAAAATGTTGAATGGAGATTATATGACAATATATGGACCAGTATCGCTATCCGTAATTCCGTGGCTTAAGAACACAACGTGCCACGTAAAACCAACCGCAACAAACATCATCTGATTCCGTCAGCGATGTACGAAGAGGAAGCCCAGCACGTGAAATCATCCACATGGCTATCTAAATATGGTGGTCGTAGTATACCGAATCTAGCCGCAGTTTACTTTGAGAGTAATCAGCACGATGGCGACGATAAAGCAAAAAGTTGCACGTAGGATATCGTCGGCCAGGCTGGATGTCAGATAGCTGTTGCTGAAGAAGATCGTATTCTTGCTTTAGCTCGGCATGAGAACGACAGTAGCGAGATTAGCCACGCAGATGATGACGTCTGTGTTACGATTTGTCCTAGCGCCGAGGTTGAAGATGAAAATATCCGTCACAGAATTGCGATTTTTAAGAATCCTGATACTAAAAACACGCGGATTCAGAAAATAGAGAAAAGAGAAGACGTCCTGAAGAACAAATACCGATATTTGCGTACAAAGTGGGTACGCCGTCGTCATGTCCGTCAGCGAAAGAATTTTAGAAGATCGTCCAAATTAACGCTGACAAACTCCAAGGCAACATTAGTGTTGTATTTTAAGTGCGTTTTGTTTGTGCCGTAGTGACAGTGAAAATTTGTGTTAGGCTAGTTATTTTTTTGGAAGTCCAGCACGTGCAATCATCTACATGGCTATCTATTGTAAATATGGTGGTCGTAGTATACCGAATCTAGCCGCAGTTTACTTTGAGAGTAATCAGCACGATGGCGACGATAAAGCAAAAAGTTGCACGTAGGATATCGTCGGCCAGGCTGGATGTCAGGTAGCTGTTGCTGAAGAAGATCGTATTCTTGCTTTAGCTCGGCATGAGAACGACAGTAGCGAAATTAGCCACGCAGATGATGACGTCTGTGTTACGATTTGTCCTAGCGCCGAGGTTGAAGATGAAAATATCCGTCACAGAATTGCGATTTTTAAGAATCGTGATACTAAAAACACGCGGATTCAGAAAGTAGAGAAAAGAGAAGACGTCCTGAAGAACAAATACCGATATTTGCGTACAAAGTGGGTACGCCGTCCTCATGTCCGTCAGCGAAAGAATTTTAGAAGATCGTCCAAATTAACGCTGACAAACTCCAAGGCAACATTAGTGTTGTATTTTAAGTGAGTTTTGTTTGTGCAGTAGTGACAGTGAAAATTTGTGTTAGGTTAGTTATTTTTTTGTCAGAAACCTTGTTAAAAATTAGAATTTTGTTTCATTTTTATTTCTAAATTAGTTATAAATTTTGAAAAGTAAAATGTTTAGTTAGAGTAATATTAATTTTAATAATTTTGAACATCACTCTCCAGAACATTTTGTATTCGTAAATAATTAATGTGAGATAGAATTTTAGTAAGTTTCGTTTTTGTTACAATTTGTAAAAATATTATTAAATTAAGACAGTTTATTTTTGACCTACTTTTTATGTAATATAAACCGTGTAACATATTCATGTTACGATAATATGTTATATTATACAGAATGTTCTGCTGAGTTTGCAAAGATAGGACATTGGCATAGGTGTTAGAAATAACATATGTTTCAATGTCAACGTATTTGATTACGACTAAATTGGATTCTTTTTGATTTGGCATTAATTAAATCTTAAAGAAAAATGCAGCTCGTAATTGTCGGGCCCGGAGATTTTTAAATGCAGATTAATTGAACTGATAGTTTTAATTAATCTGCATTCAAAATTTTAAAGAGGTGGGCTATGTAACAGTCATGGATATTTGATATTTAAGAATTTAGCAAGTTAGTACGTTGACATATCCATGACTGTCGAGTGCATCGAACTTTGTCATGTTGTCAGCATTTTTAGTCGTCGTTCAAAGTTCGATTGCATTCGATTTTTGATTAAGCTGCATTTTTATGAATTTACTTTAGTCGAAAATTAAATGAGTTTAATTTAGTTACGGATAGATATCCATCCAAGAGTCTGTTTTCTGAAGTTCTTGAGTTCGGTCGACTTTTAGGAATCATTAAATACTTTAAATTAGTTGTAAAAATATTTGAATTAAATTAACTTATCCAAATTATTATCAAATCTAATTAAATCTATATTCACATTTGTATAATAAATTATTTATTTGTATTTTAATTAAATAAATTAATTTACATTTTTGTTAAAAGTTGTCGACGCAATTATTTATAAATTTCCTTTTTGGTTTTCAACATCAAAGTTAATTGTGTTATTAGCTGTGTCCAGCAGAGGGGCAGTGCGGTTATACAGGTAAGTATAACATTTGATTATTTAGCTATTTTCCTCTGCGAATAATCTGCACGTATAATCTGGATCTTAATCTGCCAAGATCCAGTTTGTTACACAAAATTAAAGGGCAGTTCGGCGAAATTGACAAAATGGGAGGCAAGGTAATTTTAACATAATTTTTAATACTTATATATTCATAAAAAATCTATTGATTTACATATTATAATACAATATTAGTGTGGCAAATGACATAACCTACAATAAAAAAAACAAACAGCATTTAGTTTATAATTTGTTCTTGCAAAAATAGGCGTATGAATTTTCATACGCTAGGCTTTGCACTTAATTTTAATAATAATTTATAATTTTATTCAAATAGAAAACCACTGACAACAGAAGAGTTAATGACGATATTCGAAGAGTCAGAAGATGATGAAATTGAAAACGCAGAAAAAATTGCTTTTACACTATTTATCAGATTCAGATATACTTCTTCAAGGTCCATCAACCAGTGTGCAAACTTCAGAATCCACAGTGCCAAAGAAACAAAAATTAAATCCCATTGAAGCTAAGAAAAAGGATAAAAATAAAAAAGTAGAACGAACTTGGAAAAATATTGATATACGGCCTGAAACGAATGATGAAGCTGAGTTCAAAATAAAGAATATTTCAGGTCAGAGACCTGCAATAATATAAAATATGTTACAAAATGGTGGTTCACCATTACAATTTTTTCAACTGTTTTGGGATAGGGAATTAGTAAAATATATTTGCAAGGAAACTGAGAATAATGCAAAATTTAAATATGGTAACAATAAATTTACTGTTACCGAGGAAGACATGCACAAAGTTTTGGCCATATTACTTGTTTTTGGCTATAATAAATTACCAAATAGAAAAATGTACTGCGAAACGAAAGCTGATGTTCATAAATCTGCTATTGCATTGGCTATGTGTTGAGATAGATTCTTGTCCATTTTCAAATACCTCCATTTCAGTGATAATAATGTAGTTAACAATAATGATAAATGTCTTAAATAAGGCCTCTTTTGAACAGTATTTCTTCTAAATTTGAACAATACGCCCAGCCGTTGCCTAAAGTGTGGTCTTTCGATGAGGCTATGGAACCGTATTACGGCAGGCATCACATGAAACAGTTTATTCGAGGCAAGCCAATCCGATTCGGATACAAGTTCTGGTGTCTGAATACTCCAGATGGATATTGTGTGCGATTCAAATTATACAAAGGTCGAGAAGAACGAGACCATAGTATGTCTTTGGGCAGTTGGGTTACAAAAAATCTAGTATCAAATTTTGTTCCAGAAGGCAGTCATGTATTTATAGACAATTATTTCAATTCATTATCCATACTGGAAGAAATGAGTTTTTACAGAATCAACAAAATGGCTGAAAATATCCAAACGTTCAAATGTCTTTTAGTCGGTGACGGAGATACATATCCTAATGTAATTTAAACTGTAATTTTGAATAAATATGTTAACACCAAATCCAAGCGTATGAATATTTAGACGGTACCTAAATCATGCTTCATGTATATATTTTTAATGTATTATTTAGATTGCATATAAGGATATATTAACAGGAAATTAATTTGTGTCAGTTAATATTCGTATCAGTCTTTAATGGGTTAATATGTTAGCAAATGATTTTTCAACTAGAAAGTCAATTACGTTCATAATAAAATATTAGAACAAAACAAAATCACATAATCGCCCATACAATTAGAACACATTTATATCAAAATACACAACCACAACTAATCTACAGACCTACACCACATAGGTTGAATTACACACCAAAAACAAAACATGTTCCAACTAAATTCCTACAAAAAATTATTAGCACCCACGCCTATGAATGTGAGTACACGAAAGACGTTTACATTTAAGCTTGGCCCGTCTTGCTTTGTTGCACCTCGTCCTTATCAAAATATACACGCCCAATACAGACAAACACCAAAATACATAGCAGAAGAACTTTTTAACACAGAAATCACAGAAATAAACGGAAATTATGAACATAATTATAGCGATCAATATTATACGTAAATGTAATTACCAAAATTTTGACGAGCACATTTATGACAATAGTAATATTATTTCCGAGCCTGACGATCAAAATTATCCAAATACATTTTTTTAGAGATAAAAGACTCGGTAACAAACTGAATTATGAATCATAAATTGCACTGAATCATTGAATCGCATAATCAAAGCGAGTACCATTTGTTATTTATCCAGAATACAATTTAAAAGTGCTAATTTACACCGGTAGCACGCGTTCTTTTATAAAACAAGAAGTTGGAAATAAATTCTCCAAAAATAAAATTCAAAACGATATATAAAACTTCAATTTGTTTTGATATGAATTTTGTGTGAAAGTTGCTGCCATAAATAAAGAAGTTGCAAATAAATTTTTCAAAAATAAAATTCAAAATGATATATAAAACTTCACTTTGTTTTGATATGAATTTTTTGTCAAAGTTGCTGCCACAAATAAGGAAGTTGCAAATAAATTCTTCAAAAATAAAATTCAAAGTATTTCGATGAACGGTACCTATATTTGAAAACTAACTATGAAATGCGCATGAGCTGTTATTTGTATTTACACCTGTTATTTTTGTCTGTTGTTTACTGCCAACATTCCGTTAGTTATTCGGTTCAAAATGAATAAAAATAAAGTAAGTTATTTGATAATTATTTGGTATAACATTACTTTACAGTTACCAAATCGTATTTACTTCAAATTTTACAGCTGTTACTTTAGTACATTTTAGAATAAAAATCTCAAAAAATTTTAGTATCAAAATGAGTTTTAACCATTTGTAGATATGTAGAACATACACTTTCGCTGAAAAAGAAAGAATTATTAAATATGTTATTGAAACTAGAGATTTTATGCGTTGCGTGGTAACGCGTTCTGGAAAACGATGGAAAGACAACTCATTTTGAACCGGAGTTGCTAATCCGTCAAGGAATACTTTCGAAAAGTGTTAGTAAATAATTTATAGAAATTCAATTTTAATGTAAACGATATTAAAAAAAATAATACACGGGTAAGTACGAATGCCAGGTGAATTCAAAGATTGTGATACTTATGTTTAGTATTATTTAGTTTTAGTTATAAGAAAAGCCGATTGCAATATTCTTCTTCAGTTCGACGTGAAAATCGTAGAACTCTAAGTTTTTCAGTGAAAGTAGTAATAGTAATAACAATGATAAAAATGTGGATGTAGAAAGTTCAAATATGAATAATGTTATGCAACTTTATTTTTGAAAATGGAGTGCATTATTTTCTTGGATTTGTAATAAACTCTATTTAGATAAATTAAAAAACGCGCGCTTTTTAACGTCTTTAAATTTAAAATCTGCGTATTGGCAAATTCCAATGGCCAATGATAGTAAGAAATATACTGCTTTCACAGTCCCAGGTCGCGGATTATATCACTTTAATCGTTTACCGTTCGGATTACATAATTCGCCTGCGACGTGGCAGAGGCTTATGGATAAATTATTTGGCGCATATTTTGAGCCTTATGTTTTTGTCTACCTTGATGACATTATTGTTGTGACGCCTACATTCGACCAACATCTAGAAATATTAGAAAAGATTTTTCAAAGATTGTTAGATGCTGGTTTGACAATTAACAAAGATAAATGTAGATTCTGTCGTTCCGAGTTAAAATATTTAGGATACGTTGTCGATAGCACAGGTTTACATGTTGACCCGGATAAAGTCAAAGCAATCCTAGATATTCCTAACCCAAATTCGGTCACCGAAATCCGTCGATTTATCGGAGTAGCATCGTGGTACAGACGCTTTATACCATCGTATTCAGATACACTCATACCGCTTACCAAATTATTACGAAAAAACCAACCTTTTGTTTGGAGCGAGAATTGCAAGAAATCGTTCACTCTGATTAAAGAAAAATTAGTTTGCGCACCTGTTTTGAACTGTCCTAATTATGATTTCCTTTTTGTTGTTCAGACTGACGCTTCCGGTTATGGTTTAGGAGCCGTTTTGACACAGAACATCGACAATCAAGAACGAGTGATTTGTTACGCGAGCCGCACTTTGAATCGATGTGAACGCAATTATACTACTACCGAGCGTGAATGTTTAGCTGTAATATTTGCCGTGGAAAAGTTCCGACCCTACTTAGAAAACACACGATTTACAATTATTACCGATCATTACTCTTTGTTATGGCTAAATAACCTTAAGGATCCTGTCGGACGCCTCGCTCGCTGGGCACTTAAGCTACAACAGTATGATTACGAAATCATCCATCGAAAAGGGAAAGAGCATCTTTTACCTGATCTACTCTCGCGTACGGTTGAAGTTAAATTAAATTTAATTCGAATTGATAATGATATTACCGATCCGTGGTATCGCGAAATACGCGAAAAAGTTCGTGAAAATCCCGTATCGTATAGTAACTGGAAAATTGTAGAAAATAAACTTTATAAGCGCACACACTATAATAAAGAATTAAGTTGGAAAATGGTTGTTCCTAAGGAAAACCGTCCTCAAGTTTTTAAAGAATGTCATGACAAGCCTACCGCAGGACATTTAGGTGTCTATAAGACATTTCACAGAATAAATGCATTGTACTATTGGCCGAAAATGATGGCTGACGTAATCACGTACATTCGTCGTTGCGTAGTTTGTCAGTTTCAGAAAACCTGTCAGAGATTACCCGCTGGTGTTATGGGAAAACGCCCGACTATCTGTTACCCTTGGCAAATGATTAGCTTAGATTTTATGGAATTTCCGCGATCGAATCACGGATTTAATTACTTACTTGTCGTTACTGACTATTTCTCGAAATAGTTTCCACTTCGAACCGCTACGGCCGCAAAACTTTGCGAGATCGTAGAAGAAACAATATTCTTAACTTTTGGGGTTTGTCAATTTCTTTTGTGCGATAACGGTAGACAAATGATCAGTAAAGAATTTAAGAAGCTATCAAGTAAAATTTATATTTAACCCTCTCTATCATCCTCAAAGCAATCCAACTGAACGAAGTAATCGCGTTATTAAGACGATGATACGATCATATCTTGATAAAGAGCATAAATATTGGGACGAACATTTATCAGAGATCGCGCTCGCGATAAATACGGCTAAAAATAAAGTTACGCAATACTCGCCATTTTACTTAAATTTTTGTAGAGAACATTGTTTGTCAGGACATGATTATGGTCAGCATACCGATAACACCCCTCTCCCTCCTGTCAATCGTTCCGAGATTACTAGAGCGGAAGAAATAGCGCAAATATTTTTGAACGTACGTAAATTGTTACATAAAGCTTATGAGAGAAATAAGAAATATTACGATTTGAGAAAACGTGACGTACAATTTAATGTCGGCCAATTTGTATGGCATAGAAACTATGTGCTCTCGGATGGCGCTAAAGGTTTCTCAAATAAACTTGCACCGAAATTTGTCGGTCCGTTTGAAATAAAGCGAAAATTATCTGCGCTCACGTATGAGTTACAGGATGCTAACCAAACCTCTAAGGGTATATGGCATATGAAAGATCTGAAACTAGCCGATGTGTGACTGCTTTTTTTTCCGTTTTTTTTTTTAAATTAAGTAAGGGTGGGATTATATATATATATATATATATATATATATATATGAATGCAAAATAGAAAACTTTTCCACAAAGTAGAAAGTAAAGAGAAAGATATTCGTATTCATAGTGTAACGATTTTGTAGTTCTCTTTTTATTAATTTTTAAATATTGTTATGTCCCATTCAGTTAATGTTTTAGCGCAGACCTAGTATAATATTCAGTAATTTTTTTATATAAATCTGACAAAAATTAGAAAGTACATAAAATATTTTGCAGTATTTTAAAGTAAAATTATTTTTTTAAATACTAAGTATAAATATTTATGGACAAACTATTGAATATATTGAAAGTATTTTAATTAATATTTAATATTATAAATACTATCCAGTTCTGGTTACTATATGTTACTATGTAATTGTTATAATTAATGTATTATTGTGTTTACTCATATCGAAACAGAAGAATTTTCTTACTGCAATGCAAAAATCAATTCTTATTTCCACAACACATTACAAACGGAATCAAAGGAGTTGTTACCTTATTAAGAAGAGAAGACAAAAAATGTCCACTAAAATCTTACAATTCAATCAGAGGTTAAAACAAAAAATTATGGCATATGAAATACATATTACAGTTAGCGTCATTCAAAATTTAGAATCAGAATTACAAATAACTGAAACAAAAATCAATAATACTAGTAATCCTTCTCAGTTAAATATATTTAAAGAATTTTCAAAAAGACAAACTAAAAACTATAAAAACAAATTTCGTAACATAAAAAATAAAAATTTCAAGAAGTTTCGTGCGCTCAAACTAAAATCAACTAAACAACAGATCATAGTTCAAGAAGCATGGCTAAAAAACATTTCACTCACAGACATACCCACAGATATAAAACATTTTTTAGCATTGGGTCACAAATTTAGTATTAGCTTAAATAAAAAACACATCCAGATACAACATATAATTGCAGAAGTAGAATTAGCTATATCAAAAAGTAAATCCGACACAGACGTCACAAGAGCACAAGCCACTAATATTCTCACAAACTATCTGATGACTAATGAAAAAGAAGATAACATAACAAACAAATTGTACAATAAAGCTCGTCGCTTCCTAAAAGAACATCCTGAAATAATTGTCACAACTTCTGACAAAGGCAACGTAACAGTGATAATGGATAGGATACAATATGAACAAATGTGTGAATCTTTACTAAAACAAACAAAATATTATAGAGAAGTCAAGACAGATATGACAAATTCCACACAAGTAAAAAACAACAAAATTGTAAAACATCTAACAGACAATAAATTTATACCAGAAGAAGTTGGAAAAAAGTTAATGGTATATAACAGTAATGTAGCTAAATTTTATGCAAACCCAAAGACACACAAAGAAGAACTTGCTATGAGACCTATAATTTCTAACATCAATACTCCTACAGAACCATTGTGTGAGTTTATGACTAAAATCTTATCCACAGCTTACAATCGCGAGAATCCATATTACATAAAAAAAACTCATTCCAATTTGTACAAAAGATACACAATATGCGTTTACCTGAGAATTATGTGATTATAAGTTTGGATGTAGTAAGTTTATTCACAAATTTAGATTTAAATCTTACCATAGAAGTCATACGTAATAAATGGGAGACCATTGAACTAGTAACGGATATTCCATTCGACAATTTCATTTCTATTATTACTTTCATATATAATTCAAATGTCTTCGCATATAACGGAAAATTCTATAGACAGATTTTTGGTTGTGCAATGGGCTCAAAAATATCACCGATAATTGCCCAATATGTTATGGATATTATATTGTGGAACAATGCATTTCCAAATTATCGTTCCATCTTCCATTCCTATTTAAATTTGTTGATGACATTATAACTGCTATTCCTGAGAATAGACATCAAGAAATTTTAAATGTATTTAATAATGTGAACAAATTCATACAGTTTACTTTGGAATGTGAGCATGACAAACAAATTGCCTTTCTTGATACGTTACTAATCAGAAATCTCAATCAAACCATATCCATAGATTGGTATAGGAAAACAATGCATTCGGGTAGATTGATACATTTTTCGTCTAATCATAGTAATACCAATAAGATAAACATTGTGCAGAACCTAAAAAATAGAATAATTAATATCAGTGATCCACAATTTCACAAAAAGAATCTCAAAATAGCAGAGAATCTACTGAGAGAAAATGGGTATCCCATAAGAATCATTAAATCCATACTCTATAATAATAGATCCAGCATCGACAGCCATAGCAGTGATCAAGACATAATTGAAGCTACAAACAGTGATCAAACAGTTACATACATTGCATTCACAAAAATCAATCAAGTTTCATATAAATTAATGCAGTTATTTAAATCAGATAATAACTTAAGATTTGCCCTAAAAAACAGAGTAACTGGATATAACTTACATACCAAATTGAAAGAAGCAATTCCACTATTATCACAGTGTAACACAGTTTATGCTATAAAATGTTCGTGTAACCTAACATACATAGGAACTTCGGCTCAAAAGTTGGCAAATCGGATTAATCAACATAAAAGTGATGAAACAAAAGCGAACAAAACATGTGCGTTGGCTGTTCATGTAAGACAAACAAAACATACTCCAAATTATCAACAACCTGAAATAATAGAACTGGAAAATAACAATTACAAACGACTTATATTAGAGTCATTCCATATAAATAAAAACAAAAAACAAATTATCAATAACAAAAAAGACGTGAGACACACATATAACATATATGCAAACTTAATAAAAATTAGTGATAACTGCAAACTATAAACAAGTACCAACGACATAAAATAAAATATACAACATAATTTATTCAATTGTTTCTTCTTCTTATATTTTTATACATTTTATATATTTTATATACGTTTAAAAAATCGTTTGACTTTAGTAGCTATTTGGTTAATACTTGCATAAACTGTTGTTTGCTTTGACGAGTTTGAATTTTAATAAGAAAATTTATATTTTAACGGTTTTAACAGACATATTTATTTATTTATAAAAGTTTTTTTTTTTTTTTAAATTTAATGTTGATTTTATTAATTGATTGTAATAATCAGTATTGATTGTAATTGTAATTTTTAATGTGTATATATTATAAATTTTGATTTACTGCATTTGTGTGCCATAGTTAAAGATTACATAAATGTAAACATTGTTAAATATATTAATAATGTAAGTAATCTGTGTTAGGAATTCATATACCAATTTGTGTCTCTATTAATTTCCATTGTTAATTTTAGTGTTAACCCTGAAGAAGCTTACAAATGTAAGCGAAATATTGGTTTAAATAATAAATTTAATTACATAACAATGTTAGTGTAATCTTTAAAAAAATTGCCGACATCCATTATCCATTAATTCAATAATATATTTACGGCGGTTATTTAATAATTTCTATATATATATATACTGCTTATAGGAATAATAGATGAAATGATGCCAGAGGTTAATATGAAGGTTAACAATAAAGATGATGCATGGTTCAGAAAAGATATATTAGAAACAATGAGAGTTAGAGATTATTGGGAAAAATATAGGAAATGTAGGAGCAATGAGGTTAGTTCAATACGTAAGTCAAAATTATGAGCAAAATATAGATAAAAATAAAACAACTCAAGAGCTATGTGGAAAAGTTTGAAAGGTATAATATCAGATAATAATAACGATAATGTAAATTATTAGAAGATATGTTTAATGGTTTATCGTACTGTAATATTAAAGAAATCACTACAAATTTTAACACTTATTTTATTGACAGTATTAATAACATTATAAACTCAATTTCATATAATAGAGAAATATTAACAGTTGCGGGGCATGTCGCAAAATTAGAAAATTTTAAACTTTTAGATAAATCAGATATTCAATAAAAGTAGTACCGACGAAATTAGTCTAGAAATTATATAAGTGAATGTAAATGAACTAGTAAATATAATATTAAACATTATGAACTTATCTTTAGAAAGAGGTGAGGTACCAGATCAATTGAAAATCTCTACAATAGTCCCAATAAGAAAATTGGCAAATTCTAAAAATCTCAAAAATTCTTGAAAAGGCAGTGTTTGAACAAATGTTAGAATTTATAGTAGAAAATAATATATTAAATAAATATCAATCAGGTTTCGTTAAAATTACAACTATAAAACGGCTTTTCAGTACTTCTTAAATGACAAAAAATGATCAAAATTTATTTACATTGATACGTTTTTTTAGAGTTTAGACGGGCTTTCGAAATCGCATTGCAGAACCTCAAAAACAGATTGACACAGCACAAAAGCGATCAAAATAAGACCAACAAGTTATGTGCTTTGGCAGTACATGCAAGAAGTTCATCACACCATCCTAATTATGATAATCCATACATTCTGGATGTGGAAAACAATTATTTCAAGCGATTATGGCTTGAATCATACCATATAACCCAAAACAGTCAGAATGTAATCAATAACAAATCAGATATCAGAAACTCTATCTCCGTGTATGCCAACATAATGAAAATTGATCGTTCGTCAATACGATCGATAAATTCTTCTTCGTAATTTACTGTTCAACTTCATAGCAGCGCCAAATTTTCAAATGTTTTATTTGTGTTTAACCTACTGTATTTTATCAACTTAATTTTTAAAAAAAAATTTTTTTTTTTGACATGCGCACACTTTTTAATTTCAATTATGAATCATTTTTTCTTGTTTTTTAAGATTCAACTTGTTTATTAATTTTGAATTTTAATTTGGTTTTTTGAAAAACAGTAATTTTTTTTATATTTTTCAGTTTTCTTTGTTTTTATTTAACGTATAAAATTACATTTTATTTTAATTTATAACTAAATACATTGTTTTTAACTATTTATTATATTTATTTTATTTATTATTTTATGAATTGACTAGTATAAGTGTTAACTTTAGTGGAAAAAAAATTGCTGTAAATTATCTGTGTACATATTTTTTTTAATTTGTTCGTTTTGTGTTAATTTGTTTTACAAAAAGTTTTACATTGAATTAGAATGATAACAGAAAAAGCATACCATATTTAAAATATTTATTTATTACAATAGCAATTAAGTATCTGGTCATACTTGTAAGTTTTTACATACATATGTTAATATAAATTGTATTGTTCTGGTTTTAACGATTGTTAATTTTAAAATATGTGTGGCGAAATATAGGATTCGCAATAAATTGATAGATTAAATGCTTGCATTTTAATAACCTAGTCAATCAAATACCGTATCCCGTTATATAAAAATTTTCTCAACTTATATTCCCGGTAGTTATTCTAAATTAACTTATTCAATCATGGGATTTTTCAACTTACTGCTCAACACCTATGGCAGTGAATACAGCACATTATATAAAACCTGGGCTACAATTCAAACCAAATTAGCATCATACCGTAACAGATGGTTATTTCTACTTCAGTCTAAAAAACATAACATCTTTCCGAATCACATCACAAACGGCATTAAAGGAATTATGACTTTATTAAGAATAGAGGACAAGAAAACTATTAACAAAATTCTAAAATTTAACAATAACATTAAACAACAGATACTCAATTTAGAAATCAGAATTACAAACACTGTAATACAAGAATTGGACACAAAATTAACAACAACTAATGCAATAAATATGTGTAACAATCCGGAACAACTCAACATTTTCAATGAGTTTATTAAAAGACAAAAAGCAATCATGGTTTGTCTCATGATTTGTAGGTAAAATTACATAATTTTTTTTAGTTTACGCATAGTTAATAAAAAAAAATGGTTAAAAGAAAGTCGCCACAACTATGTAATATGGTTCAAGAAATAAAAATGAAAATTAAAAAATATAGAGCCACCGTTGCTGCTGCGACAGTCGCAAATTTGAGCGGACAGCAGAATAATTTCGAAGCGGAATTTGAAGATGATGTAACGGTCTTAGGTGCCGAAATCAGTAAGTGAAGTCATTGTTTTTTTAATTTGAATCAAAGTTCATACGTACAATTTTTTCAGTATAATTCTAATACGCAACGTGCATAGCATTTTGATTAAAAGAAAGTCGCCACAACTATGTAATATAGTTCAAGAAATAAAAATAAAAATAAAAAAATATAGAGCCACCGTTGCTGCTGCGACAGTCGCAAATTTGAGCGGACAGCAGAATAATTTCGAAGCGGAATTTGAAGATGATGTGCCGAAATCGATATAGCAGCAATTGCTATAGAGGAAGGAGCAGGCCCCGGGAGGAGGGGAGAATTTCAACAAAATAATGAAGCGAACTCGTTGCCTACAGATAAACCTTAACAGGTCCGTAGGGGCTGGACAACAGATGTAAATGCTGACGCGGCAATATATGTAGTCAACAAAATGGAGGCGCAAGTGGGCAAAAGTGGCGAGGGCCAGGGATATGTTTGATAAAAGTAAAACGACACCAACCACCAACCACGGAGCTATGCGCGCATACAATGAAAATACGATTTCGGGCGGTAAAAATGCGCCAACCTTAAGTTGTCGCATATTAAATTGTAGCTAAACTTACCGTCTGTACGATGCGCGATGAGATTGTATTGTGGAATTGTTGTAGATAAGGTATTTTTATCAATTTCGATATATTAATTTGACAATTTGACATATTTTTTCAATATAGCAGAGATATTCATTTTTTTCATAGCAATCTATGTTTATTCAACATACATATATTAAATTTTTGAATGCGATATTACACACACACACACACATGCTAGCAAGTTAAAAGTAGAACCAAATTATAGAACTTTTTATTCCCTATCGAAAAGTATTCTATGTATTTCTCCGAATTTTACTTCAGAAAGTAGTACTCTGCATATTATCGAAATCCCATGTTATTGCCCTATATCAACCAAGCGAACGAACACACATATCGCAGTGAGATTCTTTTTTTTCATAGCTATCTATGTTTATTCAACATACATATACATATACATATATATAATGTATATATATATATATATATACATTAATTATATATATATATATATATATATATTATATATTATATATATATATATATATATATATATATATATGTATATATATATATATATATATATATATATATATATATATATATATATATACGAAGGTATAGGTAATGACTGGTAATAATTTTTAAGTAATTGGATAATTCATATACATCAAGATGGAGTACACTGAAGTCAGTAGTTTAAAAGCGTCCTGCAATTTTTGCAGAAATAAAATTGTAGACGGTGTGATAAAGTGTGGTGGAGTGTGTGGATTATCATACCACTATAGTTGTGTGAAAATTGGTAAAAGGGAATATAACTCTCTTACTAGTTACACGAAAAACATAAAATGGATGTGTGATGCGTGTGAGTGCGTGCTATACGACTCCAAAGGTGCGATTACTGTGACAGACAGCAGATTAGCAGGTGAGGCACCTATTTTTCATAAGTTGCTATCAAAAATCGAAGAACTTACTTCAATCGTGACATTATTATCACAAGATATGAATGAATTAAAAACAAAACAGACACGGATCAGCTGTGAATCGCCGGCAATTGACACGCCATATTCGGACTTTGATCAGACAAGAACACCAACTCAACATATGGTACTAGTAACACCATCAGTTGGAAAAAATAATGAACTCAATAAAACTTGTCTAGCCGGAAATAACAGTGTTGAATTAGTTAATAACATACCTAAGTCAACACCATCTGCAGAAAAAAATACTAAGTCACTTGCTGAAACCATCAAACAAGAAAATGACTTAAGTAATGATCGGCCGAAACAAGTTTCGGATGGCAAGAACGAAAAAAGCAAATCAATCCATACTAATAAACAAACGTCAAAATCAGATGTTGATGACGGATTCAAGTTGGTACAACGTCACAAACGTAAACAAAAAAGTATAACTGGTTGTAATACATCCGATTCTGATGTGCAGTTCGAAAGCGCAATGAGGAAAGCATGGTTTTTTGTTGGACGTGTGAAATCAAATACTGATGGAAAAGTGGTTGAAAATTACGTTAAACAAAAATTAAACAATGAACAGGTTATTTGTAATAAAATTGACAGTAAATATAACAATTCGTGCTTTAAAGTTGGAGTGAATTTTGAAGACAAAATTAAAATTGAAGATCCGGAATTCTGGCCAGCTGGTGTAGTGGTTAGAAGATATATTTTTAGAAAACCTGCCGCAAAATCAGCCAAAACCTAATAAGTTTACTGAAAATAACATACTTTGTGAAAACAAAGTATTTTGCCCTATATCTCATTCAAATATTCAACATGACACAAGTAATATTACAACAAATAATGACAACACTATCGATAAAAAAAGTAGTACAATTAAATCTTTTACAATTATTCACTTAAATATACACTCATTAAGAAATAAAATGAATGAAGTAGAATGTTCTTTAAATAATCCTCAACTTTCAGCAAATATTTTATGTTTTACCGAACACTGGTTGAATAGAGACGAAACAAATATTCTCAACTTAGAAAGTTATAACTTAGCTTCGGTATATGTTAGGAAAAGACAAATAAAAATAAATAAAGAAGGTTACGGTGGCGCAATAATTTTTGTCAAAAACGGAACAAAATTTAAACATAACCATAAAATAGTTAACTTAGGTGTTGACAACATATGCGAGCTAACCGCCACAGAATTACCCGATGAAAAAATTAACATTATTTGTGTGTACAGACCACCTAAGGGTGACATTAATATATTTATTTCTGTGTTGACTGAAAGTTTAAAATATGTAAATAGATCATTCAACACAATAATAACAGGCGACTTCAACATTCATTTTAATAGCAATAATAAAGATAACTTATTATTTAGAGATTTTCTGTCATGTAATGGTCTTACTTTAACTGTTCATGAAAACACGAGGAAAACTAACTGTATTGATAATATTATAATTAATATAAAACCACTTTATGATGTAACGTATAATACTGAAGTGTTTGATACAATTCTGTCAGATCATAACGGACAAAAGATCTCTATCAATTCTGTTGTAAACAAAGACGAGTTAAAAGAGTTTAATTTTCACAAACCTATTACTGAATATGGGCTAAACAATCTATATCATATTCTAAGCAATATCGATTGGAGTTTTATAGACAAATCTTCTAATGTAAATGAGTGCTGTAATAAATTTTTAGAAATATTAACAGTGGCAGTTGATGAAGCGTTTCCGACAAAAAAATTTAGTAATAAACCTAGAAATAAAATCACTTGGTATAATAGTCACTTGGCTAAACTAAGAAATGAAATACAAGATATAATAATTCTTAACTCTAAATATCCGCAACTAAATCTAAAGCATCATATAAAGCTATTGCAAAGTAACTATAAAAAAGAAATAATAAAACAAAAACGTAGTGCTAATGATAATTATGTAAACAATTGTTCAAATAAATGTAAAGCTATGTGGGATATTGTTAATTGCAAACGGAAAAGTAATATTGATACCAATCATAATTTTACATCTGACGATTTTAATAATTATTTTGTATCAATTGCTCAAGATATAACCGATAAACTAGATTCACATGATGGGGAAGTTCTTGTAGCTTTGATAAAATTACAGCAGGACCTTTTACCATTGGTGAAGTTAGTTTTAATGAAATAAGAGATATTATAAATGGTATTACAGATAGTAGTAGTAAGGACTACTTAGGATTAAATATAAAAATAATAAAATATATTAAAGATATTATTATAATACCTCTTACGAAAATACTAAATATGGCTATCAATCAAGAAATATTTCCAGAAGCACTCAAAATTACACGAGTGGTACCTCTATTCAAAACAGGAGACATCGATAATTTATCCAATTATAGGCCCATTTCAATAATACCGATTATTAGCAAAATATTTGAGGTAGCACTTAAAAATAGAGTGTTAAAATATCTTGAAAATAATAACGTATTGCATAATAACCAATTTGGTTTCAGATCAGGCAAGTAAACTATATTAGCTCTCATGCAAATAATAGACAGTATTCAACAAAATTTTGAAATTGGCTTGGATACATGTGCATTATTATGTGATTTGTCCAAAGCATTTGATTGTGTGTCTCATGAAATATTGCTCAGTAAATTAGATCTTTATAATTTCAGTACCAGTGCAATTAATTTCTTTAAATCCTATTTTTCAGATAGGTATCAATTTGTAGATAATAAAGGGCAGAAATCAAATTTAAAACAGTTAAATTTTGGAGTAATTCAGGGCTCCGTACTAGGTCCTGTATTATTTATAACATATATAAATGATATATTTAATGCATTGCCTAGCAGCAAAATGATTCTTTATGCAGACGACACAACTGTTTTAAATGCCGATTCTGACAGGAACTGCTTATTAGAAAAATCAAATATTTCTAAAAATAATCTACAAACTTGGTTCGGAATTAATAAACTGAAATTGAATGACACAAAAACACAACAAATTATATTCAGTAACCGTAGTGCTGCTAATGATAACAATGATATTGCTCATGTTAAACTACTAGGCTTAATTCTTGACAAAAAGTTAACATGGTTTTATCACTGTGAAAATATTGCAAAGAGACTAGGTTCATACATATTTTTATTTAAAAATCTTGTGGATACAGTAAATTTTGACACCATTAAACAAGCATATCACGGGCTGTTTGAATCAGTTTTGAGTTATGGTTTGCTGATATGGGGTCATTCCCCATCCTCAAAAAGAATATTTCGATTACAAAGGAAAATGCTTCGTGTCATCTGTAAACGGAGCTATCGCGAGGACACAAAGCCTCTTTTTAAGGAGACAAAAATATTGACTTTGCCTGGCCTGTACATCCTACACTGTCTTGTTTACGTCAAAAATAATCTATGTTTATTCAATGAAATAAAAAATTTGCATGATTATAATACGAGAGGTTCTTCAAACCTACATAAACCATTTCTTCGTCTGCAAAAAGACAGAGATGGCACAAATTACTTTGGGATAGATCTATATAATGCACTACCTGCGGAAATCAAAAATTTAAAGAATAAGCAATTTAAAACTTCAGTAAAAAAAATTCTTGTCGGAATTGCTCCTTTTGACATACAAGAATTCACTTCAACTATAAACAATATGTAACCTTCATGTCTACTATTGTTATTTTATTTTATTAATAATGTATTTAATTTAAGTAATATTATTTTATATTTTATATTTTTTAAGTACTTTCTGACATATGTAAATGATTATATATCATCCTAACATTAAAAGAACAATAAATAAATAAATAAATAAATAAATGGGTATTTGCAGTAAAATTTTGGAAAAGATGATTAAATAAAACTCATTTAAGTTTTATTAAGCAAGCTTTCGGATATATTTTTATCCTTCATCAGGCTTAAAACTAACAGAGTAATTGTTACAATTTATTTTTATACACCATGTGATACAATGCATCAAATTTAGATATTGGATAAACTTTCAGATTATGTATGTAACAAACAAATATACTATCTAACGTATAAATTAATTTATGTTTTTTTATTTATAAATGTCGTTGTTGAATTGTAGAAATTGATTATGTAAATATTCGTAAAAATATATGCTAAAAGTCAAATAATAAAATATTATGTCAAAAACAAACGTCACGTAGTTGTCAAATTAATTAAAATCTAATTTTAACACAAATCGACAAATCGACAAAGAAGCACTTGCGATCATTCGAGGGGTTAAAAAATTTCACGACTATCTCTATGGTCAGAAATTCGAGATCTATACAGATCACAAACCGTTACTAGGATTGCTAGCAGCGGACAAACCAACTCCGTCAATGTTATCACCGCGTATTCAACGTTGGTCTCTATTGCTCAATGCATACGATTATACACTTATTTACAAGCCTGGAAAATCCATAGGCCATGCTGATGGATTAAGTCGACTACCACTACCGTCAGTTGACAACGAAGCTCCGGCACCATGCGAAATCCTTCTTCTCGAGGCGTTAGACAAGCCGCCTTTAACGGCAGAAGACATTTCTAAAATGACGTCCAAGGACCCGCTCCTCTCACGTGTCCTCAACTGGGTATGGAGGGGATGGCCAACTGCAAAGCTAGGAGAGGAATTTACGCCGTTTGTTCGTCGTCAACACGAATTAACAGCACATAAAGGATGTTTGCTGTGGGGTTGTCGAGTTGTTATTCCAAAACAAGTTCGCAATCACATATTACAGACTCTGCATGATTCTCATCAGGGTATCGTTCGTACAAAGAGTTTAGCTCGTAGCTACGTTTGGTGGCCAGGTATCGATAAGGATATCGAGAGTGTAGTCAATCGTTGTGAGGTTTGTCAAGAGACTCGTCATGCGCCACCGAAAGCTCCTTCGTTTCCTTGGGAGTAGACGAAAAAACCGTGGTCCCGTCTCCATATCGACCATGCCGGTCCATTTCAAGGAGCGACTTTTCTTATTGTCGTTGATTCTTATTCAAAATGGTTGGAAGTGGTTCATGTGAAGTCAACGGATTCGACTTCAACCATTGAAGTACTTCGAGCATTGTTCGTATCTCATGGTCTTCCGGATACCATCGTGTCGGACAATGGGACAGGGTTTACTAGCCATGAATTGCAAGAATTCGTAGAGAGAAATGTGATTAACCACATTACCGTTGCGCCAGGTCATCCTTCATCCAATGGTCAGGCTGAACGAATGGTTCAGTCAACGCAGAATGCGTTACGCCGAATCATTTCGGGTAATTGGCAGTTACGACTAGCGAGATTCTTGCTAGCTCAACACACTACTCCAAGTGCGACCACAAGCATTTGTCCGGCCGAACTACTAATGGGTCGCCGACTCCGGACTTGCCTCGACCGTCTGCATCCTGATTTTGCTGAATCGATGAATGCTAAATGTGAAGCTCGTCGAGCACAAGCTAGATCTGACCCGCGATTCAGAGTATTTGCTCCGCTGGATACAGTTTATGCTAGAGGGTTCGGAAACTACTCGAAATGGGTACCAGCTGTGATCACCGAGGTCACTGGTCCTGTTTCATACCGCGTTGAGACTGTTGATGGTCAATTCTGGCGCCGCCATTTGGATCAACACCGAAAACGACCCGACGGTGACGACTCTGCCGAAACTGAAGATCCAAACGCGATATCCGACATTACATTACAACCAGCTGTCGCGCCAAGTTCAAGTGCAACACCAGAGTGCGAAGTACCACCACCATCTATATTTTCGGAATCGGATACTACTTCTGCAAATCCAATCCAGGGGCCGTCTACTAGATCTCCATCGCAGATTCTTTCTGATGCTGTTGTTATCTCTCCGAAGAGCTCACGGCCTATCAGAGACAAACGTCCTCCGACGTGGCTGCGTGATTACACAACTTAGGGGGGAGGAATGTTATGTTCGCGCGCTATTTTAAAGCGCGCACTTTTTCCGTTGCTATGACAACACAAAATGAACAACAGTGTGAAAATAAATGATAGCAAAAATAAACAGATACAGTTAGTTGTCAATTACATTTTATATAGTGAATCAATACAAATACTAAGCTATTCTTTGTTATATTCTTAATGTGTAAATAAAAGTAACATATCTCCAAATAACGAATTATTCTTTAACTCAATATCTAAGAACTAAACACTACAGAAAGCTTGCTTAATAAAACTTAAATGAGTTTTATTTAATCATCTTTTCCAAAATTTGACTGCAAATACCCATTATCCAATTACTTATATATATATATATATATATATATATATATATATATATATATATATATATATATATATTAATATATATATATATTAATATATATATATATTAATATATATATATATATATATATTAATATATATATATATATATATATATATATATACAGGGTGTTTGCAATCAAGGTATTTTATTTTTAAGGGGTGATACTACAGGTCAAAACAAGGCGATTAACGCCAAAACACCTTAGTAAAAGTTTTCTAATAAACGAGATATTCATTTTTTTTAGGTAAAATGGTAGCATATGGTATAATTTTTATTATCCAGCTCACAAAAAAAATTATTCTTCATAATAGTTTTGGATTTGCTTGAAACGAATAAAAATGTAAAAATATTCCAGGTTTTATATACAGGGTGACTCGGATTTGCTGATTTATGTTTCAACTTTTAGGTAAAATACCCTTATTTAAAAAATTTGAATAATTTTATTTGAATATTATAAATAAAATACTTATCTTGATTTGTGTCATTAATAAAAATATTTAAATAAAGTATCTAATATCTCGTTTATTTGAAAACTTTTGCTAAGGTGTTTTAACAATCGACGATCGGCACAAATTTTTGTATGTAAACTTAAATTGTAATTCTAAACATAATATTCAAATAAAATTATTCAAATTTTTTAAATAAGGGTATTTTACCTAAAAGTTGAAACACAAATCAGCAAATCCGAGTCATCCTGTATTTAAAACCTGGAATATTTTTACATTTTTATTCGTTTCAAGCAAATCCAAAACTATTATGAAGAATAATTTTTTTTGTGAGCTGGATAATAAAAATTATACCATATGCTACCATTTTACTTAAAAAAAAATGAATATCTCGTTTATTAGAAAACTTTTACTAAGGTGTTTTGGCGTTAATCGCCTTGTTTTGACCTGTAGTATCACCCCTTAAAAATAAAATACCTTGATTGCAAACACCCTGTATATTATATATATTATATATATTATATATATTATATATATTAATATATATATATATATATATATATATACATATACTTACCATTCTACAGCTTTTAGTAAGGTTAAGATTATTTGGTATGTATTTTTAATAATTTTTAGTTTAATTTTGTTTGGAGCAGAATACTCTTTTTATATTTTGCACAGATTACTTAGCCTCGGCTGTGCCTCAGCCGCAAGTATTTAAACTCTACCCAATAAAAATTACTTTTTGCTCCTTATAGCATATTATTAATTAAATTTAATAAAATTAACGCAAATATTTGTACGGTTAGTTAATCCACATTTACTTGTGTACACGCCAGTTGGTCGAACATTGAAATTTATTTATTGAAAATATTATTTATCGTCAAATGGAACCATTATTTGAATATTATGAATTATAGAATTTTACAAACAAAAATATAACTAAATTATATAAATTAATTGAGTAAAATATACAATACAAACATGCTTTTGCAATGCTTTATATGTTTGATAAAAGTAAAACGACACCAACCACCGAAAATGTTTATACCTCTATTATAAATCTATCATTAAAATTTCAAAGAACAATAAAACAAGCTCTTAGTCAATATGAAGAAATTTATTAGGAAACCAGCCAAACTAAGCAAATGTTGATCACTGATTTCATATCTCCTAAAATAATAAATGAAGTAAGAAACGAAGACATATCAAATGATGGAATTCCAAAGGAAACCAATGACGAAGTTTCTGTCAGCGACTCCGATAGTGATACTCAACCAAAGAAAAAAAAATCAGAGCTATAACAAGCTCTGACGAAGATTAGATATTTTTCTACATATGTATGTATACATATGTATAAGACTTAATTTTTTTTTGTATTTTTGTACATTCTTAATTTTATTTACACGATTTTTCTATATATGTACACATGTTATTAATAAATATTTGAAAATATATATATAAAATAATAATTCATTTAAAAAAACGAACCCTCTTTGTTTTTAACATTTTTTTGTGTAAAACGCTGGTCTCGATTTACACGGTTTATCTAGGAACTAATCTACCATGTAAATCGAGGGATGAGTGTATATACTGACAAACAACCAGATGGGCCTTATCAAATGAGTAACTCTGCCAAAAATATTGCACCAATATCGGGTACAAACAGAAATGTAACATTCGACAAGTAGTATACCAGCTACGAACTGGTCAAAAATTTATATAGCAATCATAAACTTACAGCCGTGGGAACACCACGTAAGAATAAGAGACAAATACCTATTTCTTTTCTGCAAGTAAAAACAAGGGAGGAAGGTTCTAGTCGTTTTGGTTTTCAAAAAGATACATTAATATCTTACGTTCCAAATAATGGCAAAAATGTCTTACTGTTATCATCTCTTCACCATGATGATTCGATAGACGAAGAATCTGGAGGAGAAAAGGTTGCCAGAAATGATTTCTTTTTATAATTCAACAAAATCTGGCGTGGATGTTGTTGACAAATTATCCGCATCTTATAATGTTGCTTATTGTTATGTTTTCGTTAATAAATACCGCTGGAATAAATGCTCAAATCATTTATAAACTCCACAACAATTTACAGAAGATAAAAAGTAGAGAATTTCTGAGAGGATTAGGAATTGCATTGGTTAATGTTCAAATTAATAAGAGAAAAGGTAATGATCGCCTTACACCTGTTTTGCGTGACAAAATTAATATTGTTCTTGGTGAACCACCGGAGCCACCGAAGAAAAAAGTAACTTAATGACCGGAAAATGTAGTGTATGCCCTAGAATACGAGACCGGAAAACAAAGTATGCACTATTTATTGCGCAAATTGTGGCAATTTTGACATTTAATAACTTTTACATTATTAAACTTATTGTTATAATCTTTTCGAAAACGTGTTTATGTTCATTATGTTATGAACTTTTAATACTTTTTGATAAAACTTACCTTACTTTATTTTTCAAACTAAATATACTACACTTCATACTTTCATTTCTCTTACATTTAAGGAGAGGGTGCTCATGAGGAAAGAATAAAGAAAGATGTACTTGTGAGAATAGTTCAACTAGGAATTAATGAAATATTCCGAAAAATATTGAATGATAAGGTGAGATATTTAATTTTTTATTTTTAAGTAAATATAATAATCTCATTTTAATATTTGTTTGTTATAGAGATTATGATTAATGTGAATTTTTCTCTTTTGTTACAGAATTGGGATATGAAGTAAAATAATGAAGAGAGAAGAAATTTGATTGGAGATAATTGTAACGGAGGAAAAGAGAACATTAGTAATTAAATGGCTCATAAAGAATTTGTCCGTCGATATATATTTATTGTTTTGAAATATAACAGTAGCATAGGTGGTACTGGCAGTTAACTGGCCCGGCAGTTCTGTTTCAGCCACCTCGGTTCTTACCAGCCAAATTGCAGCTTCTTCATCGCCAACATCGCAGTCGCAGTTGCAGTTGCAGTCCATTTGTTCGAAATGCGTGCTATCATGATCCGAATGTAAGTACATATGTCTTTCAGAGATTTTAATTTACAATTAGATTCAATTCCTGAAAGTTCTGATTTAAAGTCTTCTAGCCAAAACTCACCTACTTACCTTAACCCAAATAATATATTTGGTATTACATTTATTGAACAATTTAAAAATTTAAATTTAATTACAGATATGGCTGTACCCGCGTTAAAGAAAGAATACTTGGACATGGTTCCAGAATTTACGGGAGATTCAAAACTGCTCTCTATATTTATAGATATATGTGAAAAATTAGTAACTAAGTTTTTTAACACACAAAATGTCAATGATTTTCAAAACAATTATTTAATGAGTAGTCTTTTAAATACAGTAAAAGGCAATGCCGCCGTAAATATTGCAAGTTGCACTATAAATAGTTGGGCAGATCTTAAAAAAGCATTACTTAACACGTATGCAGATAAAAGAAACTGTTACACATTAAATTTAGAATTATCACATATGAAACAAAATAACGAAACTACATTTGAATTTTTCAATAAAATTCAAGATCTATTAAATTTACAAGTATCATATTTAACAAATCACGGTGCACAAAACGAAGCAGTCATTTTGATATGTTATTTTAGAACATACGCATTAAGAGTCTTTTTACTAAGTTTAAAAAAGCCATTAGGTAGTTTAATGAGAACAAAAAACCCTCCAGATCTAAACATAGCTTTACACATATTAACTAACGATTTCCAAATCGAATCCCAAATAAAATCGCAATATAAACCGCCAACACAAAAATTTGTTCCAAAACCAAATTTCCTTAACAGACCTACACAAACACAACAAAGACCAACACCACAATTACTATACAGACCAAATCCCTTCCCACAACAACCAAAAACAAATGTCTTCAGACCAAATCCGAATTTAAATTTTCCAAAACCAACACCAATGAGTATTTCAATAAAACAAACATTTACTCCCAAAACAAACAATTTTCCGTCACAAAACATACAAAGAAATTATCAACAACAAAGTAGACCTAATTTTATTTCGGAAGAAATCTTTAATACAGAAGTAGATTCAATACCCAATGAAAATCAGGATCAAAATTTTGTATTCAATGTAGACGACGAAAAGTACATAACAAATGATTATGACATTGATAAAAATAGGGACGAACAAAACCCAGATTGTAATTTTTTAGAGAACAATGCCTTAGAATAGAACTTATGAATCTTACGCAAAATGAAAGCGAACTACCGCACGTAATCTTGAGAGAATATAATTTAAAAGCTTTAATTGCCACCGGAAGTACCACATCTTTTATTAATCCCATTATTGCAAATAAATATTACAAAGAAAAAATTAAATTCGAACCATTTAAAATTAGTACCGCTCACAGAACATCTACAGAAAACTATAGTACATTTATGCCTTGTTCAAAATTATTTGGTAATAATAAAAATATACTTAAATTCCACATTTTTGATTTTCACAACAATTTTGATATTTTGTTAGGTTTAGATAATTTAAAAATTATAGATTCAAGTGCAGCTTTATCTAATCAGGTAAAGGATTTACTCAGAAGTATAATTTGTCATCTTAAATTGCACAAAGATAGCAAATTGTTACAATAGTCCACTTCTTTTTAGTTCGCACATCGAAAAGCAAGAAAAACCACAAATTAGTATTACCACTAACAATTGTGCAAAACTTGGTTACGATGGACAACAACATGTTTGATAATGATAGTAAGATTAAGAAAGACAACCTTCTAAAGTACAACAATGTGAGTAAAAAGGAGGTGGAAAATGCATTAGACGCATTTAAAACCAAATTACCTGAAGAGCTAAAAATCTAGCTGAAGCCCTTTTCAGGGCTACAATCAATGAGGGTTTCGTTCTCAACTATAAGAAAATACAAGACTCTATTTCTTATGTTGGATTTGACCTCAATGCTTTGTTTTCAGCTTTCATAAAAATATCTACCAACAAGGATAATGATGCCGAAGCAGCTGTTTACGATAGAGAAAATGAATAAAAAAGAACTCTATGCTATGCTGTATTATATAAAAAAAATTATTTGTAAATTGTTATTGTACTTTAATATAAAGGATGCTGAAGATAAAATTGTGTTGACCATCAGTAAAAAAGGTGATGTATTTCAAGACTTGACCATCTTCATTGTCTTCCTCATTTGCCGAGGCACTAATTGGACCAAGGCAAAGTCCAAAACTGACGAACAATGGGTTCCGGTTTTGGACTGGAAGACTGCTACATATAAAATCCTTGATAAACGGCCCCAAAGAGAATACAAAAAAGATGATTGAACCATAGGAATAATCGGATCCATGGTGCCACATGGGGCATATACTATAGAAGCCTTGATATTGGCAGAGATCTACTTGATCTTAAAATATTAGAAAAAATGGCAGGGGTTAAAGTACCTAAGGCAATGCAAACAAACCTTTTGCCACCCCAAGTGCCTCAAGATTTACTTTCTTCAAGACTTCTTGAGTCAAGACTCAAGATTTTGTGGGCAAGTAAAAGAAGCCTATTTAGAGTTACCAGATGCAAGACGACCATGTTCAGTAGAAACGGTATACCACTGGTTACGTTTAACATCGAGTTACGAGCAGCAGTAAGAATGATTCAGTTTTAAGTTACATTTTGGATTCATATTTTATCGTTAAACTTATACGTAATTATTTTGTATTTATTTAATAATATCTGTTCAATTAAAGTTTATATATTTTATTATATTTGTCTATCGTAATTATTTAATAACCAAGATCCAAGTGCAACTTTATCTAATCAGATAAAGGATTTACTCAGAAGTATTATTTGTCATCTTAAGTTGCACAAAGATAGCAAATTGTTACAATGCATTGTGTCAAGTACGTTTAATGGTTGCTCTTACAGTTTGCGAAAATAATTAGAATTCGGCCTGTGAGACGAGGCGCCAGTGTTTGTGTTAACTAAATAAGAATTTTGATTTTGATTTTGAGTTGGTAAGTAAATTTACTAGGAGTACTACAATTCGCTGCTATTTATTGAAATATCTCAAATTTAGCAAGACATGGATTACGACAGAGAACAAAGGCGACTGCAGCAGCTGTTAGAAGACGTAGAGCCAGTGTCCGATATATTTAACGATGAGTCTGACGGCGATACGAAGATATTATTGAGGAGCACTTGGACTCGGACACTTGTTCCGAGCAAGGTAGTGACGAAAGTGAAGCCGAAGAACCTACACTAATAAGAAACACTAGAGTTCCTTCATTCATTGCCAATGATGGAACAGTATGGAGAAAACATTACACAAAAAGAAACGTTAGAACGCGCGAAGATAATATAATTGTTCGTCTTCCTGGAGTAAAACATTTTGCAAAACCTGCAAGAACTATTCTGGAATGCTGGAGTCTCTTTTTTTCTGAAGGAATATTAAGCATAATTGTTTGAAATACAAATAAATATATTACCGAACGTTCAAAAAACTACAAGAGGGAAAGATCTGCAAGACCAACAGACATAATTGAAATTAAGGCGCTTATTGGACTATTATATATAGCTGGCACCCATAACAAAGGAAATGTGGGACAGAAACTCATTCGGGGTTGAGAGATTTTGGCTAACGATGTAAAATAAACGCTTCTTATTTCTATTAAGATGTTTCCGTTTCGATGATTTGAACACAAGAAAAGAAAGGACATCAACAGATAAATTGGCAGCAATACGTCAGGTGTTTGAGCTGTTTGTAGATAACTACAAGAAATGTTACACTGTAAGCGAATGTGTAAACATCGATGAGCAATTAGCAGCATTTAAGGGTCGCTGCAGTTTTAAACAATATATTCCAAGTAAACCGAACAAATACGGAATTAAAGTATTTGCTTTGGTAGATGCGAAGACATGGTATACTTCAAATTTAGAAATTTACCTAGGCCAACAATCAGAAAGTCCGTAACGTATGAACGACTCCCTTAGTGTTGTAGAACGATTAATTGCACATATATCAGGAACGGCGAGAAACATCACTTGCGACAATTGGTTCACCACCTTTCCATTGGTGACCAAACTTCTCCGAGAACATAAATTGACTTACGTGGGAACAATTCGTAAAAATAGGAAAGGGCTACCCAATGAATTCAGAAATACTAAGAATCGTGCAGTGCAGTCTAGCATGTTTGGATTTCAAGACTAGATTGTATTAGTGTCATATGTTCCGAAGAAGAGCAAAAATGTGATTTTAGTTTCAAGCATACACGACAATGATGAGAAAAAAAGAAACCAGAGATGATCACCTTTTACAATTCCACAACTGTTACAAAACTTAGCGAAACATATAATGTCTCCCGAAACACACGCCGATTGCCTATGGTTGTATTCTATTCCCTACTCAACATAGCTGGAATAAATTCTCAAATTATGTACAACTCTAATAAACTGCGAAATAGAATGCAATAAAATAAGAAAGCTATATTTAAGAGGGCTGACATTGGAAGAGCACTTAAAGCGAAGAGCTGCTCTCACAAATATCCCACCTACGACAAAGAAGGCAAGAAGTAGCTGGAACTTCCTCAAAGTGTGTAACAGCAGACCAATTTCCCCCAGAAACAAGGAAACGGTGTTATATGTGCCGTAAAGAGAGAAATACCAGATACTGCTGTAAAATATGAAAAAAATGTATATGTTTAGGTCATGCTAAATTTTCATGTTCGTCATGTACCATTTTTCCTAAAATTCACACAGAGTAATTGTTGTAGTCTAGTTAAGTTGGCTATATCATATTTTCGACTTAAAATTATAATATAATGTTTTGATAAATGTTTAAGTTTTTTTGTACGTTTTTTTCAATAATGTTCATTACTATCAGATTATAATATATATATTTACCTAATTTAATTTGACGTTCCTAATATGGAACGATAGTCCTTTAGCCTACGTTTTCTATTGCTGTATTTTGTAGATTACCAGTAAAGCAAATTGCTGATATGTTTGAAGATGAAGAGTTTTGGAAAAATTTTGATGTGAAAGATCGTGTGCAGTCTGTTTACATTGAACCACCAGACAACAGAGAATTGTCAGATAAAGATTAAAGTGACTTGTTGGATAATCTATCTAGAAAACAACAATAGTAATGGATAGTGGCAAAATGATGGGAAACTTTAGTACATTGGATGAAGGTGATGATATTCCGAATGATGTAGCATTAGCATCACTTATCAACAAAAAGGATAAAAATTTTGAAAGGTTGAAACAAACAAAACTTATGTGTAGAAAAGAAAGTTTATTCCCACAATATGACACATCAAAATACAGGAACTTGACGCCAGTGGAAGTTTTTGAACTATTCCTAACAGACGACGTTGCGGATTTTCTAGTTGAAGAAAGTAACAAATACGCTACCATGAAGAATAATCCTAATCCAAATATAACCATTGAAGAAATAAAATGCTTCTGTGCTATATTAGTTGTTTCAAGATATGATAAAAAACCTTCCAAAAAAAGTTAATTGAGATTCTGGAGAAGATCTAAGGAATGTTGCTGTTTATAAAGCAATGCGACGAGATATATTCATAGAAATAATGAAGTATTTACATTGTGCCGATAACACACAAGCTCGACCCAAAGGACAAGATGGCTAAATTGCGACCGCTTGTAAACAAATTTAAAAATCAGTTTTTATGCCATTTTATACCAACACGTGAAATATCATACGACGAGAGTATGATTGAGTATTACGGCCGTCATGGCTGTAAACAATTCATTCGTGGAAATCCCCCATACGCGTTGGGTACAAATGTTGGTGCATAAATTCAAAAAACGGATACCACATAAATTTTGAAATTTATCAATGTTTAATTCCCAATTCTAACGCTCAATATCAAAAAGAATTTGGAAGAGCAACGGCTCCTACGATTCAACTTATTGCCGAGTTGCCAGATGAAAAAAGAACATTACCGTATCGACTTTACTTCGACAATTTGTTTACATCCATCAAATTTTTATCATATTTAAAAAGATGTGGGTACAATGGAACTGGAACAATAAGAGAAAATAGGCTTCTCAAAGATTGCCCAATTTTAAATGTAAAATTAATAAAGAAAGCTAAGCGTGGCGACTTATGTCGCAATAGATGATAGATCGATTATTGTTTCCAGATGGATGGATAATTCAGTAGTAACTGTTGGGTCAACAATACACTCGGTTTTTGCACTGACAAATGCGCAGCGATATTTAGCATCTGATAAAAAAAGAATTGCCATAAAAAGACTGCAATGTTTTGAAAAGTACAATATGTTTATGGGGGTACAGACAAAATGGATGCCAACATAAATGTATATAGAATAAGAATTAGAGGGAAGAAATGGTGGTGGCCCATTTTCACTTGGTTATTAGATGCTGCCATTCAAAATGCTTGGATTATCTACAAAATTCATAATCCAGAAACCACTCAATTGAATCTTAGACAAGAAATTGCAAATACGTATTTTAAAAAATTTCAAAACTTGCCAAAATCATCAAGCAGACCCGGTTGTTTTTCAAGAGATTCTAGGATTTCCCCAGATATTCGACTTGATGGAAAAGATCATTTAGTTGAATACGTAAACAACAAACGCCGACGATGCTCTGGACAGAACCACGTTGGCAGTTCCGTGCGCACTCAGTGTCGTAAATGTGATGTAGGCTTATGTATCGATTGTTTTGTTAATTTTTGTTAAGTTATCATTTATATTCTAATCTAGTAAAATGTATGTTTACAAAACCAAATATAAAAGAAACCGATAACCTAAACACCATATAACATAAACACCCCATAATGTAACAATTACTATTTGTCACCTGCTCTAATATAAACTTATTGATAAGACGAAAACTTTTATATATATATATATATATATATATATATATATATATATATATATATATATATATATATTAATAAAATATCTCTACAATATATTTGTCTTGTGCTTTATTTAGTAGAAATAAAAACCCATATCCGTAACAATTTTCATATGAAATAATTTAGTTTGAAAATTTATTTACTTTTTAAATAAATATTTTGATAACTATTGTTTTTATTTAATAGCTAATTTATGGACCTTAAAAGACTAGCGTTTCATATAAGGAACGGCCGCCATCTTAAAAATTCCTAGGTAAACAACCAAACATTTATTGAAATAATGTTATTAACACTCATTTAAACTCGAAAACATAATCCATTTACAATTATTTTATAATAAAAAAATTCAGTCCTTAATGGGTTAATTTTAGCCTTATAAACCACCCTTTAACAAATCCCTGTAAAATAAAATGCTATATTTTATTGACCGTAATCCGCCCTATAAAGGGTTAAAAAAAATAAGCGTTCAATGTAAAAACTAAAAATTTATTATCTCGTTTATGAGACAACTTTTACCAAAGCGTTTTAAACTTTGGAGCATTCAGTAAAAGTTTTATCACAAATTTCGCATTTATAAGGTTTCTTCACATATTTCGCATTTATAAGGTCTCTCATTTGTATGTATACAAATAGTATTATATGTAAAATGTTACTGAATGGGGCACAAACAATAAAATACATGCAATTGAAGAATATGAAAAACACACAAAAAATACAGTAAATTGTTACGGATTATTTGTTTGCAACTTCCAAATTTGGAATTTTTAGCAGCAAGTCCTGACGATATATTAGGTAAAGAAACAAATCATTGCAGTAAAATGTTCATATTCAATCAGAGATATGCATCATTGTTATAGTTCAAACAAAGTATAGTCGTTTTTCGTCAAATTGAATTCCGATAATAAGCTTGTTCTAGATAGAGAAAACACAATTATTATTATCAAATTTAGGGGTAATTGTATATACCTCAAAGGAGTGTGATTTTTATTGTTTGGACAACCAAAGGTATATCTACAGAAACTAGTATTTTATACAGTAAATGGCATTTTCTGGTAATATATATATATAGAAATTGTAACAAACAATGTCTGTATTTTTATTAAATGTGCTTGTAAACTTCACAATTTCAAATGTGTAAAAGGGAATATTATTTCTGATGTTTTTTCGATGTAAAACTATCAATTTTTAGCCTTACTGAAAAAAAAAATTTCTTACAAACACTACTATATATATAAAAAAAATTTTGTTTAGCAATCAGGAAGCTGCTTTAAATTATCCGTGCCCAACAGCGCAAAATTCAATGCAAACAAACAGACAAAGAACTAATCCAGCAATACCAAATAGTTTAGAAGGACTAAGAACCATTTTGAAACAGGAACAATGACGCGATAGATATCGATTTAGAAGTATTGACGTAAATGAATGAAAAACAAATCTGCATAGATGAACCTTTTTTTCAGAGACGTATTCAAATTAATGAAAAGGATGTGCAATATTTAATCGACTGCATATCAGAAACAAGACATGAAGAAATGCATATTGATGGGACATTTAAAGTACGACCTCAACTGCCTGATTCGAGTCAACTAATGACAATACATATTGTTAATAGAAATAATGTAAAGATTATTTCAAATAAAAATTAAACTGTAATAAAATAAATGTTTCCTTATAGACTGTTCGGATAGCTTATTGTTTAATGTCCAGTAGAAGACAAGAAATGTATGAAGCAGTATTCCGCGTATTTAAGGAGATGACGCCCACATTAGCACCATCAAGAATTATAATAGACTTCGAAAGGGCCCTACGAAATTATTTGCAAATAGCGTATTCCGAAACGGCAACAATGGGATGTTACTACCATTATGCAAGTGTAAGTAGTTTTTGTTTAATATTCATATGTATACTAGTACTCTTACATCATCATTTCCCATGGGCCACAATTCTCCGCATTTAAGTACCAATAGCAATAATCTATCCAAATCTAATCAAGATATTCATTCCTGTTTTGGTGAGTCCTGCCGAGAAAGTTGTTAAACGAAAAAAAAAAAAACACAAAAAAGTAAAAAAGAAATATTTTAAAAGAAAAATGCGAAAAACAGTATCAGAATTGACGAAATCGTTTGTAGGCAAATTCTAATGTGTTTACTTCGTCAACTTTTTACTTCCTATAGTTTGCTTTCAAAGCTTCTCGACCGAAAAATTTTTGGATGCCGAACGATGAGGTGTAACAGAAAAAAATTTCCAAATGACCTACTGGTATCTGATAAGAACCTATTGCACAAGGAGATTCCGATACTGTTGGTACGAGTAAATAAGTGGAAGGACCAGGGAAAAAAATGTGTATTAGTTGGTTCCACAATGCATTCTGTAAAGGAAAAATCAACAGTGCAGCGAATGACTAAGGAAGGAGTTAAAGTTGACTGTCCAAAAAGCATTGCTGATTACAATAAAAATATGGCTGGAGTTGATCTGTTATCTGATTGATGCTCCTATCGTAAATTTATACGTTATATATAAAACGGGTGCTTTTACAAACTTAATCGCACTTAATCTTTAGAAATATACTTGCAAATCAATTAATAAGAAAATTTTCAACAAAAAAATCTCAAAATCTTGGTAGTAGGCAAAAATAAGTTGATAAAAATGGACGGTAGATCAGTCATGGTACAAATTCAGTTAGGATGTCAAATGTAGGTGAACATTTACCAACACACAGTACTTCCAGAAGATGTGCGAGATGTAGCATAGAAAAAACCAAAACGTTCTAGTGTAGCTTACACAAAATGCCAGGTAGCACTGTGCGTTCCCTGTTTTAGACCATTCCACAATAAGTAAAAATATTTTGAAAGTTTTTTAAAGGATGTTTATTGTTTTTAGATTTTATATTATATAACATTAATTTTGTATCTCAGCCATTATTAATGTTAGTTTTTATGTAGTTATCGGTTTTTAGCAAGCGGTCGATAATTCAACCAGTATTCTTGCATTTATAGCATCTGCATAGTAAGATAGTGGTCGAAATATAGACCTGCTTAAAAAAAAATATTCCAAAGACTTTTTTCAATAGATTTGTTTAATAGTGTGATGGTTAAGTTAATTTTCAAAAGTTATTTTTCTGATCACCCTAAAAATGGACAAATTCTTATTAAACTTGAATAATAAAGATAGTGCTGAATCTAGAGAGGACGTTCCAAAAACAAGTGGCAAGGATTCCAAGAAACGAAAACGTCATAAATATGACGACATTTATTTGGATTTTGGCTTTACATCAATATACGAAAATGATAAAGAGAGAACACAGTGTGTATTGTGTATGAAAGTTTTGGCACCTGGATGTATACTTCCAAGTAAGTTAAAACGACATTTTGAATCCAGCCATTCTAACTTTGATGGTAAACCTTGCGACTTTTTTACCAAAAAGTTAATTGAATTAAAACAACAAAAATGCAGCATTTATAAACATATGTCAATACCAAATGACGCTTTGTTAGCATCATACAAAGTTGCATATAGAGTTTCT
This sequence comes from Clivina fossor, assembly GCA_963966155.1. Classification (NCBI taxonomy): domain Eukaryota; kingdom Metazoa; phylum Arthropoda; class Insecta; order Coleoptera; family Carabidae; genus Clivina; species Clivina fossor. The sequence continues at coordinate 19,392,304 of OZ014550.1, forward strand.
AAGTGTAAAAAGGCCCATACCATCGCAGAGCCACTCATTCTACCGGCTGCTGTAGATTTAGTGAACATTATGATTGGCGAGTCGGCGGGGAAACTGCTTTCAAAAGTCCCTTTGTCTAACAATAGTAT